>CM053596.1:9573053-9594462 GCA_028646575.1 Pseudocheirus occidentalis | reverse complement strand
TTTCCTCCTCTAATTCCCTTGACTTTTCCTCTAGGAACTTGGATTCTATACCGCTTGGTGCATATATGTTAAGTAATGATATTGCTTCATTCTTGATGGTGCCTTTTAGCAGGATGTAGTTTCCTTCTTTATCTCTTTTAATTAGACCTCTGTTGGCTTTTGCTTTATCTGAAATAAGAATTGCTATGCCTGCTTTTTTTTTACTTTTGCTGAGGCATAATATATTCTGCTCCACCCTCTTACCTTTACCCTGTGTGTCTCCTCTTGTTTCAGATGCGTTTCTTGTAGACAACATATTGTCGGATTGTGGTTTTTAATCCATTCTGCTATCTGCCTCCGTTTTATGCGAGAGTTCATCCCATTCACATCCACAGTTATGATTACTATCTGTGACAAGAGGGGACCTTGGGCAGTGGGTCTACTCAGGTAAGGTGGGGTCCACTGGCTCATGTTCCCTCAGGGGGTACAGGTCATTGAACCCGTACTGTGGAGGGGAGCCAAGGAATCCTCATTTCTGTTTAGGAGTTTCCTTGGTGACCAAAACCTTAACTTGTTCCGCTCTGGCAGGCAGAACAGAAGAGTTATAACCTTTTTCAGGACAGAGGGAATGATTAACCACAGAAAGCATAGTTAATTTAACAAAAACTTTTATCTTTTGGGTGAGGGAAAATTCCCTTCTTTAGGTTGTCTGCTTTCTCTTTCCATGAGAAGAGGAGTGATTTTACACTGTTAATTCTTAACTTCTTCCTCGTGACTTCTAAACCATAGACTGCTACAGGAACACTTAAGAAATGCAAAACAAAGACACAAGCCACTTACAATGGACAAGCAAAAGATTAACAGACAACACAGGCTTAACTTACAGAAATGTCTAGACAGCAAAAGACTCCAGGGGTCCCCCCCCCTCCGCTAGGTAACAAAACAATAAATACCACAGGTGTCTAGCTTTGTGCAACATCTCCGACAAAGTGATTGGAGGGATAGATTGCTTCCAACCTATGTTAATTCAATCCAATGTCCAAATTGTGTACTCACCAACCAGTTGCTGGTACAACCATCTGCCAGCGCAAAGCCATAGCAGGGAGAAAAGATTCTGCCACGGCAAAACCATAGCAGAACAAAAGAGCCTGCAAGCACAGAGCCGTAGCAGGGAGAAAAAGCAAAGCTCTGTCCCCAATATGCTCAGGCACACTTCCAACATTCCCGAGAAAATTTAGAGTTTTCATGGCTGAGGCCATTCCAGGTCAGTGAATGATTAGGACTAGAGAAAATAGTTGCCTCAGCGGCCATCCTCCTTCAGATCATCCACCGATCTAGTGTCCTCTGTCCAGGAAAAAATCACTGTTGGTCACTCAAGATGACCAAAAGCTGGGCGCACTAGGGCCTCCAATTGTAATAGCCAAGTGAAATAGCAAGTTTTAACAAAGTGACAACAGAGTCCAATTAAAAGTTTTAAGGAGCTTTAATTTAGCCAGCTGGTGATTATCCAATATGCTAATTGAAGGAGCAGTGAAATAACACAAAAGTACAGGGTCTTTTATACCATTTTTGGGTTTCTAACAACATAATCAATATCTAAGTTGATTTCCAAGTGTAATCTGTAACTACAATAAATTGGTACTGAGGTATAAGTAGTTACTGTTCTATAATTAATTATTATAACTAGTTGGCATCCATGTACGGGGATCTATTCTTTATCTTCAGGGAACCATTAAGTAGGGACCAGAAGAATGTGACGACCTCAATAGTGATTAATGAGCAGTTAGGTACAGAAGTCAGCAGAGTGAATATGGGGTTGAGCATGGGGATGCAGGCTTAGTCACATAGCCTCTTCCACTGATCTCTAGTGATTGATTTCAATCTGAGTTTACTGAGTTCTGCTTTGGATATGGTTTCCGTTTGGGTACGCTAACTGATTTTTTATTTCACAAAGTATTACTTAACTGTTTCATGGCTAATCTCTTGAGTCTACAGCTTAACTAGTTCCTGACCACTTCAGATTCAGCAATACCACTTCTAGGTCGTTATCCCAAAGAGATCATAAAGAAGTGGAAAGGACCCACACAACAAATATTCATAGCAGCCCTTTGTATGGTGCAAAGAATTGGAAATTGATGGGATGGCCATCAGTTGGAGGATGGCTGAACAAGCAGTGGCATAAGAATATAATCGAGAAATATTTTGCTGTAAGAAGTAATGACCAGCTGGGTTTCAGAAAAACCTGGAAAACTTATATCAACTGAAGGAAATTGAAGAGAACCAGAACATTTTACATAGTGACAGCAATATTGTGTCATGATCAACTATGAATCATTTGGTTCTTCTCAGCAACATAATGATCCAAGACAATTATAAGGGACTCACAATTCAAAATGTTATCCCTGTCCAGAGAAAGAACTATTGGTGTGCAAATGAAGATTGAAGCAATTAGAGATAGCTCCTTCAGGGAGTTGGGCTACAAAGGGAAGAAATGACATAGGATGACGGTGAGGAGTGAAACATCAAGTAAAATTTTTTTTCAGTAAAGCTGGGACACAGGCATGTTGCAGAAAGTTGTCACCTTCCTGATTGTTTTGCATGTTTTTCCCTTTTAGTCTTTCTCCTCATTCACAACAGGACTAACATGGGAATGTTTTACATTATTGCTATATTTAACTTATATACTATTGTTTACTGTTATATGAGGGGAGAAGGGGAGGAGAGCAAGAAAAGTAGAGGTAGAAAAATTGGGAACTCAAAATTTCATAAAAAATGAATGTTAAAATTTTTCTTTTGTATAATTAGAAAAAAATAAGATTGAAATTTTAAAGAAATTCTAAAATATTTCATTAAAAATTAAGGTAAAGAAGCAAAAAACAAGTGCATCATCAGAATAGAGAAAGAAATTAAATCTTTGAGAACTGATGAGGTCAAGTCCAAAAGTATACATGGAGAAGATTAGAGAGCTTTGGACAAAATGCTGTGGGAAACCAGTTGTTATATGGTGTGATATGGAAGAGGATCCTGCACAGGGCACTGAGAAAGAGGGGTCTGATAGGAAGGGGGAGAACCAGGAGAGAGTGCTGTCCTGAGAATCAAGAAGAAATTCAGTATCAAAGAGCATGATCCACAGTGTCAGTCTGTAGTTACATTGAATAGAAAGAGGATTGATGTAAGGTCATTGAGTTTAAAAACTGTGAGATTATCCATTAATTTAGAGAGAGTATAGAAGAGCGTAAGAGTAATGGGAGTGCAGGCAGCTCTTAGAGATAGCTCCTTCAGGGAGTTGGGCTACAAAGGGAAGAAATGACATAGGATGACGGTGAGGAGTGAAACATCAAGTAAAATTTTTTTTTCAGTAAAGCTGGGACACAGGCATGTTGCAGAAAGTAAGAAACAAAGAAATAAAGAAGATGAGTTGAAAATTAAATAAAGGAGGTGGTCTTTTGGAAGAGAGGGCATAGAATGGTATTCCCTGAAGAAGTAGATATGTTCGTCTTGTTAAGGGATCTCACACTTTATCATATGAGACAGAGTGATGGAGGAGATCATAACAGAAGGAACCTGAGGAATAGGAGATAAGGAAGTGGGAGAAGAGGGAGTTCATATTAAATGGTCTCAATTATTTTTTGTACAACATAAAGCAAGATTCTTATCTGAGAGAGTGAGGGAAGGGGAAAGCCATGGGAGTTGGAGGAAAGATGAAAAGTTTTGAAAGAGGCATTGTGGAGAGTAGGATAGAGTTGATGAGGTTCGTGTGCTAGGTTGCCTCAGAGCAAAGTCAACTTGGGATTAGATAACATTTACCAGCAGTGGACATTCAGAACAGTATAATTTTGTCCATCTTCATTCAGCACTGTCACCGTCCACTCCAATTCTACATTCCTTGAGAGAAGAGAAGAACCCAGAGTCTGGGTCAAGTGAAAATCAGATCAGCAATAAATCCAAAATGGGGCTAGGATAAATGTCATTTGGAAGAAAGAGACCTATATTTGGAATCAGAAACTACCCCAAGGTAACACTTGCCTGGGCCTTCTTTGTCATCTTCTCTCAGCCATTCAGTTCATATTATAGACATTCTATTGTGGTGTTCACATTCCTGTCTCATCTCCCCCTATGGTCCTTGGAGTTCAGGTCAATGAATGATTAGGAGCAGAGACAAAAAGATTTCTCAGCGGTCATCCTCCTTCAGATTATCCACTGATCTATAGCCCTCTGTCCGGGAAAAAATGCTGTTGGTCACTCAAGATAGCCAAAGTCTGGGCTCACTAGGGCCTCCAATTGTAATAGCCAAGTGAAATAGCAAGTTTTTACAAAATGACCACACCGACCAATTAAAAGTTTTAAGGAGCTTTAATTTAGCCAGCTGAAGAATGTCAAATATGCCAATTGAAGGAACAGCTCAATAACACAAAATACAGGGTCTTTTATACCATTTTTGGGTTTCTGACAACATAACCAATATCTAACTTGGCATCTAAGGGTAATCTGAAACTACAACTAAATTGGTACCCAGGTATAAGCAGTTACTGTTCTATAATTAATTATTATAACTAGTTGGCATCCAGGTACAGGAATCTATTCTTTATCTTCAGGGAACAGTGAAGTAGGGACAAGGAGAATGTGATGATCTCAATACTGATTAATGAAGAGTTAGGTACAGAAGCCAGGATAGTGAATATGGGGCTGGGCATGGTGATGCAGGTTTAGTCACATAGACACTTCCACTGATTTCAAGTGATTGATTTAACTCTGAGTTTACTGGGTTCTGCTTTGGAAACAGTTTCAGTTTGGGTACACCCACTGGTTTTTTTTTATTTCACAAAGTATTACTTAACTGTTTCCTGGCTAATGTCTTGAGTCCATAGCTTAACTAGTTCTTGACCACTTGAGATCCAGAAATACCACTTGTAGGTCTTTATCCCAAAGAGATCATAAAGAAAGGGAAAGGACTCACACAACAAATATTCGTAGCAGCCCTTTGTATGGTGCAAAGAATTGGAAATTGAGGGAGTGGCCATCAGTTGGAGGATGGCTGAACAAGCAGTGGAATAAGAATATAATGGAGAAATAGTTTGCTGTAAGAAGTAATGACCAGCTGGGTTTCAGAAAAACCTGGAAAGACTTATATCAACTGAAGGAAATTGAAGAGAACCAGAACATTTTACATAGCGACAATAACATTGTGTCACGATCAATTATGAATCATTTGGCTCTCCTCAGCAACATAATGATCCAAGACAATCATAAAGGACTCACAATTTAAAATGTTATCCATATCCAGAGAAAGACCTATTGGAGCTTAAATGAAGATTGAGGCATACTATTGTCACCTTCCTGATTGTTTTGCATGTTTTTCCCTTTTAGTCTTTCTCCTCATTCACAACAGGACTAACGTGGAAATGTTTTACATTATTGCTATATATAACTTATATACAATTGTTTACTGTTATAATGAGGGGAGAAGGGGAAAAGAGAAAGAAAAGTAGAGGTAGAAAAATTGGGAACTCAAAATTTTGTAAAAAAATAAATATTAAACATTTTCTTATGTATAATTAGAAAAAATAAGACTGAAATTTTAAAGAAATTCTAAAATAATTCATTAAAAATAAAATTAATGAATGAAAAAAGGAATCTTCAGAATAGAGAAAGAAATGAAATCTTTGAGAGTTGATGAGATCAATTCCAAAAGTATACATGGAGAAGATTAGAGAGTCTTGGACAAAATGCTGTGGGAAACCAGTTGTTACATGGTATGATATGGAAGAGGATCCTGCAAAGGGGACTGAGAAAGAGGGATCTGATAGGAAGTGAGAAAAACAGGATACAGTGCTGTCCTGAGAATCAAGAAGAAATTGGGTATCAAAGAGAGTGATTCACAGTGTCAGTCTGCAGTGACATTCAATAGAAGGAGGATTGATGTAAGGTCACTGAATTTAAAAACTGAGAGATTATCGGTCAATTTAGAGAGAGTACAGAATAGTGTAAGAGTAATCTGAGTGGAGACAGCTCTTAGAGATAGCTCCTTCAGGGAGTTTGGCTACAAAGGGAAGAAGTGACATAGGATGATGGTGAGGACTGAAATATCAAGTAAATTTTTTTAGTAGAGCTGGGACACAGGAATGTTGTAGAAACAAAGAAACAAAGAAATAAATAAGATGAGGTTGAAAATTAAATAAAGGGTGTCACCTCTCACCAGTCAATTGGATAAGATGACAAAACAGGAAAATGACAAGTGCTGGAGAGCATATGGAAAAATTGGAACTCTAATGCATTGTTGGTGGAGCTGTGAACTGATACAACCATTCTGGAGGACGATCTGGGACTATACCCAAAGGCCTAGAAATAATTGCATACTTTGACACAGTAGTACCACTTTTGGGGCTGTATCTCAAAGAAATCATAGAAGTGGGAAAATGTTCCATATGTACAAAAATATTTATTGCAGCTCTCTTTGTGGTGGCAAAACCTGGACATTTAAGGGATGCCCATAAATTGGGGAATGGCTGAACAAGTTATGGCATATGAATGTGATGGAATACTATTGTGCTATAAAAAATAGAAAGGAGATGGACTTCATAATTACCTGGCAAGGCTTATATGAATTGATGCTAAGTGAGAAGAGCAGAAACAGGAAAAACTTGTACATAGTGACAGATGCATCATATGTATGAGGACCAGCTTTGAAGAACTGTACTCTTCTCAGCAACGCACACTTAAAAGACAATTCTACAAGTCTCAGGATGGAAGGAGATGTCTACATTCAGAGAAAGATCCAGAAAGACCAGCATTTAAATGGAGACTGAAGCAATGCATGCTATCATTCTTTTCTATGTTTGGTTTTTGTTTCTCTTTTCTCATTGTTCACTCCATTGTCTACAACACCTATACAACCAGACTATTGTACAATGTGAAAGAGTTTGCAGATCCTATACGTGATTGTACGCCACGATGGCAGGGGTGGGGATGGGAAGGAAGGGGAGAAAAATCTGAAACTCAAGTGATTCTGAAATTGAATCTTGAGAACTAAAAGTTAACAAACAAGTCCAAAAAAAGAAATAATAAAAAAAGAAAAAAATTAAATAAAGGAGGCGATCTTTTGGAAGAGAGGGCATAGAATGGTATTCCCTGAAGAAGTATACATATTAGTCTTGTTAAGGGGTCTCACACTTCATCATATGAGACAGAGTGCTGGAGGAGATAGTAACAGAAGGCACCTGAGGGATAGGAGATGAGGAAGTGGGAGAAGAGTGAATTCATAGTAAATGCCTTCAATTACTTTTTGTACAACATTAGGCAAGATTATTATCTCAGAGAGTGAGGGAAGGGAAAAGCCATGGGAGTTGGAGGAAAGATGAAAAGTTTCGAAAGAGGCACTATGGAGAGTAGGATAGAGTTGATGAGGTTCGTGTACTAGGTTGCCTGACAGCAAAGTCAACTTGGGATTAGGCAACTTCTAACAGCAGTGGCCATTCAGAACAGTGTGGTTTTGTCCATCTTCTTTCAGCACTGTCACTGTCCACTCCAATTCTCCATTCCTTCAGAGAACAGCAGAGCTCAGAGTCTGAGTCACGTGAAAATCAGACCAGCAATAACTCCAAAATGGGGTTAGGATAAATGTCATTTGGAAGAAAGAGACCTATATTTGGAATCAGAAATTACCCAAAGGAAACACTTGCCTGGGCCTTCTTTGTCATCTTCTCTCAGCCATTCAGTTCGTATTACAGGCATTCTATTGTGGTATTCACATTTCTGTCTCATTTCCCCCTATTGTCCTTGGAGTTCCTAAAAGGTAAACATAGTGCAAATTCCACACTATTTATTGCACTGATTGTGGTAAGTCTTGGCCATTTAAATATAATGAAAGTTTCTGAGCACAGAGGCAAACATCAATATTGGATGAATTACACAAGTATTTATTTTTCGAAGGCCAAGGACATCTTCTAAAACTCAACATCAGCATGATGTTGTAGGAAGAGCACAGGATTTGTATCATAAAGCCTGGTCTCTGACTTTAGCTCTCCTTCTATCTACCTGTACCACCTTATATAAATCACTTCTGCTTTCTCTGTCTTCTCTTTCTCCATCTCAAAAATATGAGTGTTAAATTAAGTGATCTGTAAGATCTCTTGCAGTGGTTATGCCTATGACCAGGTGATACACTTAAATACTGGATGGGATAACTCCACAGTTTTCATTGCATGTTTAGAGTGGACAGTTCATAAAAATTCAGCATTAGCAAATCATACAACAAGCAATAGAGACAAGGAAAGGTGGATAATGCATAAAAGATTCAAAAAGTCCCCAATAAGGAGAGCCTGATCATCTGCCAAATGGAATAAAAATTAAACAATAAAAGTCCCAAGAATCAAAGCCAAAATATGGAGCTCTCATAATGTAAGAAAAAATAAGTCTGCCAATGTCCCATAAGGAATTCAAATATCAAACAACAATAGTCAGCATCATAAGAGACCTAGTAGATTCTTTAAAAAAGAAAGAGATCATGGGATACAATATTCCAAAAGGCAGAGATCTGGGCTTTCACTCAAGAATACTGTACTTGCTCAAGCTGAGTAGAATCCTAGAAGAAAAAATAAATCTTTAATGAAATAAGGAACTTTCCTGCATTTCTTTTGTTTACATTTTGAATTTTTTTGTAGTTTTCAACATTCATTGCCACAAGATTTGGAGTTCAAATTTTCTTGCTGTCTCTACCCTATCTCTCACCCTAAGATGTCAAGCATACTGAATACTCCTTCCCCCAGTCTTCTCTCGTTTATATCCATCCCCCCCCCAAACCACCACCTTTGCTTTCTTGAAGGGCACGATGGATTTATATACCCCATTGTTGTATATCCTATTCCCCAGTTGCCTCCAAATACAGTTTTTAACAGCTTTTAGTTCCATATTCTCTTCCTTCTTCCCTGTTCACCAATACCCACTGGGAAGACAAGTAATTCAATTTAGGTTGTAAATGTGTAATTGAGTAAAACATTTCCATACTAGTCATGTTGTGAAAGACTAAGTATATTTCCCTTCATCCCATCCTGCCCCTCACTTATTCTGTTGTCTCCTTTGATCCTGTCCCTTTACAGAAGTGTTTGCTTCTAACTACTCTCTTTCCCAATCTGCCCTCCCTTCTCCCATCCCCCCTCTTATTTCCTTTCCCCCTACTTTTTTATAGGGTAAGAATCCCATTTGAGTGTGTATGTTATTTCCCCCTTTTTTCCTTAGCTTTTACAGAGGTACATTTACTTGATAAATACAAGAACAAAACAGAATATATAATGAATAAATAATGTGTTGTATAATAAAGATTTATAAGAACAAAAGTCCATATGTTTCAGGGGCCCTGTTCAGTCTCTGGGGGGAGCAGGCTCACTCTTAGTACCTTGATTTCTATATATATACCTTTCTCCTCTCTACCCAGGGAGCTATTTCTTATGACAAAGATGAAAAAGAAAATAAAACCCAATTCAGCAAAACCAACCAGTAGATGGACCAGCCTGATGGTACATACACTTTTTACACCCATTGTCCCCAATGTTGCCCCCCTCACTGCTGCACTGGACAGAAGGAGGTACATTTTCTCAAGACTCTTTGCGGCCAAGCTGGGTCAACCACCCAGCTGCTATAATCGGTTTTATTATTTTTCAGTTCTTCTCCTTCAGGACCCTCTGAAGCTTTCCCTTGTGCTGACCACCTCTGCGTCCACCTCTACTGGCTTCTGCTCTCTCTTACTTCTCCCCCTCCGTGTCACCCTGCTCTTTCATGACATTTTTGAATTACAGATTTTCTCCCTGTCTTTCCCCTACCCCAAACCCAAAACAACACCCCACTGTAAAGCCCCTCCCCTGATCTGCTCTTTAATTTTTTGTAGGGCAGGGAGGGTGTCCTAGCCCTTGTATATCTTAATTCCTAGTTGCAGGTACTGCAAAGCTTTAAATTCTAGATTCTTTCAATTCCTCCCTTGTCACCCACCCCCACTGGAAGGACAATCAATTCAATACAGGCTGTGGATGTGTGATTATACTATCTTCATAGTGGACATATTGTGACAGTGATCATATGTCCCTCCTTCCTATCCCACCCCCCCTTGTTCTGTTCTCTACCCTGTCCCTGTCCCTTTACTGAAGTATGTGCTTCCAGCATCCCTCCCCCAGACCCTGCCCTCCCCTCAATCATCCCCCCTCTCATCCCCATGCCCACTATTCTCCTGTGTGACATGATACCCTGTTTAGAGTTTATGCCATTTCTTTCCTAAGCCAAATTCAATGAGAGTAATTGAAAGAAAAGTTGTAACAGTTATTCCTTGCCTCTTCTATACGGGATGATTAACCCCATTTTGTCTCTCCCTGTCTCCTCTCATTCAAGTCCTCTCCCACCTCAGAAATTCACCTTTTAAAGTATCATCCCTTATTCTATTGGCTCCTTTGACTCTGTTTATTTTCAGAAGTGTTTGCTTCTAACTATCCTCTGCCCCAATCTGCCATCCCTTTTCCCATCCCCCCTCTAATCCCTTCCGCCCTATTTTCCTGTAGGGGAAGATACCGTTTGAGTGTACAAAATTAATCCAATGGCAGTAAGGCTGACTCATGCCCTTTCATATTCGTACTCTTCCCTTCCATTGTAACAGCTTTCTCTTCCCTCTTTCATGCGAGATAATTTACCCTATTCTAACTCTCCATTCCTCCTTTTCCCAATATATTCCTCTCACCTCCTCATTTTTTCAAATATCATCACTTCATATTCAACTAATTACCAAATGAGTTACAAATTTTTCTCCCAGTCTACCCCCGACCTCCCACCCCCAAAAGAGTGAGCCTATTGCATACCACTTCACCCAATCTGTTATCTCTTATGTTATCCTCCATGCTCACCCCTCACTTTTTATTAGGGCAAGACAGATTTCTATACCCCAGTGTCTGTATATCTTAGTTCCCAGTTACATGTAAAATTTTTTTTTACTTTTGTTTTTAAAACTTTGAATTCCATAATCTTTCCATTCTTCCCTCCTCACCCACCCCCACTGGGAAAAAAAGGAGTTAAATATTGGTTGTACATGTGTAGCTATGGAAAACATTTCCATAGTAGTTACATTGTGAAAGAATAACTATAATTCCCTCCATTCTAGTCCTCCCCCAATGTATTCTATTTTCTGCTTTGACCCTGTCCTTTTTCAGGAGTATTTGCTTCTAACTACCATCTCCCCTAATCTGACCTCCCTTCTATTATCCCCCCTCTTATATCCTTCCCCCATACTTTCCTGTAGGGTAAGATGCTCAATTGATTATGTTTATTATTCCCAATTTAAACTAAGTTCAATGTGAGTAAGGTTGACCCATTCCCTTTTACTTTCCTGCTCTTCCCCTCCCTTGTAACAGTTTTCTCTTGCCACTTTTATATGCGATAATTTAACCTAATCTCTCCCTTTTTCCATTTCCAAGTATATTCCTCTCACCTCTTAATTTTATGTTTTAGATACCATGCCTTCATATTCAACTTATCCTGTGCCCTCTGTCTATGTATACATGTACACAAATATGCACACACTCCCATATATTTTTATATACATATACACACATATAAGTATATATATATATATGTGTGTGTGTGTGTGTGTGTGTGTATAAGTGTGTGTATATTCCCTTCAACTATCCTCTTACTGAGAAAAGTCTCATGAGTTACCATAATTGTCTTTCCAAGGAGGAATATAAATAGTTCAACTTTAATAAGTTCCTTTTGATTTCTTTTTCCTATTTACTTTCTTATGTTTCCTTTGCTTCTTATAATTGAAAATCTAATTTTTGTATAGCTCTAGTTTTTTCATTATGAGGGCTTGAAAATCCTCTATTTCAATGAATGATGATATATTCTCCTGAACCATTATTCTCAGTTTTGTTGGGTAGGTGATTCTTGGTTTCAGTCCTAGCTCCTTTGACCTCCAGTATATCATATTCCTAACTCTTTGACCCCTTAATGTAGGAGCTACTAAGTCTTGTGTTATCCTGATTGTGTTTCCACAATACTCAAATGGTTTCTTCCTGACTGCCTGCAGTATTTTCTCCTTGATCTGGGAACTATGGAATTTGGTTATAATATTCCTAGCAGGTTTTTTGGGGGGGTAGCAGGGGGAACTTTTTCAAGAGGCAATTGATGAATTATTTCCATTTCTCTTTTGCCCTCTGGTTCTAGAATATCAGGGCAATTGTTCTTGATAATTTCTTGAAATAAGGTGTCACGGTTCTTTTTTTGGTCATGGCTTTCTGGTAGTCCAATGACTTTTAAATTAGCTCTCCAGTATCTATTTTCCAGGTTATTGTTTTTTCCAATAAGATATTTTACATTGCCTTCTATTTTTTCCACTTGTTTGAATGTGCTTTATAGTATCTTGATTTCTCATAAAGTCATTAGCTTCCATTTGCTCCCATCTAATTTTGAAGGAGTTATTCTCTTCAGTGAGATTTTGAAATTTCTTTTCCATTTGACATATTTGATTTTTAAGGTTTCTTCTCCTCATTGATTATTTGGGCCTCTTTTGCTATTTGAGTTAGTCTATTTTTAAGGTGTTATTTTCTTCCATATTTTTTGAGTCTCCTTTCTCAGTCTGTTGACCTGCTTTTCATTATTTTCTTCTATCATTTCCATTTCTCTTCCCAATTTTTCTTCCACTTCTCTTACTTGATTTTCAAAATCCTTTTTCAGCACCTCCATGGCCTGTAACCCATTTGTATTTTTCTTGGAAGCTTTTGATTCAGGAGTTCTGACTTCATTGTATTTTTCCCATTCCATGTTTTGATGTTTTCAGTACCCAAAAAATGATTCTAGGGTATGATGTGCTTAGTCTGCTTGCTCGTCATGCCAGTAAGTTACTTGACTTTTCATCTATTTGCCACTATAAAACTCTCCTTCCAGAGTAGAAGGAGCTTTGTTCCTAATTACTGTGGTTGTCACAGCAGCCAGAGCTATTATGAAGGCTCCCTCTCTACAGCCAAAATGAGTTCTGGTCACACTCCACAAGACCCTCACCCAAGACTGTGATCCAGATCCAAAGAGGTCAAAGGAAGAAGGATTACCCTCTGAATGGTTCCTTTGTCACCCTACAATCTGCAGGCCAGGAGCTCTGGAGTCAGCCACATGGCAGAAGCTACAGCTGCCTCAGCTCTGCTACTTCTCACCCTGGGGGCAGGAGCCAGACAATGCTCTTCCTTCAACCACTTCCAGTGGACTTCTCCACTGACTTTTTACTTTCTCTTTGGCATTTATGGATTGAGCAGTCTGGAAACCACCAGAGCTGCTGGTGATTCACTCTCCTAAAGTCTGCTCAGGCTGTGTTTGTGCCACTGGTCAGGCTGCCCTGGAGTTGGAACCATGGAGTTCACACAAGGCTGCATGGGGCTCCCAGCTTGGTGCAGTACACCCTTCCTGTCAGACTGCCAGGCTGCCTTCAGAGGGAGATTCGTTTATTTCTGTCACTTTGCACATTCTGTAGATGAAAAATTTGTTGAGGGTCATTTTTTTACAGGTATTACAAGTGACAGGAGTATGAGCTCAGACTAAGTTCATGCTTTTACTCTGACATCTTGGCTCCCCGCTCCCTCTTCCCCCCCACCATTTACTTATTTTTCAAGATTTTCTTCCATCATTCTAATTTTTCTTGCCAATTTTCCCTCTACTTCTTTTACATGATTTTCAGTATCTTTCTTGAGCTCCTTCATTGCCTGTGACTAGTTTACAATATTCTTGTAGGTTTTTGATGCAGGAGTTTTGACTTTTCTTTCTTCTTCTCATTGTATGTTTTGATCATCTTTGTCATGAAAAAACAATTCTATATTCTGATTTCTATTCCTCTGTTTACTCCTCTGGCCAGGCAATTATGTAACTTTCTAGCTCTTTGCCATGGTAGAAGTCTGCTGACAGAATGGAGAGTGCTATCTCCTGAATTTCTGGGAGAGCCTTCTCCATCCAACTGCCTCAGAACTTAGGAGAACTTCCTCTCCCCAGCCTCAACAAGCTCTGTCATGCCAGTGCTCCTCACCCCAGGACAACAACCCAAGACTGTGACCCAGATCCAAGCAAGGAAAAACTACAAAATCCTACCTCAGCACCATCAGAGAGATTCCTGCAAATGCTTTTTTGTTGTCCACTTTGATTTCCCCAGGATCTGTAGTCCTCGGGCTCAGGAGGGAGCCACAGCAGCAGCAGTCATCACTACCATCTCCCAATGCGAAGGGGCCAGAATACATTCTTCTCTCACCCAGGATCAACAGAGTTCCCCACTGATTTTTTTCTTTATCTTTGGCTTTTAGCATTAGAGAAATCTAGAAAACACCACAGCTGCCAATGAATCAGTCCCCTGAAGTCTGCTCCAGGTGGTCTGTGCTGCTGGTTTCTGATGATGCAGCTCGTGTTTGACTGCACTCTGCACTAAACTTAATGTAAATACACCCTTCTTCTTAACCTGCCACGATGCCTGCAACAGGAGATGTGTTTCTGTCACTTTGTGGGTCCTGTATCCCTAAAATTGGTTTAGAGTCGTTTTTATGGGTATTGGAGGTGATTGGAGTGGGAGCTCAAGAAAGTTCCTTTGTTTACTTCTCCATCTTGGCTCTGCTCCCTTTTCTGCATTTCTAATAGAAAGACAAGAGCTAAGGAGAACCTTTGGAAGAAAAACACAAGCAACCAGAGAAATATAGAAAAGCATAATTATTTGAGCATTTGAAAGTAGTTGTGTGAAGGTATCAGAATAAATTGCCTCTCCAGAGTCTTAAATTGTCAAGGAGTTTTGAGTGTTAAATAAAAAAGGGCAGCTAGACGGTGCAGTAGGTGAAGCATTGGGCCTGGAAACAGAAAAACTTATTTTCCTGAGTTCAGATATGACCTCAAACCCTTTGTAACTCTGTGACTTTGGGCAATTCAGTTAACGCTGTTGCCTCAGTTTTATCATCGGGAAAATGAGATGGAAAAGGAAATGACAAACCCCTCCACTATCTATGCCATGAAAACCTCAAATCAGGTCATAAAAGTTGCAAAACAATGAACAATTGAATGGATAACAACAAAACAGAGAAACAGGAGTTTGGGAGTAGATAGATGATGTCCTGAAGATGTGAATAAGGGAATGAGAATGGATGGCAAATGGAATGCAATAACGTAGAAAAAACAAATGTGTAAAATTTTCAATTTCTCATCATGATAGTGGATCAAAAGAGAGGACAAATATGAAAGATGGAATTACGGCAATGAGTATCAGGTATGAACCAAGTCTTAGTCATCTTAAAGCCTAGAAGGAATAAGGAGAATGATCAGTTGACTTCTCCAGCCAACGCAGGGCTACAAAAAAGACAGCCACAATCCTACAGATATCCTGTAGACAAGCAAGGAGAGCTGGAATGGACAAGATGAGGGTAAGCAGAATAAAGACCAAGAGCAGCTCAGGAGTTTTCTGACAAAAGTCCATGTTTGAGTCATCTCAGAAGCCAGCAACTGGGGAGTAACCAAAGAGAGTTCATGGGTGACCAAGACCATTGGTGACTGAAGGGGCAAGCTAAGCCCCTTTGTAAGGAATAAGATTATACAAACCAAGGCTCTAACTCAATAGGACCTTTCTATTACATCGAGTTGTTTTGGAATAGAAAATCCTGGGAACATGAGGGCTGCGCTTCTCCTGGGACCCAGGCCAGGACTTTGAGAAGAGATATGGTTAAGTGCCCAACTCCTGGAACTACCCACTCCAAGGAAACATTGTTCTTGAGGGTAGAGGGGCCTTGGAGTGACTGGCCTCCTTCCCAGCCTCACACAAGATATAATACCTGACAGCATGCCTACATTGGTCTCAGCACTACTTAAACTGTAATATTCATGCTCCAAATTGGAATCTCACCCACAAAGGAGACGTCTTGCCTGGAACCCTCCCGAGCAGAACCCTGATGGCTGTATCTGATATTCCCCAGCTTGTGTGGTCAGGTGTTGGTGCTTACCTGCATTGGTGATGACTGTAACTGTGTATAGATATATTATACTATATAGCTGTAGCCTTGCCTGTCCCAAGTGGGACCCTGATGGGTGGTGAGGTGTTGGTGCTTCCCCACATTGGTGATGATCGTAGATATATATGTATGTATATGTATATATAAATCATAGTTGTGCTTGTTTTACTATTCCTAAGCCTTTACTTTGTTATCTCTGGCTTCTTTCCCACTTGCCTATATTCTAAATAAACTATATTGGATCTTTTGAAGTGCCAAGTATTCCATTCACGTGAATTCTGGACCTCCTTAATCAGACATGACCAAGAGCCACATGACGAGATTTGAGGCATACAGCAAAAGAAGGGGATACAAATACTCTGAAGATGAAGCAAGTCAGATGATCCAGGGCACCATAGCATTGATTAAGAGACTCTGACAAAATTAGATTAAGAACAACATCTTACACCATATACAGAGACAAACTCCAAATGGATACATGAGGGACATTGAAAAAGGTGGTATCACAAACAAATAAAAGAACAAGGAAAAAATTGCCTCTTAGTCCTATGGCCACGGAAAGAGACGATGACCTAAGAAATGGTAGAAAGGATCACAGAAAAAAATGCACAACTAAAAGTGTATAAAATCACAGGGTTTGCACAAACAAATCTAATGTAGTTCAATTTAGAAGAAAAAACAGGCCATGTGGAAAAAATCTTTACAGCAAGTTTTTCTGTAAAGGTTTCATTTCCTAGGATGTGGAAAGCAGAGTGTGGAAAGGTGGATTTTAGCTTGGTTTTCAAAAAAAGTCAGGGAATTCAAGAGTCAGAGATAAAGATGCAGAGCTTTCCAAGCATAGAGTACAGCCAAGAGTAATGTCCAATGATGACAGATTCAAGGTCTTGTCCAAGGAATAGCAAGGAAGCCTGGATTGACAAGTATTTGACCAGATTTGGGGGTGAGTGATTGATTGGGGTAGCTCAGGGAGGACTGTGGTAAGAAAACTGGAAAGGTAGGATTATGAAGGTTATGAGTTATGAAGGGCTTTGAATGTTACATAAAGGACTTTATATTTCATTCTGGAGTGTGAGAAGCAAAGGAGTTTATTGAAAATAAAGCAACATAGTCAGACCTGAGGTATAGGCACATCACTTCAACATTGCTTGGGGAGCAATCTGTTCACAAAAATGTAGCAGCATTCTCCATACATCACAATTTAATTTAATCTTGTTCATTACACTACATTGCATTCTTTTCCCACTTCAATGACCAATTGTATATGTTCAGTTACGAAACTTTCAGTACCTTACTAAAGGAGAAATTCTCAAATGATGGCAATTGTCCTAAACTGGAATGGGAACCAACACTAGAAAACTCTTGATTCATGTTATCCAAATGAATTAAAAAAGATTCCCAGTGTTTTGAAAGTCTTGTTGTTTTTTGATGATGATGCTGTGTCCTCAGAGAGGACCATAACAACAGGGGAATGATGACATGACTTTCAGTTGACTTGGATTTGAGTGAGAGAGGGCTGTGCAAGGTCACCAGTCTTAACTTTCTGCTCCAGAGTTCATCTGAGTCCAGTGCCCAGATATTCTTCAGGACACTGGAGATGGCTCAGGAGGCAAAAGGAAACCCTGGCCTTTTTAACCTAACATTTTTTAGGTTCTCACTTTCAGTGAGGTATCACTGATTAAGTGAATAGGCCTCTTTAAGAAATGAGTGAGCCTTCTTTAATTAGGAAAAAAAATCAAGCTAGGAGGGAAAGAGCTTCAGGGTTTCTGACATTCTATTGACATTCACTCTAATCCAAGAGGGCTGGCACCAACTGTTGTCTAATCTATGAGCGCCAGAGTAAAAAAAATGAAGCAAGTTTCTCTAACAAAGGTCTCATTACTCAAACATAAAGAGAAAAAGTTAAGTCTGTAAAAATAAGTCATTATCCAATTGATAAGTGATCAAAACATAGGATTAGGTTTTTGATCAACTAATGAAAGTTAACTGTAGGCAAAATCAAAAGTACTTTAACTCACTATTGATTGGGTAAATGCAATCACAATCCTGAGGTATTAACTCATTACATCAAACTATTAAATTGGCAAATAGGACATAAAGGATAAATGACAAATGTTGGGGGTGATGAGGGTAAAGGAGACATTAAAGCAGTGTTGGCGGAATTGTGAAGAGATTTAACCACTCTATAGGGCAATTCACAACTCCACCAACAGTGCATTAATGTCATGACATTAAATTAAATTGGGAAGTATGGAGAGTTCTTCTACATTTTTGTGAACAGATCTCCCAAAGAACCATGGCAAAAGCGCTGTAAAACCAAGCATACCCTTTAACCTAGGAATACCCCATCTATGTCTATATCCCAGAAGAGATTAAAGAAAAAGGAAAGGGACGTGTGTGTGTGTGTGTGTGTGTGTGTGAGTGTGTGTGTGTGTGTGTGTGTGTGTGTGTGTAATCTGTAGCAGCTCATTTCATTTCTGGGGCAAAGAATTAGGAATTAAGGGGATGTGCATGAAATGGTGTACAGCTGAACAGGTGGGCAAGATGAAATTTTCACTACTATAGAGGAATATGTTGAAGCAGGAGTGGTACTTCCTATAACCACACAATGGCATAATCCTGTCTGGTCAGTACAAAAATCAGATGGAAATTGGGGAATGACAGAGGATTACAGACAATTGAATAAGGTGACTCCTCCCTCATATGCTGCTTTTCCAGTTCCTGTCCCCTTAAATGAAAGAATCCAGAAAAATGGTAGGACTTGGTATGCAGTTATGGATTTGACCAACACTTTCTTCACCATCCCAATAACCTCACAACAATTGGACCATTTTGCTTTCACTTGGCAGGGCAGACAATGTACTTTATCCTCAAGGAACTTTTAATCAATTGGGGGTAAAATATGACAATATATACAAACAAAATACAATCAATATTAGTTGTACATAATTGCCAAAAAGAAGGCACAAGAATTAAGAGGGGTTGAGAAAGGATTCAACAAGTAAGATACGGTAAATCCTAAGAAACCAATGTAAAGCCAATCACGAGCAGCTACTGTAAATAATGTTAAGGGTCTAATCATGTAGTATAATGAACTCTATAAATATTCAACAATAAACTAAAGCATAAAATTCAAGAAACAAAACCATTATATTCACAACCACATGAAATAAGAACATATTTCTAAGATAGTGACATAATCTTAAATAAAAAATATCATTGAGTCTGTCTTATAGTTGTCTTTAAGAGGTCACATAAAACACCAACACCATCCACTTCAAGGTCACAGTAAGTTAGAATATCCTCAGTCAGTAAAGAATTTCCAAAGAAAAGTCTGCTTTCATCTTGACTGAGGCTGGCTTCCAAACCCTATGGCTCCTTCTCCACAACTCCTTTTTCCACAGGATGACCACTCCAAACTCTTTCTTGAATTCATAGGTAGGCATCTCTCTGCTCCTGTTCCATATCTCAGCTCGTGGGGACTGCTTCACTCCAAGGATTTTGCAGTTTCTGTTCCTAGGAAATAAAGTTTAAAAGGGCTACAACAATATTTGTGCACATTACCAGCCTTATCATCTCAATTCACTTTTTGTCTGAGTAATCAACACAGAACAACAGACAGGACTTCTGTCTGAGAAATCAACCCAGAGCAAGAGACAGAGCTTCTGCCTTAGAAATAAATGCAGAAGAACAGACGGGACTTCTATCTTTAAATATAACATAGATCAACAGAGTGCTGGCATCACAAACATTCTTAGTTCTGCCTGCCCCACGCTCTGCTTCTGCTCTAATCTGCTCCTTTCTGTTCAACCCTTTTTGTGAACTCTTCCCATCATGGGCTCACATGTAATTACAATTGGTGTATTAAGGGGCAGGGGAGATCTTCAAATTCCTTTAGGGGTATTGAAGGGAATGAAATGTGTATGTTTCTAATCAAAGACCCTTGATACAGTCTATAGTGAGCCTGAAAGGTACTTGATTAACTAAAATTCAATCCAGAAAACAGCAAAAACTTCTATTTTGCATGCCATTACATCCAAGTTCTGTCCAAATGTCCTTCAAGGAAAGCTTCCACCTGGGCCTTGTTTGTATTTTTTTCTCATTCACTCCAGTCATTCTATGGGTATCAAGAGTTATACAAATTCTGTTTTGACTTACTCCTATTCTCCTTGGAGTTACTAAAAGTCAAAGATACCAGCTATTAAACAAATATTTGTTGAATTTTGGAGATTCTTGGATTTTTAGTATTGTTAGAATTTTCTATATGTGCAAGTAGAAGGCAGATGAGTGAGCAGAGCATAACCAGGAGAACATTGTTCACAATTACAAGCACATTATACCTATGATGACTGAGTTTTATAGACTGGGCTGCCCTCAGCAATGTAAGGATATAAGACAACTCCAAAAGATCCATGATGAAAAGGGCTATCCACATCCAGAGAAAGAATTACAGAGTCTGAATGTGTTTTGAATCAAACCGCTGGCTCTCACAGTTTTTTCATTTAGTTTTGTTTAGTTTCTTCCTCATGATTCATCTGATTTCAAATTATTTTCCTTTAAAACTTGACTGATGTTTAATGTGAAGGTAGTTATAGAAACTATATTGGATTGCATACTGACATACTTAGGGTGTGGAGGAGTGAGGAGAAAATTTGGAGCTCAAAAACTTGTAGAACTGAAAGATGTTTTAAACTAATAGTAAATAAATTTCAAAAAACAAAAAAACCACTTTAATCATAAGATTAAAAAAATAGAGTAGAGGTCAGGGTCAAAGTCCAAAGGTCAAAGTTCTCTACCCCTAGGCCACATTGTTTCAATCTCTTCAATCAAAAAGTCTTATTTCTTCTTAATTGGAGAAGTCCTTAACTCAATCAGGTCAAAGTTCTCCACCCCTAGGCTACAGTAAATCAAGATCTTCTCGGTTTGCACTAAGTACCCAAGGAGAGGTCTTTTCATCTTGACTTGAGGCAGGCTCTTGGCCTGCTTCATGGTTCCTCTTCCATGGTCCCAGTTCCTGCCTGAATCTATCCAACTGTCACTTGAGTTCCAAGGCAGATAGCTCTCAGTACCTTGAACAGATCCTTCTGTAGTTCCTGTTCCCTATTGAAGCTCACTGAGTCTAATCCACCTCAAGACCTTCACAGTTTCTCTTCCTGGGAACAGAAAGTTGAACAAAGCCACAATAACATTCATGAACACAGACAGCATCCTCAACAACTCACTTTCTGCATGTGAAATCAACAAACACCCAACAATAAAGTCTAAGGAATCAGCACAAATCATAAGTGTAGTCCCAGGACCTCTGAAAAGACCAGTAAGACACTGTGCTAGGATTTCTTTAGACATATGTAATGGTAATTAATCTGATTGATCAGATGTTAAGTAGATCCTAGTAACCTAGTGTTAAGTATAGAACTCTATCCATTGGTGAAAAGGCGTGAATT
>CM053596.1:9556181-9572553 GCA_028646575.1 Pseudocheirus occidentalis | reverse complement strand
ACACACATATATCTATATAGGAGGCTACATATGCACATGAATACATATCTGAGCATGTGTATATATGGGTATATAGAGGGCATAGGATCAATTGAATATGAAGGGTTGATACTTTAAAAGGCAAATTCTGAGGTGGGAGAGGACTAGAATTAGAGGACACAAGGAGAGACAAAATGGGGTTAATCATCCCGTGTGGAAGAGGCAAGGGATAACTGTTACAACTTTACTTTCATTTACTGTCATTTAATCTAGCTTAGGGAAGAAATGGCATAAACTCTAAACTGGGCATCATGCCACACAAGAGAGTAGGGGGCATGGGGATGAAAGGTGGGATCACAGAGGGGAGGGCAGGGTCTGGGGGAGGGATGCTGGATGCTCACACTTCAATAAAGGGACAGGGACAGGGTAGAGAACAGAACAAGTGGGGGAGGTATAGGAAGGAGGGACATATGACCACTGTCACAATATGTCAACTTTGAAGATGTCCTGTTTAATCACACCTACACAGCCTGTATTGAATTGGTTGTCCTTCAAGCAGGGGTGGGTGACAAGGAAGGTATCAAAAGAATCTAGAATTTAAAGCTCTGCAATTCTTGCAACTAGGAATCAAGATATACAGGGGCTGGGGCAGGGAGACCCTCCCTTCCCTACCAGAAAGTTAGAGAGCAGACCAGGGGAGGGCCTCCACAGTGGGATTGCTGTTTTGGGTTTGGCATAAGGGAAAGATGGGGAGAAAATTTGTACTTCGAAAATCTCATGAAAATGGATGATGTAAAAAAAAACAAATACAATTTATTACATAAAAGTGAAAAAAATATATTAAAAAGCTAAAAAAAAGACTAGGTTACTTATATTCATGGCAGCTCTTTTCGTGGTGGCAAAGAATTGGAAATTGAGGGTGTGCCCATCAGTTGGGGAATGGCTGAACAAGTTGTGATACATGAATGTAATGGAATACTATTGTGACACAAGAAATGATGAGCAGGTGGATTTCAGAAAAACTTGTATGCAATGTGAAGTAAGCAGGACCAGGAGAACACCGTACATAGTGACAACAATATTGTACAATGATCACCTATTAATGACTTAGCTATTCTAAGCAATACAACGCTCCAAGACAATTCCAAAGGACTCATGACAAAACATGCTATTCGCCTCCAGAGAAAAGTCTGATGTATTCTGAATACAGATCAAAGCATACTATTTTTAACTTTCTGTACTTGTTTTTGTATTTTTCCCGTTCACAACATGACTAATATGGTAATATGTTTTGCATGATTAAACATATATAACTTATATGAATGCTTATTGTCTAAGGGAGGGGTGGATGCAAGAAAGGGGAGAGAGAAATTTTGGAGCTAAATTTTTTTTAAAATTTAATGTTAATGTTAAGATTATCTTGACATGTAACTGGGGGAAAATTAAAAATCTATATTATGTAAAGAAAAAAATGTAGTCTGGATGCTTTTTTTTAACAGCACTTACCATGTCCCTGAATTAAGCAAAAGTCAACATTAGTAATAGAATGTATAAGTAAAAGGTTTAGATTCCTGAAATAAGAATAAACAAACTTGGGAGAACTTTCTTTTCTGAATAATATAGGAATAATTATACCAAGGAAGAGTCTCAGTGCAAATTTCTAAAAGGAAGGTAAATTATGGAATATTTTTTTATTAATGGAGAAATGAACTTCATTCCAAGTTTGCTATTATTGTGAAAACAATACCTGTTTATACATACTGTTTTGTGATGCAAACATGTTTTATTATAAGCAACTTATTGATATGTACTATTTTGGGATTAATTACTTATGGATCCTCCCAAATCTTTTTAGGATAAGTGGAGTAGAAGTCAGTATCTCTGCTATAATTAAATTTGTTTGTATGACTATTGAACTCAAAGATAGGAAACTTCTATCTGCAAAGTTTTGATAAAGTTGAAAGTTTCTATTTGTGAAGTGTAGACTCAGAGTGGAAATTCCTGAGGGAATAACAAGATCAGATAATTCTGTATGTCAGAACCATTAGTTTGTCAGGTTCAGCTATTAACCTCCCTTGTTTAAGGCAATATAGCTATGTTAGTAAAGTAAAGTAAATTAGTCTCAATAATGGATTATGCTAGCCCACAATCACTCTATCTCTGCTCGTTTTTCTCCTACCTTTCTGGTTCTTGTTTGTTTTAATCACTGTGCCAGACTTGTATCTTCTAGATACTTGTATCTTGAGGATGCCGACTCAAGCTGATTACCAACTACTGCCTGAAGTCCTATGCAACACTTCTTAGATCTGGCATCTGCCGAGTTCCAGACATTGGCCACAGTCCCCCACCTCTGAAATGATGGACCCCTGTGAGGCAAGGCTAGCTCTACACCCTTTCTCAGCATGAAGCAGACTAGAACTGAGACCTTCATCCATGAGGCCAGGAAGCAACAGAAGCAAAAATGGAACAACCAATTGATTTAAGGTTGGAAAAGATGTGCAAGGCTGTGTATTGTCACTTAAATCTGTTTGTCTCACTTCCTCATCTGTAAAATGAGCTGGAGAAGGAAATGAAAAGCCATTCCAGTATCTTTGCCAAGAAATATGGTAACAAAGAGTCTAATATGCCTGAAAAGAACTGAAGTAAAGCAATACCAACAACAAAAATCTAAAATAATCAGCAAGCATTATCTGCAATGAGTATGAGTTAGAAGCCTACCCTACAAGATAAGGAGTAAAGCAAGGATGCCCTTTATCTACACTATAATCCAATATTGTACTTGAACTATTAGCTGTTGCAATAGGAAAAGAAAAACATAGTGAAGGATTCAGAATAGGTAATGAGGAAACACACTATTACTCTTTGCGGACTATATAATTAGAAAATCAACTTCAAAACTAATTAAAATAATAAACAAGCTCAGCAAAGTTGTACAATATGAAATAAATGCATATATATCTTCAGAATGGCTATATATTACTAAGGAAGTCAACAAAGAAGAAACAAAAAGTGAAATTTCTCATAAAACAAGTATAGACAAGATAAAGTACTTGGGAGTCTAGCTATCAAGAAAATCCCAGAAATTATGAGAAATTTCACTTCCTATCTCTTCTTAAAAAAAGAAAACTAAATCCTTTAAATCAAGTATAATCACATAAAAGTAATTCACACTCAGACAGTGCCCCCAAAAGAATATTTCCTTCTTCATCCTAAGTCCATCACCTCTGACAGGAGCAAGGTAGACAAATTTATAATTGACTCTCTTGGATCTGGGTTGGTCACTGCATTTAACAGTGTATTGAAGTCTTTCCAATTTGTTATTATTTTTAAATTTTGTATCATATGTATCATTTTATTTTTTAATATTATATAAACACTGTTTTAACATTATATAAACTATTCACTGACTTCTGCTCACTTCGCTCTGTATCAAGTTACACAAGTCCTCTCAGGTTTCTCCAAAATTGTCCTAAGTAGTACATTACCTAAAATATGGTCAGTGTTTAACGAATGCTTGTCAAATTTAAAGTCTTTCTGATTTTTCTACATTTATTTACTTCTTTAAAACTGATTACTTCAGAAGTGGGGGCTGACCACTTAGAATATTCTCCAACATTCCTTCCAACTCTGATGTTCTGCAACCTTGATTAACACTTGATTCACAGGTCAGAGTGGAGGCAAGATGGCAGAGAAAAAGCAGGGACATCCTTTTCCTCTCCCCCAAACCCCTCCAAATGACTGTAAAAATGACTCTAAACAAATTCTAGAGCAACAGAACTCACAAAACAAAAGTCACAAAACATCAGAGTGGAACAACTTTCCAGACCAGGACAACCTGGAAGGCCAACAAGAAGGGTATATGCCACAAATCTGAGAGAAGAGCACTGTAGGGAGCCAAGGAGGCCTGATCCAGGACTCAGAGAAAAACCTTAATAGTGTCCCCTTATACTCTACAAAAGTGATGTGGTTTTTAAAGGCTGGTTCCCTGAAAGACTGCCCCCCCAGGGATACACTTAAAAGGACTTTTGTTTGATATCCTGACATCAAAGCCTTTGCTTTGCTAACTGCAGGCACCTAAAAGAACATGTTCCTTATACTATTGGAAGTCAAAATACTTGATTCATGGGGACCAGTTTCTATGCAAATGTCTTTGAGATTGCTGCCTGCTCTCAGTGCTGTAGATACACTTTGATAAGAGACAACTGACTTTCCCCATGACTTACTGGGTCCTTCATAACAAAGCTTGATCTTATCCAAGATACTTCCAAGGTCTAGGGGACTATTATATCAGTAATAAAATTCCAGGATATGATTAGGATAAGACTACTTGAATTATTGTCTTTTATCTCTTTAAAAAACTTCTTCAAAGAATCAATAAGTGGAATTCATAGTACTTCCTTGAACTACCCACATGGCCTGGTAATTTCTTATTCACATCTCTGATCATACTTAGTGCTGAACACTGAGCAACCCACAACAGAGCACAGTCCAACTTGTGCCACACGGGCATAGACAAGGCCCTAGCAAACCCAGAGTAGGCCTCAGGGCACTGAATCACTGGCAGCTGTGGTGGTTTCCAGGCTTCTCGAGCCACAAATGACAAAGGTAACTTTGAAGATCAGTGGGAAAGTTCTATTTTACCATGGTGAGAAAGAAGTAAAGTCTGACCCCAACGAGGGCGGGGTGGCAGTAGCAGCTACAGCAGTGGCTGTTTTCAGTGTTCTTGGCGCTCAGATGTTGGGGGGATCTAGAAGCTGACAAGAGGGTGATTACAGGGGCCTCTTTGCTGCTGATGAGGAAGGATTCTCTTGTGTGGTCCATGCTTGGACCTGGGTCACAGTCCTGGGTGGTTTTCAGGGCTAAGGACGAGCCCTAATGTGGCAAAGCTAGTGGCAGCAATGAAGAGGGAATCAGTCTTACACCTTCAAGGCAAAAAGAGTGCTTCATGTCACTCACAGACCAGAGCACAGATCAGGAGAGGAGTAAATCCCTTTCTTTGGATCATACAACCTTGGAAGAACTGAAAATTTACGGGACCCTTGAAATATTTCTGTAAATAGCTTCAGAAATCTCATGAAGCTTGGGACATTGATCCCTCCACAATGGAAGCACAATTCTATCTTAAGAAAGACCAAAAGTTAAGAAATTGGCTCAGAAGTGAGGAAACAGTGGGGAAAATATCAGAGTATAAATCTTACTTTGGTAACAAGGAAGAGCAAAATATACACCCAGAAGAAGAACATAAAGTCAAAACCTATTCAAAGCCTCCATGAAAAAGTACAAATTGGTTGCAAGACACTGAAGAACTCAAAAAGGATTTTGAAAATCAAGTAACATAAGTGGGGGGAAATTTGGAAGAGAAATTAGAGTAATGGAAGAAAATAATGAAAAACAAGCCAACAACTTCATTAAGGAGACCCAAAGGACACAGAAGAAAATTTCACCTTGAAAAATAGACTAACATAAATATCAAAAGTGGTCCAAAGAGCCAAGGAGAAAAATTCCTAAAAAAAAGAATTGGCCAAACTGAAAAACAAATCCAAAAGCTCACTGAGGAAAATAATTCCTTAAAAATAAGAATGGAGGGGGACAGAGCCAAGATAGCAGAACTAAAGGAGATACTTTTCTGACTTCCTCCACACATTCTGTCACTAACATCTAAAAAGTGAATCTGAACAGATTTTAGAGTGATGGAATCCATTGGGAGATGGGTCATGGCAGATTCCCAGCCCAGAAAAGTGCCCACATAAGTCTGGGCATGGGGCAGGATAGAGCACATGAGGGCTGCACCAGGGAAGACCTGAGAGCAGAGTACAGCAGAGTGAGAGTGAACCCCAGTGAGTGGATCCACCCATCCCAAAGGCAATCTGCAGACCTCTCACTGCCCTGGAAGACTGCTTAGAACTGAGTAAGAGAAAGTGCAGGGCCTGTGTCAGCATCTTCTTGTGGGGCTCTCAGCCCACAGCCTAATGTCTAAAAATCTCCTTCCTGAACTTCTGGGAGCCAACTAATGGCAGAGTAAACCTTAGCTGCCCTAATCCCCCTCCATGACTCTGAAAACAAAGAGATTAATGCCCCACCAAGTGTAAAATCCTGAAACAGTGGAAACTCATGCTTGGGAGTCCTAGAGGTAGGGTGTGACTGAAGGTGTGCCATGCCTGAAGTGAAGAATGGGACACATCCCAAGAAACCCCACCTCAGCTGACCAGAGGACATCCCAAAGCACGGGGCGGGGGTAGAGCCAGCAAATGTTAATTACAGAAGCCCAGGTGTGTCTTAGCGCCACCAGGGGAATTTGCAAACACCAGCAGTGATGGCCACCAACAGCTGAGCCCCCTGAGCTATAACCCAGGGATGCAGAGGTGGAAACCTGAAGTGGCCAGACCAGCCCTCCCCCACAGCTTACTCTATGAGCCTCAGGGAAACCCAGCAGAAACACTGAGAAAACTGGCCTTGGCCTCAGTGTAGACACCCAGAAGCTATACCACACAAAGTTAGCAACCAAAGCTGTAATTCCCAGACTGAGAAGAATGGTACATCTCTATCCCAGAAGCAGAAATCCACTCTAAAAATTAAGGACATAGGAAATCACAATGGGCAAGAAGGAAACTGTGAAATCAGGAACCCTACAATCCCATTATACCGAGAAAGAGCAACCAAATTTAAAGGACAACATGGACTCTATACTCATACCTGAGACCACAGGAGGAAATATGAACTACTTTCAATCCCTAGAAAGCATTCTTGGAGGAGCTCAAAAAAGATTTTAAAACCCAAATTAGAGAGGTAGAAGATAAATTTAAATCTACAGTGACCAAATTGGAAAAAAAATCTGACTAAAAATACAAATCCTTAAAAAGTAAAATTTGTGAAACAGCACTGGAGGTTCAAAATCTAACTGGGGAAAATACCTCCCTAGAAAAGGAGCTTCAAAAACTAGCAGGAAGAACAAAAGGTCCAGAATATCAAGGGAGTTAATGAAAAGAAATGCTAAGGAAGGTGGCCTAGCCATAACAGATTTTAATCTCTATTACAAAGCACAAGTCATCAGAACTACTTGATACTGGATGAGTAAAAGAGGAGAGGATCCTTGGAACAGATTGAGTACAGGAGACACAGCAGTCAATGACTATAGTAATCTACTCTTTGATAAAACCAGAGACCTGGTTTTTTGGATAAAACCTCATTATTTGACAAAAACCGCTGAGAAAACTGGCATATAGGATGGCAGAAACCGGGCATGAACCAATATATTACACCATGTACCAAAATCAAGTCAAAACGAGTGCACGCTCTAGATGTAAAGGCTCATATTGTAAGCAATCTGGCAAAGCAAGTGAAGGGTTAATACTTTATTATGAATCCTGGTCAGATCATCTACAGTTAATGAACAAAGAACTGCTACATGTTCTGTGTATATAGACTGTGTGCTCAGAACATGTACTCTACAACTCCTTGGAACTAGCCATTCCAGGAGATAAGCCTTCTGGATGGACTGGCTACCTGCCCAGAAGTTCACAAACATTACTTGCCTTGGTGGCTACGTGCCTTCTTTGTTCACTTTCTCCATAAGAATCCCTTATGAGTCCCTACCTCTTTGGAATCTCACCAAGGGAGAGGATGCTCTGCCTGGGACCTCTCCAGTTGTGATTCAGTGGCTGAATTTTGGAATTCCCCAGCCACATGGGCAAGAGTTGGTGCCCCGCCAGTCTCATGAGGTTTTCTTCACTCTCTCCTTCTACTATTTTCTATGTGGAATTTCCTGTTTCTATAGAACTATGTTTTGTGTCTGTCCTTCTCTTTAATAAAAGAACATACTTTTGAGGCATGTTCATTTTACGGAAATGAATCCCATTTAAACATTAATCTGACAAAAAGGAATATTTCCTCTCAGATTTATATTATCCTCTCAGATTCCTCAGATTCCGTCTCAGGGGAGATTTTATGGCAAAACAAGAGTTAGCATTATGAAATGCAAAATTGTTTATATTGATTACACTAAATTGAAAAGTTTCTTTGCAAATAAAGCCAATGTAATCAAGATTAAGAGGGAAGTGGAAAATTGGGAAAGAGTTTTGACAACCAGTGTCTCTAATAAAGGCCTCATTTCTAAAATATACAGGGAATTGAGACAAATCGAGAAGAATACAAGTCATTCCCCAATTGATAAACTGTCAAAGGATGTGAACAGTCAGTTTTTAGAGGAAGAATTTAAAGATATCAACAAGAATATGAAAAAATGATCGAAGGGCAGCTAGGTGGTGCAGTGAATAGAACAAAAGTTCTGGAGTCAGGAGCACCTGAGTTCAAATCCCCCCTCAGACACTTAATACTTACTAGGTATGTGACCTTGGGCAAGTCACTGAACCACAACCTCTCACTCTTCCTCTCTCCAAAAATATAAAAGAAGAAAGAAATGCTCTAAATCACTACTGATTAAAAAAATGAAGATTAAAACAACACTGAGGTACTACATCTCGCCAGTCATATTGGCTAAAATAATGAAATAGGAAAACGATAAATGCTAGAAGGGGTGTTAAAAAATTGGAACGCTGATACATTGCTGGTGGAGTTGTGAACTAATTCAACCATCCTGGAGAGCAAACTGGAACTATGCCCAAAGGGCTATAAATAAGTGCATACCCCTTAATCCAGTGATACCACTTCTAGGGTTGTATCCCAAAGAGATCATAGATTTGGAAAAATGGCCCATATGTACAAAAATATTTATAGCAGCTCTTTTTGTAATGGCAAAGAATTGGAAATCAAGGGGATGCCCATCATTTGGGGAATGGCTCAACAAGTTGTGGTATATGGATGTAAATGGATACTGTTCTGCATAAGAGAGGAGGAACAGACAGACTTCATAATTATCTGGAGAGATTTATACAAATTAATGTTGAGTGAGAAGAGCAGAACCAGGAGAAACTTGTACACAATTACAGGCACAATGTATGTGTGATGACCAGCTTTGATAGACAGGACTCTTTTCAGCAATGCAGGGTTATAAGAAAACTCCAAAAGATTCATGATGGGAAGAGATGTCCACATCCAGAAAAAGATCTACAGAGTTTGAATGCAGAAGCAAACTACCTGCTTTGCTTCTTTTTCTTGCTTTCTTTTGTTTCCTCTTTTTCATTGTTCATTCCATTATTATAATCCTTCTCTACAAACTATGTTTATTGTGAAGGGATTTTCAGATCCTATATTTGATTGCCTGCTGCCATGGCTGGGGTGGGGATCACAGAGGGGGAGAAAATGTGAAACTCAAGGGATTGTGGAACTGAATCTTGTAAACTAAAAGTAAACAAAAATATGAATTTAAAAGCACTTCCAGAAGCACTTCCCAAACCTTCCTTGTGGGCTATGCCTGGCACTGTGATCCTCTGGGGGAAATCTGTCATGGTCTGCTGCCAGGGTGCAGATGGGGCCCACAGGTTCCTTCTGGAGAAGGATGGGACCACAGACCTAAGAGATATGATGTAAGTGCCTGGACCCTGGAAGGAGGCTGAGTTCTTCATTCCAGACATAGCTGCAGAGGCAGCAGGTCGCTACCGGTGTCGAAACCAGAGACAAAGTCACTGGTCACAACTCAGTGACCCCTTGGAGCTGATGGTCACAGGTGAGAGGGATGAGCCGGGTCATGCCACTTTCCTATGTTCTCCCTCCTCTTGGAAGGAGAGTAAAGGAATCACAGGTTAGGGAATCACAGGAAAAAGATGGCCAGGAGGGGCCCTAGGGAGCGTCTAATCCAAGCTGCTCTCTTGACAAGAGAGAAGGAAACAGGCCCAGAGAGGGAAGAGGATTGGCTTATTAAAGTTACCCTGCTAGTTAGGGGCAGTCTTGAGATTCCTCCTAGGAAATCTGCCCCCAGCCTATAGACCTCTAGGCTCTGACCTCAGGAGGTAGGACAGGAATGGTAGCTCTCAATCCAAATTTCAAGGAAGGAGGGAGGCGTCATAGACGTCTCCTTGGGATGGGATGTAAAGATGAGAGACTGAAGCTCCTTTGCATTCAGGGACCCCCTTCCATCCCTCCAAGAATGTACCCCAAGCCTTCCATCTCTGTCTACCCGGACTCCACAGTGAGGACAGGACAGGATGTGACCCTGTATTGTGAGACTCAGCTCTAGTCCAAAAAATACATTCTCTATAAGACAACAGGGGCCAATGCACCCCGTGCACTGCTCTCCACTGATTACCATGGCATCTTCCGATTGCCTGCTGTGACCAGGGCCCATGGTGGCACATACTTATGCTACAGCCTTGACTGTGACTTCCCTTACCTCTGGTCCATACCCAGTGATACCGTAGAGCTCAAAATTTTGGGTAAGGAGGTGGCGAGGGGATTCTCCAGCCCAGCCCCAGGCCCTCTGAATTGCTAGGTGGCTGTTCCACAGGCCCTGAGGATTGACCTACCTAGACCCCTACCCAGGGTCCTTTTAAGAGACCAGCAGAGCTCCCGGAGGGTCAGGTGCATAGGAAAGGGGCAGGGTCTATAGGAGATACATAATCACCCAAGGGGTGGGAGGACTACAATAAACTGGGGCCTTTTCCTTTCCATGCTAATCCTTTGTCTGTCCCCAGTCCCTATTCCCTCCCCCCTTTTCCCAGTCCCTGGTAGGCCAATCAATGATCTACATAGCTCAGCAAATCTGGGAGCAAGTACCACAGAGAGCCAGGAGAGAGAGGAGAGGCAACCCCAGCTCCCCATCTTTCTTCTTTTTCCCAACCAGGAGACCCTAAGGAGAAGAACTTGTTACATGAGACTCCTAACTATGGTGAGTGCCCAAGGCTTCTGAGCTCCACTGATGGGCATCTGGGGACAGAACCTGGCTAGCTGGTGGGGTGTGGGAGAAAGCTACAGATCTGGTTCTCCTGCCAGTTTTCTGTACCAGTAACGGCTTTTCCTCTGTTTTCTTTCTTCCCTTCTCCCAGAGGATGTGTCATCATATTATAACTTGACCAGCTTCCAGCTAGTATTGATCGGTGTAACTTTGGCTATCCTGGGAGCTGTGATGAATGAAGCCTGGCGACACAGTGGGTCAGATCAACGGCAAATAAGGAAACCTCTTGTCCTGCCTGAGCAGCCAAAAATAAAAATGAAGGACTGAAAACAGATGGAGCTGTGGAAGAACTCCCAAGGGTCCCTGAAGCCACAGATGAAGTGAATCAATAAAGAATCTGCAGAATTTCTTGCCTGATCACCTGGGGTCCAAGGGCATTCCACTCAGGAGCCAGGTGAAGGGAGCCCTTCTCAAGCCCAAACCCAAGTCGGGCTGCCCCCCAGCTCCAAATTGCTTCCTCTTGTCCTGGCTTCCCTCTTCTTGTCCCAGGTACCAGATTCCCCTCAGTATCCCAGGCCAGACATTCAATGAGCTGCTCCATGTGCAATGTAAGGAGGGTGTCACAGACCCAAGTAACCAAGGTTAGTCTCATGACCTATTGCTTGTGGTCAGATGCCAACATGTCAGGAGTATTCACAGGCAGCCCAACTCCAAGGGCTCGTCCCCAAGATAGCAGCCCCAGTCAACATGGCCAGCCCAGGCCAGGCATCTTGCCCACTGCTCCCCTGCCCAGGCCCCTCACCTCCTTTGTTGTCTAAAGTCTTGGGGGACAAGTACCAGTCCTGATACCAAAGCTACATGGTTCTGGCCCACAAAGAGCTTCTTTTCTACAGAGAAGACACCATGATCACAGCCAAGTAAATACAAGATAGACACAAAAGTGAAATAACTGTGGAGGGTACCACCAAATGTGAGGGGATGAGGAGAATGGAGCTGAGCTATAAACAGCCACTGTGGGTTCCAAGAGGCTGGGCTGTCATCGGCTTGGAAAGGGGCTGAAGCCAGATCACCAAGGACTTTAACTGGCAAAGGGAGGACTTTGTATTTTGCCCTAGAGGCCAAAATCATGGCCTCATTCCAAGCAGAGGAGTGACCTCGCTCCTCTCTCCCTCCACTCCCACTCCACCAGCTGCCTGTTCAGCGCCTTCACAATTCTGTAGATGTCTAACTCAAAGGGACAGAAACTGGACTCATCCCTGCCCCCCCCCACACCTCCTTCCTTAATTTCGCTGTCATGCCCCCCCTCCCAGGGACCACTTGGCTTCACAATCTCAGAGGCCTCTCTGCATGCTCCTCTGCACACCCCAGAAATCCAAAGTTACCCAATTTGGGAGGTCCTATCACTGCTGCACTTAGGAGACTCCTCTCTCCTTCTAGCTTCCACTTTAGCTCAGGACTGCTCTTTAATTTTAATAGTCTCATTAGCTGTTCTGCCTCCAAGCTTCCCTCCATTCACCTGCTACAGCAAACATACCTAAGCCTCTGCTCCCTTCCCTGAGATCCCTCAGGGTTTTCGTCTAAGTCCTTGGGACCAAACCCTAAGGCATCCCCTAGCACATAGTAGGTAATTAATGACTACTCATTAAACGCACTGGTGAGTGAATGATAAAAACCCTTTTGCTTCTAGGACTTCAAGATGTATACAAAATATTGTTTTGAGAGGAAGCCCCTAAAACAGACTATAGAAACATTGTTGGCCAAATTTTATAATCAAGGAAGCTCAGGCTCCTACAAGAGGCATACCAAGAGTTAAACCTGGTCTCCCAAACCAGAAAGGAAAGATGTCCCTGAGCACACACTCCATGGGCGTCAGGGCAGACAACCCACAGGAGGAGGGAACTTGGTGGTGCCAGAGCTGGGAGTGTTATTCAGCCAATGTGCCTGGGATGGTCAGAAGCTCCTCTGAGGGAGTATAAAGTCCACACACTCCCAGAGAACTCACAATAATAAACACACATATTTCTCAACAAGCATCCAAGGAGCCCAGAAACCCATAATAAGGCACCCAGAGACCAGATGTGACCAGATCTCTCCAGTCTCACAGCCTCCAGCTAGCCTGGAGACCTCTAAAGGAGTGATCAGAGATGCTCCAAGATGGGAGGACTCATTGCTGGAGGAGTTGGGGAAGGCAGCAACAGTAATGCATTCTGGGAGCAGGGCATGAGTTGGCTGACCTGTACAGGAAGGCAATCTGGGGTTTTAAGAGAGAGAACAAAGTGTTTAGACTTTGAGTTTGCTTTTTTAGATCTCCTTTGACCTGGAAACACACTCTCTGGCTGTTTATCCAAGTTGGAGGTTTTAAAAAGCCTTGAGAATAAGAGCAGGACCCCTACCCCACCTTGTCATGCCAGGTCCTACTTACAACTCATCCCTGATCACCATCAGGGGAAGATGGCTCCAGGGGAGGAGCTGGTCATCCCCACCAAATACCTCCCAAGCTCAGACAAGCTGCCCAACTAATTCAAGCTCCAAGGACCCCTGGGAAGAGACAGGAGGAACCTGTGCCAGCAACTGATAGCTACAGGACAACTACCAAGAGAGTTCTCAACACTAAGTTCCTTGGCAATGTCAACTGGTGCTCTCTGAGAAACTGAGAGGCTTTGCATCCATGGAATCACATCCAAGAAGTGGCAGGACCATTTTCCTGCCATGTATCCTAAGGACGATGGGACCTTACCCTCTCATGGTTCTGAAATGTCCTCTCCCTGTTGTCTCCCCCTTTTGAATGGGAGCTCCTTGAGGGCTGGGACTGGCTTGCTTTTCTGTTTGTATATACTAAACGCTTAGAAAATGCTTTTTAAGTTTTGGGGGATTCATTCTTTCATGAATAAAAAGGTTAAACAGCCCAGAACCCTGAGCCTTGCTCCAGAGGGCCACCTCCAGTAAAGCAAGGACTCCTTTTTTATGGTACCATTCACCTCTCCACTGGTGTGGTGCCCATCCCATGGCACCAGCCTCACATAGGGTGCATAGCCATAGCAGGAGAAGTCAGGATTGGGACCTGGAGGTCCCCTAGCTTAGAATAGTGAGTGGGGAAGGAAGGAAGGAAGGAAGGAAGGGCCCTAAGGTCACTCCTTCCTTATCCAACTTGGATAAACAGCCAGAGAGTGTGTTTCCAGGTCAAAGGAGATCTAAAAAAGCAAACTTAAAGTCTAATGCCAAGCAGGCATTAGAAGGAAATATGTCCCAGAGGAAGAAGGAAGGAAGATGTTGTGGGACTCGGGTCTTTAGGTGCGGGCCTAGTGCTGAGGTGACAGACAAAACCAAGGCTGCCTTTGCTGTAGGCAGTCCTGACAGCAGGATCAGCTGCCCATAGATAAGTGGGGGGTACCAGGAGAAGCTTCATGAGCCCCTGAGCTGAGCCTTGAATTAATGTAAAGATTCCAAAAGGCAGAGGAGAGGAGAGAAGGCATTCCAGGCCTAGGAGATAAGCTAGTGTAAGAGCCTGGAGGTGGGAGATCATAGGGTCTTGGATGTGAGTTAGGTGAGAGAAGTGAGGCCTGAGGAAGGGTGCCCAAAGTCACACGGATTGTAAGTGTTAGAGCTGGGATTCGAACCCAGAACCCATGTTTTGTTCACTTCAAACTAGCCACAAAGCCAGGAGGCCAGTCTGGGTGGAATACAGACTACACAAGGGAAAGGAATGTAAGCTGAATCTGGGTCATAGGGCATTTTAAATGCCGAAATGCAGAGTTTGCCATGGACCCTAGAAGTAAGAGGGAGCCCCCAAAGTTTCTTTGAGCAGGGGAGGGATGTGGCCAGACATGAACATTCAGAATGTCTACTTGGCAGCTCATGGAGGCTGAACTGAGAAACAGAAAGAGGGGAGAAGCTGCTGGGGTCATAGTGGGACTACAACACAGTCTCTGGTGTCCAGCACCCACCAGGGCACCAGCTGGAGACCCAGGGAGACAGGGGAGATCCAAGAACAACCACCAAGACCAAGTCAGGTAAGTCACTTCTCTGTGGGTCTCCAGCTCACCTTGTCCTGTAGGACCCAAGATTCAGCAAAGCCAGTGACCTTGGGCAGGTGAGGAGGGGGCCTGGGCCTGGAAACTGTCACTGCTCCAGGCCTGAGGGATTTGAGTCCCTCAGACTCAGCAGAGCTGTCCCAAGCCCTGGCAGCTGCCAAGGGGTAGAAGTAGAGATCCCAGGAGGGGCTGGGTTAGCATGGGAGCAGCAGGAAGAGGACCCCTGGATAACTGGTTGTCTTCCAGCAAAACTGAAAGGGCTTGGGCAAGTTTAGCCTAGAGAAGAGGAGATTTGGTGGGGATACTGAGGGAGGGCTGCCACCAATATTTTGAGGGCTGTGCCACGGGAGAGGTTTGGTTCAAGGGTCCCTCCACACACACCCTGAAAGGAGCAGCTGGGGAACATTCCCAAGAGGCCACTGTAGGCAGGAAACTCTGCTAAGGATGAGGCTGCCCCAAAATGGGAGGGCCTGCCTCAGGAGATGGAGGGGTGCTCCCCCACCCCAGAGGCTCCAAGCAGAGGCTGGACAAGGCCCACTTCTTGTCAATCCTCCTTCCAACTCTGAGTCTGAGATTCAAGGACTGTGGGGGCCAGTGAGGTGCTCAGATTTTGTCTGCTGAAAGGACAGGGGCCAAATGTTGTGTTGGGGGCAAAGCCAAGGGGTCCAGAATGAGGCTTTCTTCCCTGAGTGGTGATAGTGAGTGTGTGACCCCTGGTCCTGCCTCAGGCTGTTCTGTGAGCTAGAACCCAGGAACCAGCCCAGATGGTGGTGACCCTCCCCAGACCCCACTGTAGTCTGGCCTGAGAGTATGTAAAAAGCCTTGGTGGGGCCCAGAGGTGTGGGGTGGGGAGGGCAGGCATGCAGTCCTAGTGACACCTTTTGAAGGGGTCTCTTAAAGTGAGCCCTTATCACTTGGGAAGTTTAGCATGTGGGGAAGTCTTAGAGCAGGGGTGAGGGGGCTGTGTTCGAGGGGCCATGTCCCTCTGGTCCCTTGCTTATCTCCCACCCCTGTCCCCCACCATTGAGGGTGTAGCACATTAAAGCTGCCTTTGAGTCTAGGGAGTTGTGAGTTCGAATCCTACCTTTAACACTGATTGTCTAAATGACTTTGGCTTAAGTTACTTAAGTCCTATCTGCCTGTCTCCTTATCTATAAAGCAAGGAACAATAATATTCCCCCCCTCCCCCCGCTCCAGGACAGTCATGAGACTTAGATGAAATAACTGTGGAAAATACCAGCAGCAGCATGACTGAAGGAGCCCCCAGACTGCCTCTGTTCTCCAGTGGAAGCCCCTCTCACCTTCTTCTTCTTGGCCCAGTCAGGCACCCACAAGAGGAGCTGGAAAGGTTTCAAAAGCCTGAGGCCAGACAGCTAATTTCTCAAGAATTTGTCCTTGATCCAGAAGTTAGGACTGGTAGAGGCTCTTATCTAGGGTCTAACAGCTTCCTTAGCCCAGTCCTTCCTTCCTTCCTTCCTTCCTTCCTTCCTTCCTTCCTTCCTTCCTTCCTTCCTTCCTTCCTTCCTTCCTTCCTTCCTTCCTTCCTTCCTTCCTTCCTTCTTTCCTTCCTTTCTTC
>CM053596.1:9526609-9555681 GCA_028646575.1 Pseudocheirus occidentalis | reverse complement strand
AAACTTAACTAGTTGTTTAACCCTGCTTGCCTCTATTTCTTCTATAAATCTATAAGATAACTTGGAGAAGGAAATGGCAAACTCCTTTAGTATCTTTGTTAAGAAAAACCCAAATGAGGTCATGAAGAATCAGACAGAATTGGACCACCTAAACAACCATCAATGGTTCCTAAAAATATTTCCAGGGATTCTCCACTAGTGCAAAAAAAATGACTTGATCCTACCACTAAATTATTTAAATTTGTCCTATGTCAGTCTAAGTGGTGGCATTGTTTGCCATCTTGCTTGCTTTCAGGTGTATGTGGCAGAAAGAATTTCCAGAAGGACAATTGGGTGGCCTTTAATCTCATTGCTTTATCTCTAATCTCATTTCCCTATCATGTAGCAATAAGAGAAAACCTTAGTAAGTGAGTAAGTTAGAGTAAGTTAGAAGAAAAAGAAAAGTGCACCTATTTGGATTGTGTTTCCATTTTTTTAAAAAATTGATTTGTCACGGCAGAAGGAGATAGTTGTTGGTTCTGAAATTCAGTGCCCAGAAGTACTCAAGGTTCTTGCCTTGATGTACTTAACACATTGGTTTTAATTTTTTCTTCCTGAGTTTGCTTCATTTTTGAGAGCAAGTCTTGACCTCAGAGTTTCTTTTAACACCCTCAAATGCCTTCCTATATGTCTTCTCTGTCTCACAGTTAGCCTCCTAGAAAAAGTTGTTTAATCCCTCCATTTCTTATACCATCATACACAATGCCCTGTCACACAGGATGCCCTTTCTGATCTCCCCAGTTGGTAAAGTGTCCTCTTCAAAATTATTTTTTATTCTGTACAATTTGTACACTAAAATGTATGCACAATATCATACTGGTGCCCCTCAGCATGTAAACTCCTTGATATCAAGGACTCTTTCTTTTTTCATTGTGTTCCCAGTGCTGAACACAATAGGTGCTTCATTAGTACTGGCGATGGATTACCTCTGTTTCTTTCTCCCCTCCAACACTTCTTGGATCTTTTCTCCTCTCCTTCCCCTTTAGCTCCTATTCCTCTTGCTTTTCTTCCTCTCATCCTTTCATTCAAACAGCCCTTCCTCCTCTTCGTCCTTCCCCCTCTCCTTCTAATTCAGCTTCCTATTACTCTTCCTTTTAATCCTTCCTATTTCCTGGGCTCTTTCTCGTCTTCCCCTTTTCCCGTTCTCATTCATCTCATAGTCTTCTTATTCCTTTGAATCCTCCTCACTTTGATTATTCCCTTCTAATTGTTGGATATTCCCACCAATTCTTATTGAGGGGCTTTTCTACAGGATTTGCAGGGAAATGTGGGTAAGATTTGTCACTTCCTGGGAACCAAGCTGAAGGAGGAAGAAATAAACTTAGTGATAAAGAATGCTTCCTTTTCTGCCATGAAAGACAACAAAATGTCCAACTTCTCACTCAAGCCTGACCATTTGATGGATCACAGTCAAGGAAGCTTAATGAGAAAGGGTGAGTAGGAGCCCTAGAGATAAAGAAGCAAAGCTGGTGGGTGTTTTTATAGAGTTTTGATGACCCCAGCACGTTAGACAAGAGGGTCTGAATCTAATAGTGCAGGATAAGAGAAAAATATGTTTAAAATGTTCCTTATATCTACACTATATATCAGAGGTCACAATAATCCACTCATGGGTGGAAGGCAAGGATAATCCAGGAACCTATCATGTATTTACTCTTTTAAATGATCCTATTATTTTGGGGGAACTATAGTCCCCCAAAATCTGAGAAGAGCATTCTGGGTGTCACTGCTGTCCCAGTATTTACTCTAATTGGATGCAGGCATTTATATAATGACTGGTAAGAGGCTGAAACAAAATGGCCTCTGGTCATATAATTCTTTATCCCTTCAGACCCAAAGTGTGCCATTCTCCTTCAGGCTAGTCCTGAACTCCTTGTGTGGAATCTAATAAATCCAGGACCATTGCCAGTCCTCTCAAATGACTTTGCTGGCAGATCCCTGAGGAAATGTCCTAAAGTCAAAATTTGTTACTGCCACAGCTGACCTCTTTGTCATTTCATCTTTATTGTCTCAAACTTTCTCACAAAGTCCTCAACTAGTATAAAAACTAAGAGACTTTCCTTCCCTAGATTTCCCACTTTTCTCTAAGCACATCATCCTTCCTCATTGTGATGAATACTCCTATGTGTCAGAGTTTCTACTACATCCTAAGGACTCCTGGCCCTTACCGTTAGCTCTTTATTTGCACCCTTAAGACAATCAGGTCTTCTCTTGTGATTCGCCCTCATACATATGTTGTCTTCCCCAATGAGAGGATTAATTTCTTGAGAAGAGAATATTTTCTTCTTTTATTATTTGTATTCTGAACAGTTAACATGGTGTTCAGCACATAGCAGCTGCTGAATAAATGCTTTTTATTTACTCACTCACTTATTCTTTTATTCCTCTTTAGGTACTACAAGTGATCCTTTCCTGAATGTTATGGGGCTTGATTCATTATCAGTGACACTTATCACCAAGACCATCTCTGGCTATGTATCCTGGTCACCACTCCTCAATATTTTCCAAAAAATTTCATTAAAGGTTGTCTCCTTGAGAATGTTAGTATGTGCCAGTGTTTGAGGCAGTTGACATAACACAGCTGTTTCTCCTTTATTCATGAGGTAAGATGATGTAGTGGGTTAAGCCCCAGACTCAGAGCTAAGGAGATTTAATTTTATGTCCCACCACAGACATTTACTAGCTAGATGCCTCAGGACATGGTACTAACTACCCTGGACCTCTGTTTCTTCATCTGTAAAATAACTGGGGTGTAATCAAGAGTGACCTTTAAGCTCCACATCTGTGCTCTTGTGGTCTCTCCTTTCCTTTTCTATTCACTACATCCTACAAAAGGTCTTCGGTGTAATATATTGCTCACAAAATATCATCATTGCATTTGATACATCCTTCAAACCAGTAGTTCTTAATGCAGGTCAAGCCCAATGCAGGAAAAAGAATCTACTAATTACTGTAGAGAAAGAGTAACCATTGAAATATTCAGTGTACAACATCTTATCATCAACAAACCCAAAGAAAAAACTTCTGTATTGTAGTTTACAGTCAAATATATAGCATGGTTAATAAGAGATTTGGGAGGGTCAGAATTTATTGAATATCAATTACACCCTTGAAATAGAAAAAATAAGAGATCTTCAATAATCAATTGCATTGCTGGAGCAAATAACCTTAGTTTGACTCAATTCTCTAAATAGAAAAGGAAAGGGAGGAAGGAAGGAAGGGAGGAAAGAAAGACCTCAGATGTGCTGCTACCAGGCGGCACCCATTTCCTTAAAACCTATTGGTAGAATTAATTGTGTAGGCTAGGAATTGCAGTGTAAGTTCATTGAAGCCACTGATCTTGAGCTTCCTTAAAAGATTCATTTGCTCATTGAATTTCTTCATTTTCTGAGGCTCTTTTCCCCATATTTTTTATTTCATTAAATATTTCACAATTCAATTTTTAAAAACCTTTAACATTATTTTTTTAATATTGAATTAAACATTTTTCTCCTTCCCTTTCATTCTTGACCACTTCCTTGATGAGGCAAGCAATTTGATGGAGATTATTTATATGAAGTCATGCAAAATGTATTTCCATATTATTCCATATTCCCTATTGCAACATGTTACAAAATAAAACAGTTCCAAAACACCCAAGAAAAATGAAGTAAAAAAAAAGTTTGCTTTGATTTGCATTCCGAGTTTTTCATTTCTTTCTGTGAAGGAAGATTTTTCATTATCAGTCCTTTACGATTGTCTTGGATCTATTGCTCAGGACAGTGCTAAGTCATTCACTGTTGATCGTTAAGCAATATTGCTGTCACTTTGTGCAATATTCTCCTTCACTTTGAATCAGTTTGTATAAGTCTTCCTGGTTTTTCTTTAACCACCCTGAATATCATTTCTTATAGCACAATTACATTCCAGCATATTAATTTACTGTAACATGTTGAGCCATTCCCCAATTAATGGGCATCCCCTCTATTTCCAATACTTTGCCACCACAAAAAAGCACCTATTATTTGTGTACATATAGGTCCTTTTAATTTTTCTTTAATCTCCTTGGGATATAGACCTAGGAGTGGTATTTCTGTGTCAAAGGATATACATACACAGTTTTATAGCCCTTTGACCACAGTTCCAAATTTCTTTCTAGAATCATTGGATCAATTCATAACTCAACCAACAGTGAAATAGTGTCCCAACTTTTTTACAATAATTGTCATTTTACCTTTTAAAATTTTTTAAAAATTGATTTATTTACTTTTAGTTTACAAGATTCAGTTCCACAGTCCCTTGAGTTTCAAATTTTCTCCCCTGCCTCCTCTTTCCCCTGTATTCCCCCATGGCTGCATGCAATGAAGTATAGGATCTGCAAATACTTTCACATTGGACATTTGTCTCATTGTATGAAGAGTTGTAACTGATGGAATGAACAATGAGAAAGAAGAAACAAAACCAAACATGGAAAAGAAAGAGAGAATGTAACTTGCTTCATTCTCAATTTAAACTCTGTTCTTTCTAGATCTTTCTCTCAATGTAGACATCTCCTTCCATCCTGAGTATTTAAGAATTGTCTTATGACCTTGTGTTGCTGAGATGGGTCCAGTTTATCAAAGCTGGTCATCACACATATGCTGTGTCTCTCGCTGTGTACAAATTTCTCCTGGTTCTGCTCTTCTCACTTAGCATCAGTTTGTATAAGCCTCTCCAGGTAAATATGATGTCCATCTGCCCTTCATTTCTTATAGTACAATAGTATTCCATTGCGTTCATATACCACAGCTTGTTTAGCCATTCCCCAATTGATAGGTATCCTCTTAATTTCGAGTTTTTTGCCACCGCAAAGAGAGTTGCAATAAATATTTTTTGTATATATGGGTCTTTCTCCCACTTCTATGATCTCTTTGGGATACAACCCTAGAAGTGGTATTACTGGGTCAAAGGGTATGAAGTATTTATAGCCCTTTGGGCATAGTTCCAGATTGCTCTCCAGAATGGCTGAATCAGTTTACAACTCCATGAACAATGCATTAGTGTTCCAATTTTTCCAAGTCTTCTCCAGAGTTTGTTATTTTCCTGTTTGTCATCTTAGCCAATCTGACTGGTGAGATGTGGTACCTCAGAGTTGTTTTGATTTGCATTTCTCTAACCAATATTGATTTAGAGCATTTTCATGTGAATATGGATAGTTTTGATCTCTTCTTCTGAACTGCCTGTTCATATCCTTTGAATATTTATTAACTGGGGAATGATGAAGACTCTTATCAATTTGACTAAGTTTGAGAAATGAGACTTTTATCAGAGAAACTTGCTATAAAAATTTGTCCCAGTTTCCTGTTTTTCTTCTAATCTTGGTTGCATTGGTTTTGTTCCTGCAAAAGCTTGTTTTTTATTTCTATTTAATGTAATTGTATCTACCCATATGAAATCCCATAATACTCTCTGTTTCTTGTTTGATCATAAATGCTTCCTTTTTCCACAGACAAGAGAGGTAAAATTTTCCATCCTGTTTCAATTGGCTTATGATATCACTCTCCACGTCTAAATCACATTCCCATTTTGACCTTATTTTGGTATTCAGTGTGAAATGCTGGTCTATACATAGTTTCTACCAAACCGCTTTCTAGTTATTTCAACAGTCATTTTTAAATAGTAAGCTCTTGGTACAAAAAATTGGATCTCTAGGTTTATCAAACACTAAATTGTTATGGTCATTTATTACTGTGAATTGTTTATCTAAGCTATTCCACTGACCAACCAATCTATTTCTTAGCCAGAACAAATTGTTTTCATAATTACTGCTTTGTAATAATAGTTTGAGATCTGGTGTGGCTGGGCCATATTCTTTCAAATTTTTTTTCATATTCCTTTCATATTCTTGATATTTTTTCTTCCAGACAAATTTTATTATTATTCTTATTAGCTCCAGAAAATAATGTTTTATTGTTTGATTCCATTGGCAAGGAATAAACAATTTAATTTAGGTTGAATTGTCTTTTTATTATATTGGCTCGTTCTACCCATGAACAATTAACATTTCTGTTTTTGTTATATCTGACTTCATGTGAAAATTATTTTTTATTGTGTTTCTATTGTTTATCTGTTTGTCTTGGCAGCTAGAGTCCCCAGTATTTCATCTTGTCTGCTGTTATAATAAATGAAATTTCTCTTGATATCTTCCTTCTTGACTTGGTTTGTAATAGGTAGACATGCTGATGATTTATGTAGGTTTGATTTATATCTTGCCATTTTGAGGAAGTTGTTTATTATTTTAAATAGTTCTTTTAGGTGAGTCTTTAAATATACCATCATTTCATCTGCAAGGGGGCTGATTTGGTTTCCCCATTTCCTTATCTAATTCCTTCATTCTCTTTTTCTTCTGTTATTGCAAGATCTAGTATTTCTGCTATACGTAGTGTAATAGTATGACAAATACTGATGAAAATGGGTATTCATGTGTCACCCCTGATCTTAGTGGGAAGGCTTATCCCTGTTAGAGGTACTTGCTGCTGATATTAAATAGATACTACTTAATATTTTAAGGAAATCTCCATTTATTCCTTTCTTTCTAGTGTTTTTAATAGGAATGAGTTTGGTATTTTATCAAAAACTTTTTTCTGCCTGAATTGAGATAATCATATGATTTCTGTTGGTTTTGTTCTTCATATGGTCAATTGTGCTGATAGTTTTCCTAATACTGAACTGGCCCTGAATTCCTGTTATATACCCTACCTGGTTACAGTGTAAGATCTTTGAGATGTAGTTCTGTAATCTCCTTACTGGTGTAAAATCAATACATGTGAGTTAAAGTGGATTCTTTCTCTGTTTTCACTCTTCCTGGCTTAAGTATTTGCACAATATTTTGTATCACAAATAGGACTTCATAGAATTCCTTTGCCTATTTTTCTATGGGATTTATATAGTATTAGAATCTTTTTCATCAAATGTTTGGAAGAATTCAATTGTGAATCAATCTGATCATGGAAATTTTTTTTCTTAGGGAGTTCACTAACAGCTTGTCCCATTTCTTTCTCTAAAATAAGGTTCTTTAAGCACTCTATTTCCTCTTCTGTTAATCTGGGCAATTTGTATTTTAGTTAATATTCATCCATTTTAATTAGATTGTAGACTTATTGGCATTTCTTTAGGCAAAATAATTCCTAATAATTCATCTTCATTGGTGGTGCATTCATCTTTTCATTTTTGATGCTGGTAATTTTTTCTATTTTTCAATAAAATTCACAAATGTTTTCTCTATTTCATTATTTTTTTTCAGAAAACAAGCTTCTAGTTTTATTAGTTTAATAGATGATTTTCAATTTTATTAATCTCTCATTTGTTTTTCAGGAGTTTCAATTTGGCATGAAACTGGGAATTTTACATCTATTCTTTTCGTAGTTATTTTAGTTGAAGGCCCAATTAACTCTTTTACTCTTTGTCTACTTTATTGCTATATACATTTAGAAACATAAATTTCCTTCTAAGTTATTCTTGGCCTGTGTCTCATAAATTTTTGTTTATTTTATCACTGATGTCCTTATCTTTAATTAAATTATTTAGTGGTTTTATGATTTGTTCTTTGATGTACTCATTCTTTGGAATTAAATTATTTAGCTTCCAATTGATTTTAAATTCCTCTTTCTATGGCTATTTAATGTATGAAATGTTTATTATATTTTGAATTGAAAAGGATACATTTAATATTTCTGCTTTTTTCTCATTTGGTTATGAGGCTTCTGTGCCCTAATCCATGGTCAGTTATTGTGATAGTGCAATGTACAGCTGAGGAAAATTTATATTCATTTCTACTTCCATTCAGTTTTCTCCAGAGGTCTATCATATCTAACTCTTCTCAAATTCTATTCATCTCCTTAATGCCTTTCTTGTTTATTTCATGGTTAAATTTACAAAGTTCCTAGAGGGAGACAATTGAGGTCACATGCTAGTATAGTTTTACTGTCTATTTCCTCCCATAATACACTTAACCTTTCCTTTAAGGATTTGGATGCTTTGCCATTTGGAGCATATATGTTTTGTACATGCAGCTCCTTTTCCTACTTCTATTATCTCTTTCAGATACAGCCCTAGAAGTGATATTGCAGGGTGAGAGGTTACGCACATTTTTTATAACCCTTTGGGCATAGTTCCAAATTGCCCTCCAAAATTGTTGGATCAGTTCACAAATCCACCAACAATGCATTAGTGTTCCAATTTTCCCACATCTCCAGCATTTATCATTTTCCTATTTTCTTATCTTTGTGAATCTGACTAGTAAGATGTGGTACCTCAAAGTTGTTTTGATTTACATTTCTCTAATCACTAGTGATCTAGAGCATTTTAAAAATGTTCTTGTAGATATATTTAATTTTTTCCTCTGCAAACTGCCTCTTCATATCCTTTGACCATTTCTCAATTGGGAATGACTTGTATTCTTATATTTTTAACTAAATTCTCCATATATTTTAGAAATGAGGCCTTTATCAGAGACACTGGTTGCAAACATTCTTTCCCAATTTTCTGCTTCCCTCCTAATTTTGGTTACAATGGCTTTGTTTTGTAAAAAAAACTTCAATTTAATGTAATCAAAATATCCATTTAGCATTTTGTAATGCTCTCTATCTCTTGTTTGGTTATGAATTCCTCTCTTCTCCATGACTCATTTTTAAAAAAAAATTTTTTTGAGGGCAATTGGGGTTAAGTGACTTGCCCGAGGTCACACTGCTAGTTTTTTTTTGGGGGGGGGGGTAGAGTGTCTGAGGCCAGATTTGAACTCAGGTCCTTCTGAGTCCAAGGTCAGTGCTCTATTGACTGAGCCCCCTAGCCTCCCCTCTTCTCCATGAATCTTTTTTTTTACATTTTAATTGTTTTATTATTGAAATATTTTCATCCTATCCCTTTCCAAAAAAAAAAACCCACTCATTCTCCTCCCCATCTTGCCTCACAACCTTCCCTCTCCTTCTGTACTTTATTTCAAAATTCTCTGCTTGGTGACCATCCTGGGATGTGTTCATTGGGCAGCCTTATCAAGCCATTTGTCAAAGAAGTAGCAGGGTAAAGGAGGAGAGAAGCTCTGTTCATGGCTACTGTAGGGCTTTGGATACCAGATCATAGGCCAGCTCTATCTTCTCTGCATCTGGACAGGTAGAGGCAAATTCTTCTCTGGCATAAGCATTGCGCAGGTATCTTTGCACCCCTCGAAACTCTTCTGGGATAGAAAATCCCCGATATTTCTTACATACAACCTGTACAATGTGGAGTTTGGGCAGTAGGTTGCAATCAGCCAATGTAAGCTCATTGCCATCCAGAAACTTTCTGTGGGAGACACCTTCATCTTCTGCACTTGTTTCATCAATCTCCTCAGGAAGGGGTGATGTCAGATAGTTGTCAAGAACCTTTAGGGCTTTCAACAGCCCCTTCTCCAAGTTGGCATTGAGTGCTGGGTTTGAATTCTTGATGTAGGCAGAAAATTTGGCAAAGACATCTAGGCCAGCTGTGTTGGATTCTGGATTCTTAGCTGCCAACTTGGGGTACCTAGGGGGACTCAGCACCTCCTCCAGAAATTCTTCAATCTTGTTAGTGTCTGTGTGTACTTCAGTGCCATAAAGTAAAAATGGGAGCTGACCTCCAGGACACAACTTCTGTACTGTCTCTGTTCTCCTCTTGGTGTCTACAGTGGTGACACTGAAGGTAACACCCTTAAGCCAGAGTACCATGAAAAGTCTTTGGGAGAAGAGGCAGTTCCCAATCTTGGCACCATCACTGCCAGCCTTGACGAACAATTCGACCTGTGCCTGCTCTTCAGCCATGACTGCAACTGGGACCAGGAAGCAGCAGGCGCTGGGGGGAACTGGGAGGGGCCGGAGTTGGAGGGAAGGTGGGGAGTTTTTCCCCCAAAATGTCCTGGGACTTCCCGTCTTAGCTCACCAGGCAAGACACATACATACATACATACATACACACACACACACACTCAAATATACACACTTAGAAACACCACTTTGGTCCATGAATCTTAATTGTAAACTATTCCTTGCACTCCTGTATTGCTTACAGTATCAGCTTTTATATCTAAATTCTTAACCCATTTGGCTGTTTTTTTTCTGGATACAGTGTAAGATATTGGTCTATGCCCAGTTTCTGCCATACTAATTTCTGATTTTCCCAGCAGTTTTTGTCAAATAGTGAATTCTTATCCCAGAAACTGGAGTCTTTGGGTTTATCAAACAGTATAGTCATTGACTACTGTGTCTTGTATACCATTGTGATCCACCATTCTATTCCTCAGGCAGTACCAAGTACTTTTGCTGACTGCTGCTTTAGAATACAGTTGAAAATCTGATATGGCTAGGCCATCTTCCCTAGCATTTCTTTTCATTAATTCCCATGACATTCTAGACTTTTTCTTCTTCCAAATGAATGTTGTTACTATTTTTTCTACCTCTATAAAATAATTTTTGGTGGCTTGATTGGTATGACACTAAATAGTAAATTAATTCAGGTAAAATAATCATTTTTATTATATTATCTCAGCTTAACCACGAGCCACTGATGTTTTTGCAGTTACTTAGATCTGACTTAATTTGTGTGAAAAATATTTTATAATTATCTTCATATAGTTTCTGGGTTTGTTTTGGCAAGTAGACTTCCAAATATTTTGCAATCTTTGCAGTAACTTTAAATAAAATTTCTCTGTTGATTTCTTGCTGTTGAACTTCATTAGAAATATATAGGAATGCAGAGGATTTATGTGGGTTTATTTAATATTTTGTAACTTTAATAAAGTTCTTTATTATCTCAAGAAGTTTTTACTTAATTCTCTAGGATTTTCTAAATATGTCATCATATCATCTGCAAAGAGTGATAGCTTAGTCTCTTCTTTGACTGATTTGATTCCTTCATTATTTCTTCTTTTCTTGCTACAGCTAACATTTCAAGTATCAACCTGAATAATGGAGGTGATAGTGGGCATCTTTGTTTCACCTCTGATCTTATTGAAAATGAATCTAGCTTATCCCCATTACAAATAATACTTGCTAATGGTTTTAGGTCGATGCTACTTAGCATTTTAAGGAAGACTCCATTTATTCCTATGCTTTCTAGTGTTTTTAATAGGAATAAGTGTTGTATTTTCTCAAAAGCTTTTTCTGCATCTATTGAGATAATCTTATGGTTTCTACTAACTTTATTGTTGATATGATCTATTATATCAATAGTTTTCATAATATTGAACCGGTCTTGCATTCCTGGAATAAATCCTTCCTGATCAAAGTGTATTATTCTTGTGATAAGTTATTGTAATCTTTTTAGTAATATTTTATTTAAAACTTTTGCATCTATATTCATTAGGGAAATTGGTCTATAATTTTCTTTCTCTGTTTTGGCACTTCCAAATTTAGGTATCAGTCCCATATTTGTATCATAAAAATAATTTGGTAGGATTCCTTTTCCACTAATTTTCCCAAATAATCCATAAAGTATTGGAAATAATTCTTTAAATGTATGATAGAATTCACTTGTAAATCCATCTGGCCCTGGAGATCTTTTCCTATGGAGTTCATTGATGAGTTGTTCAATTACTTTTTCTGAGATGGGGTTATTTAAATATTTTACTTCCTCCAGTTAATATGGGCAATTTATATTTTTTAAAAATATCCATACATTTCATTAAGATTGTCAAATTTATAGGCATATAATTGGGCAAAATAATTCCTACTTGTTTATTTAATTTCTTCTTTTTTGGAGGTAAGTTCATCCTTTTAATTTTTGATATTGGTAATTTGATTTTCTTTTTTCTTTCTTTTAATCGTATTGACTAAAGGTTATCAATTATATTGTTAAACCAGCTCAGTTTTATTTATTAGTTCTATGGTTTTGTAAATTTCAATTTTTAATAACTTCTTCTTTGGTTTTCAGTATTTCAAATTTAGTATTTAATTGGGGATTTACAATTTGTTCTTTTTCGAGCTTTTTTCAGTTGCATGCCCAATTTATTGATCTGTTTTCTCTATTTTATTCTTGTATGCATTCAGAGATATAAAAATTCCCCTAAGAACCATTTTTGCTGCATTCCACAAGTTTTGGTATGTTGTCTCATTATTTACATTCTCTTGTGTGAACTTAGTGATTATTTCCATAATTCATTGTTTGACCCACTCATTCTTTAGGGTTAGATTATTTAGTTTCCAATTAGTTTTTAGTCTATTGTTCCATAGCCCTTTATTACATATAATTTTTATTACTTCATGATCTGAAAAAGATACATTTAATATTTATATCTTTTTACACTGGATTGTCAGGTTTTTATACCCTAGTACATAATTCAATTTTTGTATATGTATCATGTACTGCTGAGAAGGTGTATTTCTTTTTATCCCCATTCAATTTTCTCCAGAGGTTTATGATATTTACCTTCTCTAAGATTCTATTTACCCCTTTAACTTGTTTCTTGTTTATTTTGAGGTTAGATTTATCAAGTTCAAAGAGGGAGAGGTTGAGGATGCCCACTGGTATAGTTTTGCTATCTATTTCTTCCTCTAACTTCCTTAACTTCTCCTCTAAGAATTTTGGTGCTATACCATTTGTTGTGTGTGTATATATATATATACTAATGATGTTACTTCATTGCCAGTGGTACCTTTTAGTAGGATATAGCTTCTTTCCTTATCTCTTTTAAACAGATCTATTTTGGCTTTGACTTTGGCTGAGATTAGGATTTCTAATCTTTTTTTTTTTGCTTTAGCTGGAACATAATATATTCTGCTCCAGCCTTTCACCTTTACTTTGTGTGTATCATCCTGTTTCAAATTTTTCTTTTAAATGCCATATATAGGATTATGGCTTTTAATCCAAATGAATCATTTCTCACAAGGCAACATTATTTCCCACTAACTTCAGTATAAAGGACCTCAGATCTTGTGGGGATGAATTTGTGGTGCAGAATAATGATGTTGTTGTAGTGACATACCCCAAGTCAGGTAACTAAAAGGATGGATCAAAGGGAAGCGTTTTGGGAGAAAAAGCCCATAATGGCTGCTGTGCATCATTAATCTAGGTTGTAAAATATCAGAATTGGAAGACATCTTAGAGACTATTTGTCCTAAATGACCAATTTCCCCCCAAGTGACCCATTTAAAGGGAGAAGTAAATTGATATCAAGAGAACTGGATTTAAATTGACATCGTGAGAGCTCAATTTAACAATTTTTTATTAAGCACTTACCATATTCCTGCTACTGTATTTGCTAGGACAAGTTCAGTAAAATCTGAGAAGACTTGTATGATTAGATATAGAGTAAACTGAGAAGAACCAAGATAATTACTTATACAATATTGAAATATTGTAAGTTCAAACAACATTTAAAAATATAAGAACTCTGCTGAATGCAGTGGCCAACCATGATCCAAGAAAATCAATCATAAACTTGGCTACCTATATTTAGTCAAAGGTGATGGACACAGGATGAAGAGTAAGCTATTTATTTGAGGTCAAGAATTGTGTGGGAATTTGCTGAATGTGATTGTGTATACATGTTATGAGGGGTTTGTTTTTCTTTTTTTATCTGTGGATAAGAAGATGTTTGAGGGAAAAAAACCAAATGCTCATCAACTTATAAAATAACTTTAAAAATCAGATCTAAAATAGTTGGTGAATTCCATGGGGAAACTGCATACATCTCTTTAGAAAAATCCCATTTTTCCTCCTCACTGGAATTGTTCCACCTTTCCTCCTCAGAATTAATTTCATGAGTCTCTTCCACCCTTCTTGTGTTTGTGTTTTTTGCTGTGAAACATTTTCCTCAATAGTATTAATCTTATGTCTCTTGCCTCTGAATATTTTGAAATCTGCTATTCCAAAATCTAGGGGACTTGTCCAGCTGTGCCCAGATGTTCTCCTCTTATTGAGAAAAAAAGAACTCTTGGTTAGAATAGTCACCTCCTTCCTCCCAAGATTCCCATCTTTTCTACCAAAGCAACTAGTTCTTCCCATTTAATAAGAATTTGGTCCAGGACAAAATTTCCTCCTGTTAGTTCTTCTGTCTTTTGAATCATAAAATTACAAAAAAGCAATTTAGTAAGTTATTGACTACTTTGTTGTTGCTAAACAGAGAGACCCAAAAGATGTCTGAATATCTGACATCCCCCATCACTATTGTATCCTCCCATTGTACCAGTCTCAGGATCTATTTCTCAACATTCTCTTGCATTTCCTCTCTCTTTCCAGGTGATTTGTAGAATGTGGACTTTGCTGAAAAATTACTTCCATTTCTCCTTGTTTTGGCTTTGTCCCAAATGCCCTCCATCATGCTTCCCCCTTTCCTAAGTTTGGTTCATGCATCTCTTTATATGTGTGTACCTTCCTAACTTTAGCAAATTGTGAAGTTTTAATGTTATTGATAATTTCACTTACCAGGGTTGGGTACTCTCCAGGGATTTACACATTGATAGTGAGGTCGATGCACACATTTCAGACCAACTCAGTGTTCTGAAGGAAAGTATGAGAGAAAAGAGGTATTAGACTGATGTAATGCCATGCACAAGCAGCTTTCCAAAAGAATGCTACTGTGAACAGCTTTTAAGGTTCTGATTACACAGTATAGTGAGCACTCTATTTATTCCATAACAAACTGAAGCAAAACATTCACAGAAAATCAAGGTACAGCATTCACAATATTGCAACTTAACACAGAAAATCACAATATAGTATTCTCAACAGCTTGTCGCTAAAATGGCCACATAGCTTTCACCAAAGTGATCACAATATTTAGAACAAAGAACAATCATCTGGTATCCCTAAGGATACCAGGAAGTTTGCCTCCTTACTCAGTCATTTAGTTATATCAGAGTACAATAGTCAGTCTTCCACTCATGGGGCAACTAGGTTAATTCATCAATTAGTTACTATTGTTAATCACTAAATACAATCATTAGAAAATAAACACACACACACCACCCCTTGGTCACTAGTAAGCCATATTATTGTCACAGCAGTCAATACCCAAGGAGAGGTCTTTTATTCATCTTGACCTGAGGCAAGTTCTCAGCAATCTCTGTTCCTGGGGAGACAAAGTTTAACAAAGCCACAATACTCATTGCCAGTGTCCTCTTCAATTCATTCTCTGCCTGCAAAATGGTCTCAGGACCCCTGAAAACATCATCAAGACCCTCTTCCAGGATTTCTGTCAATGTACAACAAGAAAACCCTTCCTCGGGGCTTCTGAGCCAACAGCAAGGTTCCAGGATCTCTGCAACAACAGCACTGTCCTTCACCAGGAGATGAATCTGGCAAAACAACATCAGAACAGACAGGAAGAATTCCAGCACCACAGCCATGCTTCTTCAGTCCTCTGGCAGTTTGGCTAGTCCTAGGACCCAGAAGAAATCTCATCTGGCTCCTGGAGTCAAAATCGTTCCTCCCAGGTTTTCAAAATTGTTTTCTCCAGACTAGGTCGGGGGGCGGGGAGGGGTAGGGGTAGGAGGGGGACTTTCCTCTTCAGCCTTCCTGGTGGCAGAAACTTCACTCTCCATGACTCTTGTCTGGAGAAAGTTCTGACTCAGTTCTCAGCCCAGCAGTAGCAGCCCAGCTTCCAGATGCTGCTGAGAGACACTCTCCCTCAGCAGAACAGATTCTGCAACCACGTTCTGGTCTAAAGAAATTCTGATTGTGTCTCTCTGGGGCTTTTCTTATACACACATAGCATTGGCTTCCTGTTTCAGCCAACCCCTTCCTATTATGACAGGTTTTGTTTTGTTTTTCACAGAGGTTTGACTAGCTACTAAGGGCTAAGTACCTGCTTACTTGAGAGAACAAAACAGGGGCCTTCAAATTTAAATTAAATACCATTACAACTGACTACCAAATTGAAGGTCTGCAGAGCCACTCTGCTTACCTCATTGTTGTATGTCTGTGAAACTGGGACAGTCTACCACCACCATGCCAGGAAACTGAATTGCTTTCATTTAAATTTTCTTAGGAATATTCTGAAGATCCCCTTGCAGGATAAGATACCAGATACTGAGTTCCTTACTGGAACTAACATGCTAAGCATTCAAAGTCTGCTTCTGAGAGCGCAATTCCCATGGGCTAGCCATATTGATCAAATCCAAAATGTAATCTTGCCAAAAAAACTTGTTTCATGGAGAATTCACACAGGGCAAGCATTCACATGGTGGCCAGAAGAAACTATACAAGGATACTCTCAAGGTCTCTCTCAAGAATTTCGGAATTGATTGTGTGACGTGGGAGACATTGGCACAGGACCATTCAGCATAGCATATCCACATCAGAGAAGGTGCTGTGCATATTGAGCACAGAAGAATTGAAAAAATTCAAATTTAGAGAATCCACCCCAAATGCTTACATGGACTATTTGTATCTGACCTGTGCTAGAGAATTCTGAGCTCATATTGGTCTTATCAGCCACAGTTGGACACATTAAAGTTTGACTTTGGCATGGTGATGTATGTCGTTTTGGTCCTCTTCAAGAATGAAGGACAACAACCAACCAACAAGTATATAATACTACTTCATCCTCAGATTTTATATATGCTGCTTCCCTTAAACAAGTTATACTCACATGGAACCATGGTACGATCTTGCTTTTCCTCACAAAAGTTATCAAAGACATCAGTGGGATCCCTTTTGACCTTTCATATCATGGCCTCTAGTCCCTCTGCTTGTTGACTGAACTTTGAGAATTTGTGTATGAACTCATGAGGCCATGTACTTTACTGATAGCTCCTATCTTGGGTTTTGTTTCCTCTGAATTTATGGCTTTCTTAAATGCTCTGCTTCTCTGATGTTATTCCCATAGCATTTAGCTTAAGGGAAATATGCAAGAAAGCTCTTTTTTCTTTTCTGATCATCTTTATTATCAAGAGTTTTAAAAATTAGATTCATGAAACTCCTGACAAACACATTCTTGCTCCTTTGTTTAAGCATATTCCATCTTAGGCCAATAGGCTACTAACCCTATATCATAGGCTATGATCCAGAGAGTGAAATTTTATTCTCCTAAAGTCAGCAATTAATTTTACAAATTACCTTTTTCCTTTAGGATCCTTAACTTCAATATGCAAGAGCAAAGGAAGGACAGACAGTGCTCCTATGGTCTTTCCATTCTTATGTCCCTGTCCCCCAAGGCAAGAAGCAAGCAGAGGAGGTTCAGGGACTTGCAGCCAACTCCATGTGGCTGCTTCAGAGCTCCTGGCCTGCAGATTGTAGGGAGATCAAGTTACCATTCAGAGGGTAATTGCTCTTGCTTTAACCTGCTTTGATCTGGATTGTGGTCTTGGGTGGTGGTCCTGGGATGTGTGACCAGTGAACTAGAGTTGTGGGGCTGCAGAGAGGGCACCCAACTAAAAGCTCTGGAAGCTGTGAAAACCCCAGCAATTTGAGACAAAGCTCTCCTCTCTGGAAGCAGAATTCTACTGTGGAAAAGAGCTCAAAAGTCAAGTAATTGAGTGGCAACATGAGCAAGTAAACAAAGCAAGCACAGCAATCCAACTTTAGATTCCTTTTTTGGGGATAAAAAAAGGATCAAAGCATGGAATGGGAGGAAGACAATGAAGTAGGACTCCTGTACCAAAAGCTTCCAAGAAAATATAAATTGGTTACAGGCCATGGAGGAACTCAAGAAGGATTTTGAAAATGAAGTAAGAGAAAAGGAGGAAAATTGGGAAGAGAAATTAGAATTACAAGAACACCATGAAAAAGCGGATCAACAGCCTGCTAAAGGAGACTGAAAAATACACTGAAGAATATAACACTTTAAAAAATAAACTAATTCAAATGGCAAAAAAGTCCCAAAAAGCCAGTGAGGAGAAAAATGCCTTAAAAAGACGAATTTGCCAGATGGGAAAGGAATTTCAAAAATTCACTGAGAATACCTCCTTCAAAATTAGACTGAAGCAATTGGAAGTTAATGACTTTATGAGAAATCAAGATACTATAAAACAGATCCAAACAAATGAAAAAAATAGAAGGCAATGTGAAATATTTCATTGGAAAAACCACTGACCTGTAAAATAGATCTAGGAGAGATAATCCAAAATCTATTAGACTACCTGAAAACCATGATCAAGAAAAAGAACCTAAACATCATCTTTCAAGAAATTATCAAGCAAAATTGTCCTGATATTCTGGAACCAGAGGGCAAAATAGAAATTGAAAGAAATTACCAATCACCTCTTGAAAAAGATCCCAAAAAGAAAACTCCTGGGAATATTATAGCCAAATTCCAGAGTTCCCAGGTCAAGGAGAAAATATTGCAGGCAATCAGGAAGAAACAATTTTAGCATTGTGGAAACACAATCAGGATAATAGAAGACCTAACAGCTTCTACATTAAGGGATCAAAGGGCTTAGAATATGATATTCTGGAGGTCAAAGGAGCTAGGGGAAAATATGGTCATTCAATGAAATAGGGGATTTTCAAGCATTCTTGAAAAAACAGAGCTGAACAGAAAATTTGACTTTCAAATACAAGAAGCAAAAGAAGAATGAGAGGTCAACAGGGAAAAGAAATAATAAGGAACTTATAAAAGTTGAACTACTTACATTCCTATATGGAAAAATAATGATGTAACTCATAATACTTTTCTCACTATAAGGATAGTTGAAGGAAATACATATATATATATATATAAATACACATATACATACATACATATATGTATGTATAGGAGGGTGTATGTGTATATAAATATATATGTGAGTGTGGGCATATGTATGTTCTTGTATACACACACAGTGGGCACAGGATAAGTTGAATATTAATGAATGATATCTGAAAAATAAACTTTAAGAAGTGAGAGAAGAATTTATTGGGAGAAAGAGAAAGGGAGAGATTGATTAGGTAAGTTATCATATAAAATAGACAAGAGAAAACTGTTACAATGGAGGGGAAAAGTAGGAAGGTAAAAGGGAATGGGACAAACTTACTCTTATTGAATTTGGATTAAGGAAGGAATAACATACACACTCAATTGGGTATCTTACCATACAGGAAAATAGAGAGGAAAGGTATAAGAGGCAGGATGATAGAAAGGAGGGTAGATTGGGGGAGAGGGTTATTAGAAACAAATTTTTTGAAAAGAGGCAAGGTCAAAGAAGAAAAGAGAATAAGTGGGGGGCAGGATGGGATGGAGGGCAGTATAGTTGGTCTTTCACAATACAAAAATTATGGAAATGATTTGCGTAACTACACATATGCATCCTATATTTAATCATTTATCTTCCCAGTGAGGGTGGATAAGGAGGGAAGGAAGTAAAAAATCTGGAACTCCAAGTTTTTAAAAATTAATTAATTTTTAATTAATTTGTTTATTTACTTTTAGTTTACAAGATTAGGGTTCCTCTATCCCTTGAGGTTCAAATTTTCTCCCCTCCCTCTTCCCACCCCCCTGCCATATGTATATGTTATTACTTCCTATATCATTCAATCAAATATAGGATCTGCAAATATTTTCACACTGGACATTAGTCTCATTGTACAGAAGGGTTGTAACCAATGGAGTGAACAATGGGAAAAAAGAAACAAAACCAAACATATAAAAGAGTGATAGCATGTAGATTGCTTCAGTCTTCATTTAAACTCTGTTATTTCTAGATCTTACTCTGAATATAGGCATCTTCTTCCATCCTGAGTCTTTCAGAGCTGTCTTATGACCTTGTGATGCTGAGAAGAGTCCAGTTTATCAAGCTTGGTCATCACACATAATGTTGTGTCTGTCATTGTGTACAAATTTCTCCTGGTTCTGCTCTTCTCACTTAGTATTAGTTTCTATAAGCCTCTCCAGGTAAATATGAAGTCCATCATTTCTTATAGCACAATAGTATTCCATTACATTCACATACCACAACTTTTTTAGCCATTCCCCAATTTATGGGCGGCCCCTTAATTTCCAATTTTTGCCATCACAAAGAGAGGTGCAATAAATATTTTTGTACATAGGGATCTTCCTCCCACTTCTATTATCTCTTTGGGATACAACCCCAGAAGAAATATTACTAGGTCAAAAGGTATGCAATTATTTATAGCCCTTTGGGCATGTGGAAATCAAAGTTTTAAAAACAAATGTTTCCAAAAAATTGTTTTCTATGTGCAACTGGGAAATAAGATATTCAGCAGTTACCACTTGCCTCTTCTATATGGGATGATTAACCCCATTCTGTCTCTCCCTGTCTCCTCTCATTCTAATCCTCTCTCATCTCAGAATTTCACCTTTTAAAGTATTATCCCTTCCTATTCAATTGATCCTGTACCCTCTATGAACTCATATACATACATACTCAGATATGTATTCATATACATATATACCCTCTTATATAGACATATGTGTAGGTATACAAATATATACATTTGTGTTCCCTTCACCTATCCTCATACTAAGAAAAGTTTCATAAGTTACTGTTATCATTTTTCCATATTGGCATGTAGATAGTTCAACTTTGGTAAGCTCCTTATGATTTCTTTCCCATGTTTACCCTCTCATGCTTCTTGTGTTTGAATGTCAGATTTTCTGTTCAGTTCTGGTTTTTTCAGCAAGAATGCTTGAAAGTCCTCCACCTCATTGAATGACCATATTTTCCCCTGGAGAATTATACTCAGTTTTACTGGGTAGGTGGTTCTTGGTCTTAATTCTAGTTCCCTTGATCTTCAGAATATCATATTCCAGGCCCTTTTATCCCTCAATGTAGAAGCTGCGAGATCCTGGGTTATCCTGATTGTGTTTCCACAGTATTCAAATTGCTTCCTCTTGGCAGCCTGTAATATTTTCTCCTTGATCTGGGGAGGTTGGCTATAACATTTCTAGGAGTTTTCTTTTGGGTATCTTTTTCAAGAGGTGACTGGTGAACTCTTTCACGTTCTATTTTGCCCTCTAGTTCTAAAATATCAGGACAATTTTCCTTGAGAATATCTTGAAAGATGCTTTCTAAGTTCTTTTTTTGATCATGGCTTTCAGGTATTCCAATAATTTTTAAATTGTCTCTCTGGGATCTTTTTTCCGGGTCAGTGGTTTTTCCAAGGAGAAATTTCACATTGCCTTCTATTTTTTCATTTGTTTGGATCTGTGTAATAGTATCTTAATTTCTCGTAAAGTCATTTGCTTCCATTTGCTCCACTCTAATTCTGAAGGAATTATTCTCTTTAGAATGTTTTTGAGATTCTTTTTTCATCTGGTAAATTCGACTTTTTAAGGCATTCATCTCCTCATTGGCTTCTTGGACCTCTTTTGCCATTTGAGTTAATCTGTTTCTTAAGGTGTTCATTTCTTCAGTCAGGTTGTTGACTCTCATTTTATGATTTTCTTGCATCATTCTCATTTCTCTTCCCAATTTTTCCTCCACTTCTCTTATTTAGTTTTCAAAGTCCTTTTTAAGTTGATCTATGGCTTTTAGACAATCTTCATGTTTCTTAGAAGCATTTGATGTGGGAGTTTTGACTATGTTGTTTTCCTCCAGTTCCATGTTTTGATCCTTTTTGTCCTCAAAAAAGGATTCTAGACTTCAGTTACTGTTCTTACTTTGCTTCCTTTTTCTACTCATGTTGCCAGTAAATTATTTATGTTTTTAGCTCTGTGGAACTGCTTCCAGAGCGGAAAGCTCTGTCCCAAATCGCTGGGGTTTTCATAGCTGCCAGAGCTATTGGGGGGCTGCTGCCACCACCAACAGCTTTGGCTCACTGAAAATGCACTCCATGACCACCAGCCAAGACCATGATCTGGATCTAGGCCACTCAATGCAAGAGCACTTGGCTTCTGAACAATTGCTTGGCCCTCCTGCAGTCTGCAGGCCAGGGCGTCTGAAGCAACCACGTGGAGGTGGTGGCCACTTGTGCCACTTGTTCCATTTCCATTGCTTCCTTGCCCTGGGGGCAGTTTGGCCAGACTGCTTTTCTCCCCCAAATTTAGCTGAATTCCACTGATCTTTCACTTAGTCGTTTTTTCTCCTGGCTTGATAAATCTGAAAACAAGCCACAGCTGCCGCTGATCTACTCTCCTGAAGACTCCAACTGTGGCTCCTTCTGACCATCCTGGGGTCTGGCCACAGTTTCAGGCTGGTCTGGTTTCAGCTCCTAGTTTGTTGTGATGAGCCCTTCATGCCGAGCTGCCTCCAGCAAGAGATGTGTTTTCTGTATTTTTGTGAGTTTTGGAGCCCTAATATTTGTTTAGAATAATATTTTATGGGTATTTGAGGTGGCTATGTGGGAGCTGCAAAACCTTGCTGCTTCTATGACACCATCTTGCCTCTGACCCTACTCTTACTTTTTTTTAACTTCAGTTGAAATATAATGGGTTTTGCTCCAGCCTGATGCTTTTACTCTGTGTCTCTTCGTTTCAAGTGTGTTTTGTCTAAAGAATATAACATTGAATTCTGTTTTTATAAATCCATTTTTCTATCTACTACTCTTTTAGGGGTAAGTTCACCCCATTCACAATCACAGTGAAGATTATTGTTTATTTTTCCCTGTTCATTCAACTCTCTCCCCCTGTCTCTCTCTGTTTCTCTCTCTGTCTCTCTTGTTCTCTGTGTGTGTGTGTGTGTGTCTCTCTGTCTCTCTCTCTTTCCCTCTCTCTCTTTCTATTCTTATGCTATACCTCCCCAAAAGTCTTTTAAGCTTTTGATACTGACTGCCAGACTCCACCCTCCATCCTATGAATCTTGCTTTCTTTTATCCACTTTATTATTTCTTTAGTATATATTTCTATTATCCATTTTATTATTCTATTATCCACTATTATCCACTTATCTATTTTTTACTTTTTCCTTTCTACTTGTCAGTAGGATAAGCTAGATTTGCATATCCAAAGGAGTGCATATGTAATTCCCTTTTTGTGTCAATTCTGATGATAGTAAGATTGAATCATTGTCCACCACCCAACTATCTATCCCTACACAGAAAAAACTCATCCTTTTACACATTTTCACATGATAATTTTCCCTCTTCTTCCTCTCACTTCTCTCTTTTCCCAATGTATCCCTCTCTCTTAATCCTTAATTTTATTTTTTTAATCTTCCCATCCTAATCAGCTCACATCCATTTCATCTGTCATATGTATACTGTCAGCTGCCTTAATAATGATAAATTTCTTAAAAGCTCTTTCCATGTAGGAATGTAAACAGTTTAACCTTATCAAATCTCTTCTGATTTCTCTTTTCTGTTTACCATTTTATGCTTCTTCTTCTTTATGTTAGTCTCGCTAACATTTCATGTTAGTCAAAATTTCTATTCAGATCTGATTTTTTCATAAGGAATGCTTAAAAGTCCTCAATTTCATTATATGTTCATTTTCCCCTCCAAATAAATGATTATACCTATTTTTTCTGAGTAGTTGAATCTTGGTTGTAATATTATGTGCTTTGTCTTCTGGAATGTCATACTTCAAGTCCTCTGTCCATTAATGTGTTGCTGTAGTTATTGTTCAGTACTTTCAGTCATGTCTGACCCTTTGTGACCCTATGTGTAGCTTTCTTGGTAATTTTCCTACTGGACCAATTTGACATGTCTTTCTCCAGCTCATTTTACACCTGATGAAACTGGGGCAAACAGAGTTAAGTAATGGAATCAGAGCTAGTAAGCCTCTGAGGCCATATTTGACTTCACAGAGATAAATCATTCTGACTCCAAGCCAAGCAATCCATCAGTTGAGGCACCTAGCTAATCATTTTATGTGGGAGCCACTAAATTTTGTGTGATGCTGATTGTAGCTTGATAATATTTAAATAATTTCTTTTTTTGCTGCTTGCAATATTTTCTCCTTGAGGGAAAATTCAAGAATTTGATTATAACATTTACTGGGAATTTCCAATTTTGGAGCTGAAATTTTGGAATCCAATTTCAGGAAGTGAATGGTGGATTTTTTCCATTTCTGTTTTACCCTCTGGCTTACCTATCAGGGTTGTTTTCCTTCATGATTTCTTGAAATGTGATATCTAGACCTTTTTTTGTTCATGACATTCAGGTAATCCAAGAACTCACTTATCTCTCCTCAATCTATTTTCTAGATCAGCTGTTTATCCAATGAGAAATTCAATATTTTTTCTAGCTTTTTCATTCTTTTAACTTTTTGTTTGTTTTTTGAAATCTTATGGAGATATTAGATTCTATATGCCCAATTTCAATTTTTCAAGAATTATTTTCTTCATTGAATTGAAATATTTTTTACCACTTGATTATTTCTGTTTTTTACAGGAGTTGTCTTCAGTGTATTTTTCCTCTTCACCAAACTGTTGAATTACTTTTCATAATTTCTTTTGTATAGCTATTAGTTTTTTTACTCAATTTTTCCTCTACATGTCTTATGTTGAAGGTAGCCAAAACGCCTGATCCAGGAATCAGGCTGGTCCTAGATAAGTTAGCTCCAGGTTTTTACCATGGCCATTCAAAGTAACTGGTCTTGGATTTTTTCCTTGAGAAGTGGCTGAAATCAGAGCCTTTCTGATATCCTGTGATCCAGGGAGGTACCCTGTTCTGGGATTACTACCAGAAGATGTTAGCTGCCTTTTATGATTTTATACATTTTTAGATACTATTCTTTGGGTATTGAAATCAAGGACCTGGTTATCTTCAAGGCCTAAAAATAACATCACTGACTGACCTCTTGAAACTGAATAAAGAGTATTAAGAAAACTAAATTACCTATAATTACCTTCTTTGTGTCATTACTGGACAAAAACCTTGCTCATGGTATCAATAAACTGATTGCTTGACAATCACGGCTGGATGATCTTTGTACATCACACTTTCATGGGCTAGCATGTCAGTTTAGAGTTGGCTTAAGAAATCACTTTAAAATCTCTATATTATGCGATTTAAAAAATACTTTTTGAGATCTTCCAGGAATTATTACAGGATACGTTCTCATTACAGGGCATGTTGTCATTCCTCCTGCCCCCCAAAACAAAACTTCCTCCACCTGTGTTAGGAAAGAGGGATACGTCCCAGAGGTTCTTAAGCTACATTGTGGAGATTTAATCAATCAATCAATCAATGGGATTACCAAAGATAATACTCATTAGTGACCTAGAAATGGCCTTCATAATAAAGATCAATACCCCAAGTTTCCACCCATTGGTTCTTTCCTTTAATAAGGAAAGAGATAAGGCCCCCTAGAAGTGGATGTTGGTGTTTGTCCTTTGTCCTTTAAGAGGACCATGACATCAGGAAAGTGGGTACCTCTAGGAGTGGAATTACCCTGTCCCAAACCATCACCTAACTTCTTCTGTCTGTGTCTGGCAGGAATCGCAGGAGACTGGGAAAACCACTTCACCATAGCTCAAAGTGAAGCCTTTGACAAACTTTTCCAGGAGAGGATGGGAAGACTGGACCAAAGGCTGTTCCCCTGGGAATTCTGTTGAAGGGCTGACAACTTAATCTTATATTTGATTCTCCACAGGATGGATGATACCTAATCCTGTTCCTAATCATTAGATTACCTGTGTCCAAGAAGCCATGGCTAAGAGATACTTGGCTACTTAAATCATGAGACCAAAATTAAGGCTCTCCCTTAGCTTGTTTACCAATAACTCCCAGACCTGAGTCAGAGACAGTTATCTTCTTTATACTCCTCTGGTCCTATCCTGTCCCAAATCATAGTTTTCATCCAAGTAATGGATTCCTAATGGAGCTGCCCCCAGCCCCAACATTCAAACTTCATTATAGACCACATTGAACAGTAGGCATGTCCTGATTTGACCACATATTTTGAATTTGACTACATCACAGACCCCAAACTCAGTCATAGACCTCATTGCACAGCTAGCCACTGCCCCTTGCTAGCCATAGCCTCCAGAGTCAATCCTCTAGCTAGCTTCTGTCCCTGGATCCAATTCACATATTTTCCCACAGAATCAGGTGTTTCCATTCACTCAACTTCAACCGCATTATCTATCTTGACCAGACAGAACCACAATAGCTAGCAAATCAGAAAGTAGCATGATCAGGATGTAGAGCATGATGCTTGATCGCCAAACCATAGAAAAGGCTCTCTAAGATAGCACTTGAGCAGTAATAGTAAAGAACCAACCAAGAGAAAACTTATGATGTGAAGGAATTTATTATATTGTCACTATCATACATACATGCCACCCCATTTGGGTTTTGGTTTTTTTTTTTGGTATGCCTTGTTGATAACAGCATGGACAGCACTATGGAGCCAGGGACCCCTCCCCCAATGCTTAATACCTTAAGAAACCCCCTCTTTCGCTTTTAATATCAATTATATTCCTATATTCTATGTAAATTTTGATTATGTAGTCAACATCATAACCTCTATGAAATTGCCTGTCTTGCCTTACTGAAGTTGCTGATTCTTTTAAGGAACACAAGCACTCACTAGAGCAAGAAACCTCCAAACTACAGTAAATCTTTCTGTCTGGCTTGGACTCAGCCTGAGTCTTTGACATTTTTAGAGATTTCCACCACCACTCAACTTGTCCCTCATCAAAAATAATAACTGATAAGATGAGAGAAGACCATGATTTAACTAGAACCACATTTTGAAGCTCCACACCACAGGTCTTGATTATTTCTATGTCTTTGCCTATGTTCTGGGTACTTGATACCTGGTGACCATGTATGTTGTTGTGGTTGTTGTTCAGTCATTTAAGGTGTGATTCACATTTCACTACCCCATTTGGGGTTTTCTAGGCAAGGATATTAGAGTGTTTCACCATTTTCTTCTAGCTCATTTCTCAGATGAGGACACAGAGGAGAATAGGGTTGAGTGACTTGCCTGGGGTTTCATAGCTAATAAGTGTTGGCTTCCAGATTTGAACTCAGGTCTTCCTGACTCTAGGCAAGTTGCACTACCCACTGCGTCACCTAGTAGTACATGTATGCCCTTCAAAAAAGGAGATTTTTTTTTTCAAATTATTTCATACATAGTTCTATATATGGGATTCTCCTGTATACCGCACCTGGATGTCAAACCTAGAAAATTACGTACTATTGGAACAGAAAGAAACCTTTAATAAAGTCATCTCAGCCAATCCTTATTCCCCATAACAACCCTTCATATCTTTGAAGGAAATGGTAATGATCCTCTTGCCCAACAATCCATTTCTCTTTGCAAAAATGCCCAGTTTCTCAACTGAATCATTTGAACATATTATCTACCTTTAGCCCTTTATGTTCTCCCCTTTATAGTTCAAGGTGAGCAATGTGTGAAGACTCTGAGCTGGGTGTTTAGAAGGAAAAGGGGAGTGATGAGAGGGGACACACGGAAGAAAGTAAGGAGAGTAAGGGCAATGGGGATTGCTGGCTGAGATGAGAAAAGTGTGATCATAAGAGAAATGGGGGAGGGGAAGTAAGTAAGAAGAGCAAGGATCTGAGGGAGAGGGAGGATTATGTGATAAGTGGGGAGAATATGAGATGGATATAGAGAGTAAGAATAAAATGAGAGGTAGAAGATGGAGTGTGGAAAGCAATGGGAGCATGCCTGAGGAAAGTTAAAAGAAAAGGATTACAATATCAGTGGGTCAAGATAGTGGAGAGGAGAAAGAATAGGGGAGAATATACAGAATGAGGAAAGTATGGAGAGGAGAATGTTTAGAGCAGGGATACTCAAAAGAAAGGAAAATATTCAACATTCACAGAATTATAACATAACAACTTACTACTAAATTGGCCACATAATTTAAAGAAAAGATATCATCCAGGATATGAAGTACAAAGGTCTCCCACCCCTAGGTCACATTGCCTTAATCTCATCAGCTAGAAAGTATTCTTTCTTCTCAATTAGAGACTAGCTTCCAAGTATCCTTAATTCAATCATCCTTAAGGGGTACAAAGTACAAAGTACACAGTTCTCCCATCCCTAGGTCACAGTAAATCATCATCTTGTCAGTCATCAATAAGTAACCAAGGAAAGGTCCTTTCATCTTGGCTGGAGACAGGCTCCCAAATTTCATGGTTCCTCTTCATTCTCTCAGCTCTTCCCTGAGTTCACCCAACCATGCCTTGGATTCATAGGTAGGCAGCTCTCAACTCCATGTCTGGCTCCTCATCCAGATTCATGTCCAGCTCTCACTCCATATTTTTTTTTCAGGCAGAGACAAGGTTTTTTGTGTTGCCAATACAAGCAGCCAGATTTTAAGAATCTGAGCCATTTAATGCAGGCAAGATGGACGCTTTAATACAGAAATACGGTGAGAAGATCTGGATGGGATCTAGGAGTGGCAGATAGCCTGGAGTGGGCCAGACAATGCAGACAATGAGGGCCACAGTGAAAAAGCAGTTAAAAGGAAAATTGACTGGGATGCACAATGCCTCTGGCAAAGGCCAAAGATCTAGGTTCAGGAGCTTTGGGGTCCAGGTCCCAAAGACATGGGTTTTTCCTTTTTAGGGGTTCAGATTCCATCCCCATCAACACCATGGCCAAGTGACAAGGCATTCTCCAGTGTATCCTGCCAGTAGTCTGTATTTGTTAAGCACAACCCTCAAATCTGTCCCCAAGGCCTGTTCTGTCTTATCATACAAGCAAGTACCTCTGAGAAGGGCCACAGCTTGCTAATGGCCTCTCCACCTTTGTCCACATCTGACTCTTTTACCCTGCCTGTCTTGGATGTCTGAAATTCTAACCCAGTGCATTTCCCAGGATACCCTACTGCCTTTCTTTTTATTTTTTTGCTTTTTTTTGGAGGGTAATTGGGTTTAAGTGACCTGCCCAAAGTCAAACGGCTAGTAAGTGTGTCAAGTGTCTGAGGCCGGATTTGAACTCAGGTCGTCCTGACTCCAGGGCCGGTGCTCTACTCACTGTGCCACCTAGCCGCCCCCCTACTGCCTTTCTTTAATGCAGCATGGTATCTTTAGATCAGAGACTTCTTGCTAAAGAACCCAAGAGGTGGATAGTCCTTTAAAAAATTATTTTATTGATTTTGTTGTGTTTACATCATTCATTTTCATGAGATTTTTGAATTACAAATTTTCTCCCCATCTTTCCCCTGCCCCAGCCCCAAAACAGCGATGCCACTGTGTAGCCCCTCCCCCGATCTGCTCTCTAACTTTCTGGTAGGGCAGGAAGGGTCTCCCTATCCCAGCCCCTGTAT
>CM053596.1:9505915-9526109 GCA_028646575.1 Pseudocheirus occidentalis | reverse complement strand
AGAGAAGTCCTGAAGGGTTTGAGGTGTTCTGAATCCAGTGAACTTCAGTGTGTGCCAGGAATTGCCTTGAGGACTGGACAAGGACCTGGGAGCTGTTCATCCCTGAGGACTGGACGAGAATCTGTAAGCTTTCAGCTCCTGAATCTAGGTGATTGTCTGGCAGATTCAGGAGGGAGCTGGGACCAGGGAAGGGGGTCCAGGGAATCAGAGAGACCACCCAGAGTCAAAGTGAAGAAAAGGCCTCCCCTTGGACTAAACTGAGGTTTGTTGGAAATCAAGGGGTGGAAGGATTTGTGTGGTTGTCTAAGAACTTTATTTGGAAACTAAAGTTAATGGAGTGGAAGATCAGTATATTGTGAACTGTTGAAACTGTGAACGTTATACTGAATAGAGATTTGTAATGGAATAAACAGAGTGTTCACTAATACTGTGTAATCCGAATCTTAAAACCTCCTCAGAGTAGCATTCTCTCAGGAATCTACAGCTGATTGGCTTTACAATATCCTGTAATGTATTCCTATATTTCATCTCTCTCTCTCTCTCTCTCTCTCTCTCTCTCTCTCTCTCTCTCTCTCTCTCCCTCTTGTTCTCTCCCTGTGTCTCTGTCTGTATGTCTGTCTGTCTGTCTGTCTCTCTCACATTCAGGCTCCTAGAAAAAGGCATCTCATCTTGTTTCCTCAATTCCTTCTACCATTATTCACAATGCCCTCTCACACAGGTTGCCCCTCCTGATATCCCCAGCTGGTAATGCGTCCTCTTATAAATTAATTATTTTTCTTTTGTATATAATTTGTATTACAAAATGTATGCACTGTCATACTGGTGCATTTCTCCATGACAGTTCCTTTATATCAAATACTGGTTCTTTTTTCATTGTGTTCCCAATGCTGAATGCAATAGGTGCTTTCTCCCCTCCAACTCTTCTTAGCTCTTCACTCCTCTCTTCCCCCTTCAGCTCCTATTCCTTTTGCTTTCCTTCCTCTCATCCTTCCATTCCAATAGTTCCTCCTCCTCTACTTCATTTCCCCCTTTCCTTCTAATTTGACTTCCTCTTCCTCTTGTAAATCTTTCTCTTTCCAGGACTCTTCCACCTCTTCCCCTTTTCCTGTTCTCATTCATCTCATTGTCTTCTTATCCCTTCAATCCTTCTCACTTGGATTTCCCCCTGCTTATCAATGGATATTTCCATCATTTTTTTCTTCTAATGAGGGCCGTTTTACACGATTTGCGGGGAAATGTGGAAAAGATTTTTCACTTCCTGGAAACAAAACTCAAGGAGGAAGAAATAAACTTGGTGTTAAAGAATGCTTCCTTCTCTGCCATGAAAGACAACAAAATGTCCAACTATTCCATCATTCCCGACCAATACATGGATCACAGCAAAGGCAGCATAATGAGAAAGGGTGAGTAGGAGCTCTAGAGTTAAAAGTGCAAATCGGTGGGCATCTTTTTGAGTTTTGTTGACTCCAACAAGTTAGAGAAGAGGGTCTGCTTCTAACAGAGTAAGATAAGAGGAAATATCGATAAGATATTTATTATATCACCACCATGTAATAAGCTCAATAATCCACCCATGGATGGGAGGCAAGGATAATCTAGTAATATCATCTATTTAACTCCTCTAAAGGAACCTATTCTTTGGGGGGAACTGTAGTCCCCAAATGTCTGAGCAGGGTGTCCCGGATGTTCCTGCTCTTCCAGTATTTACTTTGGTTGGATGCAGGCATTTATATAATCATTTGTAAGAGGCTGAAAATGAAATGGCCTGTGGTCACATAATTCTTGGTATCTGCAGACCCAAAGTGTGCAATCCTCCTTGAGGCTTGCCCTGACCTCCTGGGGGGGGGGGAAGGCGTGGAATCTGATAAATTCAGGGCAGTCTCTCTATTGCTTTTGCTGGTACTTGTGTGAGGAAATCATCTGAACCAGAATTTGTTATATCCAAAGCTGATCTCTTTGTCCATCCACCCGTCCTGCCTTGAACTTTCTCACTAAGTCATCAACTGAAATAATAACTGAGAGACTGTTCTTGCCTAATAACCATGGACAGCCATCTAGATCAATATTTGTCTTTTTCAACACCTGGTCAATTGGGTCAAGCAGTCAATACTCTTTGTCTTGCTCTCTGTTTAATAGAAGATGTTCTGAATATGTAATCACTTTATTATCTAGGAGGGTTTTAAGGAATTGAACAAAAGATTCCTGCTCATTTGACTTAACCTCTCCATGAAAATTACACATCCTTTCTATGTAAGCATTCCAATCTGGGTGTTAGAATGTTGAATTTTCAGGAAGTATCTTTTCCCTGCTAATCACTGGATATCACTGAGGCTTCTCCGACATCTCTGAGGCTTTTCAGGAATCTTCCCTTTCTGTCCCTTGGTTCCCTCTATTACTTTATTTGAGCATCCCAGCCAAGATTCTAAGGGTTCCTCCTTTAAAGTATAAAGACAACTTCCTGAAGAAAACTCCATGTAGCACTCCCTCACTATAGACTACTCAGTGTTATTAACTAACATTTTGACAGTTTACATACAGGGACTAATTCTTGTAGTGGCAAATGATGCATCTCTCTCTCTCTCTCTCTGTCTCTCTCTCTCTCTCTCTCTCTTTCTGTCTCTCTGTCTCTGTTTCTGTCTCTGTCTCTCTCTCTGTCTCTCTCTCTCAGAAAATGATAGTAGATTCTATCTGAACGTAACAGAAGTGTCCTGGCTAGAACAGGTGCCCATGAGGCTTGGTTTCCCTTTCCACAGAGACTATACACAGTCCTTTCCCCAATGTCCACCTTTCTGTTTTTAGTTCTAGACTAGTCCCTAAACCTCAATCCCTATTCTTGCAAGAGGGAGCCTAGAATTCCCACTTCTCTCTAACCACACCCTCATTCCCCATTGTGATGTCTTGCTTTTGTGGGTCAGGGTTCCAGATGCATCCTAAGGACTTCTGGGCCTTGTTATTATCCCTGTATCTGCATCGTTAGGACAAGCAAGTCTTCTCATGTGATTCACCCTCATACGTCTGTTGTCTCCCCCAACTAGAGGATGAGTTCCTTGAGAATAGTTATTTTCTTCTTTTATTATTTGTATCCCTAGTAATTAACATGGTGGTTGGCACACAGCAGACACTGAAAGAATTATTTTTACTTACCCCTTCACTCACTCATTCTTTCATTCTTCTTTATATAGTGCAGGTGATCTTTTCCTGAACTTTAGGGGTCTTGATTCATTATTAGTGACATTTTTCACCAAGACCATCTCAAGCTAAGTTTCCTGGACATCACTCAATGTTTTCTGAAAAAAATTTTAAAGGTCGTTCCTTGAGAATGCTAGAATATGTCCATTTTCGGAGGCAGTTGACATGACACAGCTAATGTTTCTCCAAGATTGTGGAATGTGTCAAGTCGTGGACTCAGAGCTAAGATGATTCAGTTTCAAAAGCCACCCCAGACATTGGCTAGCTGGGTGATTCTGAAGATGGCACTTAACCACCTTGGGCCTCTCTTTCTTCATTTGTAAAATAACTAGGGTGGACTTGAGTGCTACTTTAAAGTTCTACATCTGTGTTCTTGTGGTCTCTGCTTCCCTTTTCTATTCACTACATCCTCCAAAATCTCTTCAGTGTTATGTATTGTCTAGAAAATAATGTAATCATTGTATTTGGTACATCTTTTAAACCACTATTCCACAATGTAGGAGAAACCCAATGGAAGAACACCACTATACTAACTAATATAGAAAAGTAGTTATCATTGAAATATTCAGTGTATGACAACAAATTATCAGTAAAAAACCCACGGTAAAAGCTTCAGTTCTATATTGTGGGTTACAGTCAAATACACAGCATAGTTAATAAGAGATCTGAGAGGCTAAGAATGTTTTCAATATCTGTTGCCACCTAGCAACAGAAAAAAATAAAAGCTCTTCAGTGATTATTTGCATTCCTAGAGCAAATAACCTTCGTTTAATCTAATTTTAAAATTAGGAAAGGAAAGAGAGGATGGAGGAAGGTAAAGAAGGGAAAAAAGGAAAGAAAGATCTCAGCTGTGCCCCCTCCAGGTGATTCCACTTTCCTAAAAACCTAGTCCTATAATCAATTGTGGAGGCTAGGAATTGCAGATAAGTTCATCTATTTGAAACCATTTTTCTTGAACTTCCATTAAAAGACTCATTTACCCACTAAATTTCTTCTTTTCTGAAGTTTTTTCCTTTATATTTTAGTTTATTCCATCAAATATTTCAGAATTAAATGACAAAAGCTTAATATTAATTTTTAATTACAAATTGAAAGTTCTCACCTTCCACTTTACTCCTGACATCTTCCTTGAGAAGAAAGAATTTGATATGAATTATATATGTGAATTTATGCAAACCTTATTTTCGTGTTTCACGTGTTGCAAAAGAAAACAGCCAAGAAAAATACAGCTAAAAAGTATGATTTCATATGCATTCAGAGTTCATAATTCTTTCTCTGAAGATGGAATTTTTCATTATAAGTTCTTTAGAATTGTCTTGCCTTAGGGTAGCTATGTGGCACAGTGAATAGAGCACCGGTTTTGGAGTCAGGAAGACCTGAGTTCAAATATGGCATCAGACACTTGGTGCACTTACTAGCTGTGTGATCTTGGGCAAGTCACTTAACCTCAAATCCCTTTCTTTCCCCCCTCCACAAATAAAAGAATTGTCTTGGGTGCCTGATGAGAGTTGATCATAGTTGATCACCATATTGATATTGATCATATCAATCATAGTTGATGACCATACATTATTGCTATCATGTTGTGCAATGTTCTCCTATTTCTGCTCACTTCATTTTGAATCAGTTCATATGCATTTTCCCAGGTTTTTCTCAACCTCCCTGCTCATCATTTCTTATAGTATAATAATATTGCATCATATTCATTTACTACAGCTTGTTGAACCATTTCCCAACTGAAGGACATCCTCTCTATTTCCAATATTTTGTCACCACAAAAAGAACTGTTAATATTTGTGTAAATAAAGGTTCTTTTATTTTTCTTTCACAGCCTTGTGATATAGACCTAGTAGTTGTATTTCTGGGTCAAACGGCATATGTATACAGTTTAATAGCCCTATGACAAGGGTTAAAAATTGCTTTTTATAATGTTTGGGTCAGTTCATAACTCAACCAACAGTGTGCTAGTATCCCAATTTTTCTACATGATCTTCAATAGTTATCATTTTCCCATTTTTCATTTCAGTCAATCTGATAGTTGTGGGGTGACACCCCAGAGTTACTTTAATTGGTATTTCTATAATCAGTAATGATTTAGAGCGTTGTTCTTATGATTTTGCAAAACTTTGATTTCTTCTTCTGAAAACTGCCTGTTCAAAGCTTGTGAATGTTTCCCAATTGGAGAATGATGTGTATCCTTGTTAATTTGACACAGTTTTCTATATGTTTGAGAAATGATGTTTTTATAACGGAAACTTGTCCCAGTTTCCTACTCCCATTCTTATCTTGGCTGAATTAGTTACATTTCTGCAAAATCTTTAAAAAATTTAATGTACAAAATTTATCTATACTCAATCCTGTAACGCTCTCTGTCCCTAGTTTGATCATATGATCTTCTTCTGTTTATAGATAAAAGGTAATATTTTCCATTCTCTTTTAATTGGTTTATATTACTCTTTATGTCTTAATCAAATACTGATTTTCATTTTATTTTGGTATTCAGTGTGAAATGTCGGTCTACATTTAGTTTCTTCCAAACTGCTTTCTATTTTTTTCAGCAGTTGTCTTTCAATAGTAAGTTCTTCTTACATAATCATGGATTTTTGGGTCTAGCAAACACTGGATTTCTATAGTATTGTCTATTGCACTGATAAACCAATATATTTCTTAACCAGAACCACATTATGTTTGTGATTTTTACTTGGCAATACAATTTGAGATCTTCTCTGACTGGGTTGAATTTCTTCACTTATTTTCCGGTTCTCTTCATATTCTTGATCCATTTTTCTGTCAGATAACTTTTATTTTTTTTCAAACTCCATTATTTTTTTAAATAGTTTGATTCAACTGATACAAAATTAACAAAATAAACCAGGAAAATTCTCACTTTTGTTATATTGGTTCAGTCTACCCATCAACAATGAATGTTTCTTGCTTTTTGTATCTGACTTTGTGTGAAAGGTATTTTGTTATTGTGTTCAAGTAGTTTTTCAGTTTGTCTTTGCAGCCAGACTACCCAGTTTTTAGAATTTTGTCTCCATTTATATTAAATGGAGTTTCTCTTGACAGCTCTTCCTTCTCAATATGTAGAAATGCTGATAATTTATGTGGTTTTGTTATATACCCTGCAACTTTACTGAAGTTGTTTATTATTTTAATTAATTTTGTTTTGGTGAGCCCCTAAATATACCACCATATCATCTGCACTTGTGGATAGATTTCTTTCCCTACTCTCTGTTCTATTTCCTTCAGTTTTTCTTCTATTATTGCTATAACCTGCATTTCTAGTGCATATACTGTTCTGTTATGAATAAAGTGATAATGGGAAGCCTTCTTTTCCCCCATTCTTATTGGGAAGTCTTCTAGTCTATTCCCATTACAGATAGTACCTGCTGATGGTTTTAAATAAATACTACCTAATATTTTAAGGAAAGTTCCATTTATTCCTTGATTTCTAGTGATTTTAATAGGAATGAGTGTTGTATTTTATTGAAAGCATTTTCTGCCTGAATTAAGATAATGATGTTTTCTGTTGGTTTTTGGTATTAATATGGTCACATGTATTGATAATTTTCCTGATATTGAACTATCCCTAAATTCCTGTTATATATCCCAATTAGTCATGTTGTAAGATTGTTGAGATATATTTCTATAATCTCTTTGCTACTATTCTACTTTACAATTTAACATCAATATCCATTAGTTAAGTTGGACTTTAGTTTTTTCTCTCTTTTTGCTCTTCCTAGTTTTCGTATCTGCACCATATTTTGTGTGAAAAAATAACTTCACAGTTTTTCTTTTCCTAATTTTTTAAATAGTTTATATAGTATTGGAATTTGTGTATGATAAATGCTTGGAAGAATTCACTTCTGGATGCATGAAGTCCTATACTTTTTTCCCTAGGGAGCACATTGATGGCTTATTAAATTGCTTTTTCTAAAATAGCTTTCTTTCTATAGATCCGTATTCCTAATGAATATAGATAAAAACTTTTAAATAAAATATTAATAGACATATTACAGAAATTATCACATGAATATTACACTATGACCAGGTAGGATTTATACAAGAAATGCAGAGCTGGTTCAATATTAAGAAAACTATCAGCATAATTTATTATACGAACAGCAAAACTAACAGAAATCATATGATCATCTCAATAGATGTAGAAAAATCTTTTGACAAAACAAAACACCCTTTTCTGTTGACAACCCTGGAGAGCATACGAGCCTTATAAATAAATGGAACCTTTCTTAAAATGATGAGTAACATCTCCCTAAAATCATGAGCAAGCATTATCTGTAATGGGGATAACTGGATGCATTTCCAATATGATTGGAGGGTAAAACAAGGGTGTCAATTATCTATTACCACATGGTAATAGAAATGTTAGCTTTAGCAATAAGAGAAAAAATAAATTAAAAGAATTAGAATAGGCAAAGAAAGTAAGTTATCACTCTTTGCAGATGATAAGATATTATACTTAGAGAATCTTATAGAATCAAGTAAAAACTGCTTGAAAAAATAAATAACTTTAGCAGAGCAGCAGGATATAAAATAATTCCACGTATATATCATCTGCATTTTTATACATTAATAACAAAGCTCAATACCAAGAAATAGGAGAGATTCTATTTAAAGTTTCTGCAGACATTATAAAAGATTTGGCAGTTTACCTGCCAAAAGAAACCTAGAGACAATACAACACAATCACAAAACACTTTTCCACACAAATAATGTTAGATATAAATAATTGGAGAAGTATCTGTTATTCATGGGTAGGCAATATAATTAAAATGACAATTCTACCTGTACTAATTTACTTATTTGGTACCATAACAATAAAACTACCAAAAACTTATTTTTTAGAGTTAGGAAAAATACAAAAATTCATCTGGAACAACAAAAGATCCCGACTATCAAGGAAATGAACAAAAAGGAATGTAAGGGAAGGTGGCCTAGCCACACCAGATTTTAAATGGTATTATAAAGCAGCAATCATCAAAACCCCTTGCTCCTTGTGAAGAAATCGGGAGATCAGTGGAATAAGATAGGTAGACAAGACATAGTAGCCTATGACTATAGCAATCTACTGTTTGATAAACCCAAAGACCGCAGACTTTGGATAAAAACCCACTGTTTGACAAAAACTGTTGGGAAAACTAGAAAACAGTGTGGCAGAAACTGGGCGTAGACCAAAATCTGACACCATATATCACAATAAAATCTAAATGGGGACACAATCTAGGTGTAAAGGCTGATAATATAAACAATTTAGTTGAGCAGTGAATAGTTTATCTGACAGATTTATGGAGAATAGAGGAATTTATGACCAAGCAGGAGATAGGGAACATTATGAAGTACAAATTAGATCACTTTGATTACATATTATTGAAACAAACCAATGCAACCAAGATTAGGAGAGAAGCAGAAAAGTGGGAAAGAATTTTAACAACCAGTGTCTCTGATAAAGGTCTCAATTCCAAAATACATAGAGAACTGAGTCAAATCTGTAAGGATAGAAGTCATTCCCCAGATGACAACTGGTCTAAGGATATGAACAGGTAGTTTTCAGAGGAAGAAATTAAATATATCTATAAGCATATGAATAAATGTTCCAAATCACTATTGATTAGAGAGATGCAAATAGGAGTGAAGAACTTTGACCTTCACATTTAGATGACTGAGTTAAGGACTTACTAAAGAAGGCTGTTTGGAAACTAATCTCTTATCAACAAGAATAAAGAATTTTTGATTGAGGAGATTAAGATAATATGGCCTAGGGGTGGAGGATTTTGACCTTTATACTTTTTGTCAATTAAGGAGGCTTGCCTCCTTAAGGGTGATTGGATTAAGGACTTACTAAATGAAGGACTTCTTAAATGAATGTTATCTTTTGCTTAAAACTATATGACCACTTTACTAAAAATTATGTTGCCATTTTAGTGATAAGTTGTTATGCCTTAGTATTCTGAGCATCATACTTTGAATGTTTTTTTCTTATTTCGTTACTAAATAAAGAGTTCACTATACTCTGTAATCAAAACCTTGAAAGCTGTTCACAGCCACAATCCTCTGGAAAGCTACTCATGATTGGCTTCACAACTGGAAGTTCAAGAATTTGGTTATAACATATACTATTAGTTTCCAATTTTGCATCTCTTTCAGGAAGTGGTTGGTGATTTTTTCCCATTTGCATTTTACCCTCTTGCTCTATGATATTAAGCTGATTTTCCTTCTAGATTTCTTGAAATGTGATTTCTAGACCCTTTTTTTGATCATGGCTTTGAGGCAATTCAATAAGTCACTTTTCTGTTTTCAATCTATTTTCTAGGTCAGCTGTTTTTCCAATAAGAAATTCCATATTTTTTCTACATTTTTGTTTCATTCTTCCTACTTTCTGTTATTTGGAATTTACAAATTTTATTTTTAAGAAATTATTTTTTCTTGAATGAATTGTATCTTTTACCATTGGGCCAATTCTGCTTTTTTCAGAACTTGTCTTCAGTGTATTTTTCTTCTTTCAACACGCTGTTGAATTACTTACTTTTCATATTTTTTATTGCTCTCATTTGTTTAACCAATTTTTCTTCTATAAGTCTTATATGATTTTTAAATACTTTTTTTGAAATCTTCCAGGAATTTTTACAAGACATATGGAGCACATTGTCACTCCTCTTGCCCTACAAAACAAACCTTCTTACAGTTGTGTTAGGAAAGAGGGATAGATCAAAGGCACTCTTTATTTGCATCAGGGGAGATTTGATCAATCAATCAATGGAAGTGATGCGGTGTCAGCTCTGGAATCCCCCTCCCCCCAACTTGAGCTCTCATTGAATCTTTGAGGTACATGCTCTGGGAAACTCCTTGAAGTCTGTGCTAAGGTATCCTGTGGTGCTCTCACACAGATGGAGGGAAGATCTGGTCTTATATACAGAGGAATCTAGGAGTGGTTCAGAGGAGGAGCCTGGGAGGGTCTCCAGGAGGAGCCAATGAGGTCAGACTCCAGTAATGAGTTTTTGGAGGTACTTCTGGTGGAGTTAATGAAGTCATTGCAAGAGTGGATTGATATTTTGATAGGATCCAGGGAGCCAGGCTAGTAACAGAGGTTTGGGCCCAGCCACAATGAAATACTTATGGCCTCTGCAAGTGAATCCTGAAGTAGTAAGATTCAATCAGACTTCAGGGGGTTTCCCAGAGCATGTACCTCAAAGATTCAAGGAGAACGGGGGGGGGGTGTTACAGAGCCTATACCTCACCATTAGTACCAAAGACAATGCTCATTAAACAGTTAGAAATGGCCTCCATAATAATAGTCAACCCACAAAGGTTCTACTCTTTGGTTCTTTTCTTCTATGAGGAAAGAGAGATCTCTAGGAGTGGACATTGGTGTTTGTCCTTTGTCCTTGAAGAGGACCATGACATCAGGAAGGTGATGCAATGACTTGTAAGGGTATTGGACTTAAGTGAGTGAGGATTATGCAAGGTGACCAGCCTCACTATCTCCTCTGGAGCTATCTGGGCCCAGGGACAAGATAAAGATCAGCATGAAGGAAGATGGGCCCCTCTAGCCGTGGAATTACCGTGTCCCAAACCATCACCTAACTTTTTGTATGTACGTCTGGCAGGAATTGCTGGAGACTGGAAAAACCACTTCACCATAGCTCAAAGTGAAGCCTTTGACAAACTTTTCCAGGAGAGGATGGCAGGGCTGGACCGAAGGCTGTTCCCCTGGGAGCACTGTTGAGGGGCTGACAACTTGATGTTACCTTTGATTCTACATGTGATGGATCCCTGGGCAACTTTACCTAATCCTGTTTCTAAACACTGGATTACCTGCATCTGTGAAGCCATGGCTAAGAGATACTTGGTGACTTCAATCATGAGATGAAAATTAAGGCTCCTCCTTAGCTTGTTTACCAATAATTCGCAGACCCAAGTTAGAGGCAATGATTTTCTTTCTTTTCCCCTGGTCCTATGTTGTCCCAAATTATAGTGTCCCTTAAAGTAATGGAATCCTAATAGATCTGCCTCTGGCCCCAATCTTCTAACTTCCTTACAGACCCCACTGGACAGCAGACATGTCCTGATTTGGGCACAAAATCTCCCTTTAACTACATCACAGGCCCCCAAATTCAATTATACACGTTATTGTAAAGCTAGCCACTGCCCCTTTCTAGCCATTGCCTGCAGAGTCAATCCTCTATCTAGCCTCTGCCTATGAATCCAAACCACATGACTTACCACAGAAGGAGGTATTTCCATACACTCAACCTCAGTCACATCATCCATCTTGACCAGACAGAATGACCATAGCTTGCCAATCAGAAAGTAGCACGATCAGGATGCAGAGAATGATGCTTGATCACCAAACCATAGAAAGGGCTCACTCTAAGATAGCACCTGTGCAGTAATAGTAAAGAACCAACCGAGAGTGAACTTATGATGTGAAGGAGTTTATTACATTATCATTATCAAACATACATGCCACCCACATTTGAGTTTTTTTGGTATGCATTGTAGGTTATGGCATGGACAGCCCTATAGAGCCTGAGATACCCTCTCCTAATACATAATACCTTAAGAAACCCCATGCTGACCTTTTAACATTATTTATTTTCCTATGTTCTATGTAGCTAAACCCCTCCTGTCTCTAAGTAGTTGCAGTTTATCCAAGCCCCTCCTGTCTCCAGGTAGTTGCAGTTTCATTTTTGGAAAGCAGAAATATTTGTAACTTGATCCTAAAATTTGGAAGAAAGCAACAGGATCAGACTGATTCTTATAAGGAATTATATACATGTGTATCAGATTGGCTTTCAAGAATTTTCCTATTATGGAAACTCAAATCTTGAGCATGTTTAGCAATGCGATCAAAGGTTTAGGTCTTTGATACAATTTTGTAAACCCTTTGTGTAACTGTATTGTAGTGTTTGTGCCTAGCCCTGTGTGACCAGGAAACTGAACTGTTTTTATGTACCTTTCGTATTCAATCATGTTTCTGTAAGCCCCTCTGAGGTCTGGCTACCCCTGCTCTTGAGTGAACATCTTAGCCGGGGTACCTGAAAAATATGGCATCAGATGCAAACAGCTTTTCCAAGAATCTGAACCAGGCCTGCACAGCTAACTGCTACAACTTCAATTTGTTGCTTTGTATTCTTGTTGTGCTACCTTGACCCCCATCCGCTTTTTTTACTGTAGAAAAGAGCAAGTAGGTTTGTCTGTGACCACAGTATGTTAACAAGTTAATGATTTTAATGAAAGCAGAATACAGCCTGCATACCTAGCCAAAGTAGGCTGGATTTTTTTTGAACCACTCCTACTGTGTCCCTGAATTAAGCAAAAGTTAACATTAGTAATTGAATGTATAAGTAAAAGGTTTAGATTCCTGAATTAGGAATAAACAAACTTGGGAGAACTTTATTTTCTGAATAATACAGGAATAATTAAACCAAGGAAGAGTCTCAGTGCAAAATTTCTAAAAGGAAGGTAAATTATGGAATATTTTTTATTAATAGAAAAGTGAACTTCATTCAAAGTTTACCATTAGTGTGGAAACAATACCCATTTATACTTACTGGTTTGTGATGCAAACATGTTTTATTATAAGCAACTTATTGATATGTACTATTTTGGGATTAATTAGTTATGGATCCTCACAAGTCTTTTTAGGATAAGTGGAGTAGAAGTCAGTATCTCTGCTATAAGTAAGTTTGTTTGTATGACTATTGAACTCAAAGATAGGAAACTTCTATCTGCAAAGTGTTGATTAAGTTGAAAGTTTCTATTTGTAAAGTGTAGACTTAGAGTGGGAGTTTCTGAGGGACTAATAAGACCAGATAATTCCGTATGTCAGATCCATCGGTTTGTGAGGTTTAGCTGTTAACCTCCCTTGTTTAAGGCAATATACTTATGTTAATAAAGTAAAATAGTCTGAGTAATGGATTATGCTAGCCCATAATCACTCTACCTCTGGTCATTTTTTCTCCTACCTTTCTGGCTCTTGTTTGTTTTAATCTCTGTGCCAGACTTGTATCTTCTAGACACACGCTTGCAGATGCTGACTCAAGCTGATTACCAACTACCGCATGAATTTTGCTATGCAACACCCCTTGGATTTGGCATCTGCCAAGTTCCGGATATTGGCCACAGCCCCCACCTCTCAAATGATGGGCCCCTGTGAGGCAGGGCCAGCTCTATGTCCTTTTTCAGCATGAAGCAGCCTGGAACTGAGACCTTCATCCCTTATCCCCAAATGATTTTGGTTCCTGTCTGTTTAAGGGGGTAATGATGGAATGACGGGGAGCTGAGGTGCCTTTGGCAAAGGGCATAGGTTCCCATTTAATAAGAGGCCTTAGACCCAGGCACAGCTTTGAAATGTTAGTTACGTTAAGCCGAAGTTAGTTAAGTTAGTTAAGTTATTTAAGCCAAAGCCTTGCCTAGAGTCCCCTATGTCTCTAAACATCTCCAATGGCTTCCCTTGGGGAACTGACCAACACTAGCCAGCCCCAAGGAGAGGAAGTCAGGAAGAATCTGGCCACAGATGCTGCCTGGAGCCCTAACTGCATTTGTTACACCTATAGGCCTGATGGGAGTTTTTCGCCATTATCACCAAGCTAGCTCTGGGGAGTGTGGACAGGGAGAAACCATAACATTCAAGGAAAACTGCCTTGCACCTCCAAGATCCAATACTAAGCCACTGTCCCATCCCCAACAGACAGATAAGAGAAGGGACCCAAACTGGATCAGGTCCCCAGGTGCTGGGGTGCATTTATAATTCTGCATCCTTGTTGTAAGTTCAGTCTGTATTCAATCTTGTTTGTAACTACATTTGTATTTATAACATTGTTTTAAGTGCATTTGTAATTTTGTTTGCAACACTATTGTAACTTCAGTACTTGTAAATGGCATCAAATAACAAAAATACTATTGGGGGACATGCAGGGACAGGTAGTTTGTGTCCTTTCACCCTATGGTGACCGGTGTGCTTCTATCATTGAAATTAATGAGTACCCGAGGTTATATAACCCTGTCCTCCAAGCCCCTGAAAATGCCTGAATGGCATGCACCACTGGCTTTACCTCCTACACTCCCATCCATGTTTTAGCAGATTTTAACTCCCCTGAAATGTGTATTTTGGTCAAATTGTTTTGAATCTCTGTTGATTGATCACACAGGCTGACCTCCCTTGTAACATCATTAACCAGCCCCTCCCTCTTAGACTATGAGCAGAAGCAGGTACAGTCTGTCATACTTATGGTCCTGCTACACATTGAACACCAGTAAGTGGCCATGAATGCATGATTGGATTCTTTCCTAATACAAAGGAAGGAATGAAGTGGTCAGGAACTAATTAAGGTATGGACTCAAGAGATTAGCCATGAAACAGTTAAGTAATACTTTGTGAAATAAACAATCAGTTAGCATACCCAAACTGAAACCATATCCAAAGCAGAACTCAGTAAACTCAGAGTGAAATCAATCACTAGAGATCAGTGGAAGCGGCTATGTGACTAAGCCTGCATTCCCATGCCCAACCCATATTCACTCTCCTGACTTCTGTACCTAATTCTTCATTAATCAATACTGAGGTCATCACATTCTCCTGGTCCCTACTTCATTGCTCCCTGAAGATAAAGAATAGATTTCTGTACCTGGATGCCAACTAGTTATAATAATTAATTATATAAAAGTAACTGCTTATACCTCAGTACCAATTTAGTTGTAGTTACAGATTACAGTTGGATACCAAACTTAGATATTGATTATGTTGTTAGAAACCCAAAAATGGTATAAAAGACCCTGTACTTTTGTGTTATTTTGCTGCTCCTTCAATTGGCATATTGGACAGTCACTAGCTGGCTAAATTAAAGCTCCTTAAAACTTTTAATTGGACTCTGTGGTCACTTTGTTAAAACTTGCTATTTCACTTGGGTATTACAGATCAAAGGGTATACAAAGTTTTCTAGACATTTTGGCATATTTCTACATTTTTGTCTAGAGTGGAGGGATCAGTTTACAACGCCACCAACAGTTATGCTAATGATTCTTATATTTCCCTACCTGGCTATCTTCCATGACAACTCTGCTCTGACTTCCTTTCAGTCTCAACCCAAATCTTACTTCCTACAAGAAGCCTGCCCCAATCCAGCTTAATTGCCTTTTCTGTGAAATATCTCCTATTTATCTGAAATACACCATGGTAGGTTTATTTGTTTGCATGTTGTCTTCCCTATTGGATCTCAAGCTTCTTTATAAAAGGCACAGTCTTTTATCCCTTTTTGTATCCCCATTGTTTATCATCATGTCTGGCACGTAATTGGCACTTAAAGAATGTTTATTGATTTGTTAAGTTAGTGGGTAATTGGGCCACAGAAGTAGGAGAGTTATGGAGAAGGTGAAAGGACATATTGTGTGGGGGTGAAACACTGGACACTTATTGGTCAGCTTTGACTAAGACATCATCAGGAAAGTGGATCTTCAGGGCTGAAAATAGAAAGTGCTTTTCCTGGACCCATGAAAGGAAGAAAACCAAAGAAAAAGCTTTTAAATGCTTCCTATTCACCAAAAAATATGCTAACCCAGGGGATTTTAAAAAGTGACTTCGTTTCTGCCCTAAAGTAGCATATGTATTAAAGAGTGAAAACAACACATATAGGACAGTGGTGGTCAGGGAGGAGTATTTTGCTCAGGGGCGTCACAGATAGGATGAATAGAGTCAAAGAGAAGCAGATGGTCAGGTCTTCACTTACCTCAGCTACGTTGGTGGCACAGTGAAAAAAAATGCACCAAGACTGAGGAGGATGAGTTTAAATTTACCCTCAGACATTATTAGTTCTGTAAGGGAAAGTCAGTGCCCCAAGCAACTACCTCACAGGATTTTCATTTGGTTCAAATGACGTAACATTTGTAAAATGTTTAATACTGCATCTAATACATAGTAGGCACTTAATAAAGATTTATACTCTTTTATTTCCTGCCTTTTACCAGGTTTGATTCACATATTCAAATCATGTTTTTGTCAAACTCCAATGTGGTAAAAAGTCATGTTGATAACATTTGATTGGGGAATGGCTAAAAAAGTTCGACTATGCATTAAATGAAAGGTGATGGGATCATAAAAATTAAGGAATAGAACAATTTAGATAAATGTAGAAAGAGTAGATGGAGGACTCCCCCTTGTCCTCCTCATTGTGGACTGGTATATTTGTGTGTGTCTCAAGAATTTCATTCTGTTGGTCATTTCAGGATTATGCACAGCCTGGCATAGTAAATCCTCCTTGGTTGTAAACCCACACACTTCATCTTTTAGAATATTATGTTCCATGATCTTCACTCACTCAAGGAAGGAGTTACCAAGTCTTTTCACATCTTGACTGTAGTACCATGGTACTTCGACATTTTTTTCTGTATGTTTCTAGTACTTTTTCAAACATTATGAAAGTTTTATATTTTGGCCATCATATTCTTCTTTTGAGGTTCCATTCAAAAGACAATCAGCATTGTGTAATTTCTTATTTTTTTCCTTTCCTTAATAGATCCTGTGGTTTCAACATATAATTCCTTCAAAAAGAGTACTTAAATTCTTTCTCAGTGATCCATGTTACAGAGCCATTTCCTTTTTAATAATATTTTTTACATTTCCTTTTATGTCAAAATGTTTGAATTTCATTTCAATATCTTTTTCTCCCCTATGGAATTATCAAATTGTATTTTGTGAATTTTACTTTATGTAAATTTACTACTTAGTGCTGTGAAAATTTCAGGAGGAGTTTAGGTAAATGGAATTGATTATTGATTATACACAGCCAAATGTAGCATGAGACAAGACAGACATTCCATTTGGATATGAGCTGAATTTATGGCCTCCTATGCCTTCCTCCACCCCATCCCATGGGAAAGTGGTAAGTAAGATATTCTCTCTCCTTGAAGAGCTTCATGTTTTTAGGCATACCCCATCTCTCTCCAATAGGTTTCCCCTACTGAATGTCATTCATCTTTCTTCCAAACACCTTAAAACCTACTGATCCTAAAGTTTTGTTAGATATTGAGCAAAGCTCATGCTCTCTCTCCTTACTCACCAACTTTAGGCAGAAGTGGTTTTTTTCTCCCTTCCGTTTTTATTATTTCCTCCTCAGCAAGTAGTCATTTGGTGGAAATTGAATACAGTAGAGTGTGTACTTTTACGGGTTCTTCAATATATTCAAAGATGAATTATCTCCTTTGAAAGTAAAGACCTTTTTGAAATTTGCAATATTTTTGTTAACTATTTACTTAACCTTGTGTATCCATCTCTTGGGAAATTCCCCAGCTACTCAGTTCATGGTCATTTTGTTGCTCTTGCAATCTCAATTTTGAGTCAACAAGATTGAATATTAAGACATAACACTTTCTGCCCTTTGGATCCAATAGTGGCTGGGTGAAGAGAGAGTTTTTTTAAAGGTTGTCAGAGACTGAATCCCTCTTGACAAGGAGTTCACAAAAGTTTCAGCAGTCAGGATTCAGGTAAGGCTACAAAGAGGAAAGTATAGAATCTTCAAACATCATACTACAAAGACATGTCATCAGAATATGTTAATTTTGAGGAAATCTTATTCCCCATAGATTACAGTACAAAGGACCTCAAATTTTGTCGGGATGAGTTTGTGGTGAAGAATGATGGTGTCATTCTTGTTACCTATCTCAAGTCAGGTAAGAAACAAGAATGTGTCCAAGGGGAAATATTTTGGAGGAACATTCAATAATGGCTTTCCTGTAGTGTTATGTTTTTTCTCCCTTTTTATAAATTAATTAATTCCGAATTTTCAAAATTCACTTCCACAAGATTTTGAGTTCCAATTTTGTTCTTATCTCTTCCCACTCCATCCTCAAGATTGCATACATTCTGATTAGCCCTTCCCCTAGTTTACCCTTCCTTATATCACTACCCGTTTCTTATCCCCTTTCTTTCTATTTTCCTGTAGGGCAAGATCATTTTCAATTCCCCATTCCCTGTACACCTTATGTCCCAGTTGCACGTATAAAGAATATTTAACATTCCTTTTTGAAAATTAGGGTTTCACATTCTCTCCCTCCCTTCCCACCCATTCTCATTAAGAAGGCAGATAATTTATTTTTTTTCCTCTTTTTAGGGTCAAGTTAGGGCAGTTGGGTTTTTGTCTTGTCCAAGGTCACATGGCTGCTTTTTTGTGTTAAATGCCTGGGACCTAAATTGAAATCAGGTCCTCCTGACTCTAGAGCTGGTGTTCTATTCTCTGCACCATGTAGCCACCCCATGAAGACAAATAATTTGATATAAGTTTTTTTATTATTTGGTATTTTTAGATAATTTGACTTATGTGCTGTCATGACAAAAACTTTCACAATGATCATGTTGTGAGAGATGAATTAGATTTCCCTCCATCCTATGCTGCCCCTCATTTATTCTATTCTTTCCTTTGAGCCTGTCCCTCCTCAAAAGTGCTTGCTTCTGATTTCCCCCTCTTCCCATTTGCCATCTCTTCTATTATCACCCATCTCTTATTCACTTCTCCCCTAGTTTCTTGTAGGGTAAGATAGATTTCCATACCCAGTTTAGTGTGAATATCATTCCATCCTTAAACCAAATTAGATGAGAGTAAGCATCACTCATTCACTTTTACATCATCCCTCTTCTTTTCCGCCATAAAATTTTTTTTCTTCAATCTTTCAACTGACACGTTTTATCCCATCGTTTCTCTCCATTTCTCTTTCTCCACATACATAACTATCTCACCCTTTAATTTTATGTTTTAGTTATCCTTCCTTCATATTAAACTTTCCATGTGCTGTCTGTGTGTATGTGTATATATGTGGATCTCCATATATATATTTATGTATGTATATATACACATGCATATTTGTGTGTGTGTGCATGTGTGTTGCCCCCAAGTATTCTAATACTGAGAAAGGTATCTTGAATTATAAACACCATCTTTCCATGTGGGAATTTATACAATTTCACTTCGTTAAGCCCTTTAAGATTTTTCTTTCCCATTTGCCTTGTAATAGCCAGTTCTGACAAAGTGACAACAGAGTCCAATTACAAGTTTTAAGGAGCTTTAATTTAGCCAACTGGCCATTGTCCAATATGCCAGTTAAAGAGCACTGGGGAAACAAAGAAGTACAGTGTCTTTTATACCATTTTGGGTTGCTAACAACATAATCAATAACTAAGTTAGTATCCAAGTGTAATCTGTAACTACAACTAAATTGGTATCCAGACACAATGTGTAATCAAAACTAATTGGGATCCTTGTATAAGCAATTATTTTTATATAATTAATCGATTACTCTAACTAGTTGACATCCAGGTACGGGGATCTATTCTTTATCTTCAAGGAAATGTGAAGTGGGGACCAGGAGAATGTGATGACCTCAGCATTGATTAATGAAGAGTTAGGTACAGAAGCCAGGAGAGTGAATATGGGATTGGGCATGGGGATGCAGGCTCAGTCATATAGTCACTCCCACTGATCTCTAATGATTGATTTCACTCTGAGTTTATTGAGTTATGCTTTGGATATGGTTTCAGTTTGGGTATGCTGAACTCACTGATTTTTGTTTCACAATGTATTACTTAACTGTTTCCTGGCTAATCTCTTGAGTCCATAGCTTAACTAGTTCCTGACCACTTCCTTCCTTCCTTTGTTTTGGGAAAGAATCCAATCATTGATTCCTAGCCACTTACGGGTTTACAATGTGTAGCAGGACCTTGAGTATGACAGACTGGACCCACTTCTACACATAGCTTAAGGGAGGGGCTGGTTAATGATGTTACAAGGGATGTCAGCCTAGGTGGTCAATTAAACCAAGATTTAAACCACTTTGACCAAAATACACATTTCAGGGGAGTTAGAATCTACTAAGACATTGATGGGAATGCAGGAGGTAAGGCCAGTGATGCGGACTATCCCAGCATTGTCAGGAGCTTGGAGGACGTGGTTAGACAACCCTGGATCCTCATTAATTTCAATGATAGCAGCACCCA
>CM053596.1:9490173-9505415 GCA_028646575.1 Pseudocheirus occidentalis | reverse complement strand
GAATACACTTACAAACAAGGTTACAAGTACAAATGCAGTTACAAACAATATTAGAAATACAGACTGAACTTACAACAATGTTACAGAGTTACAAATACACCCCAACACCTTGGGACCTGATCCAGTTTGTGTCACCTCTCTTATCTGTCTGTTGGGGATAGGACAGTGGCTCAGTATTGGATTTTGGAGGTGCAGGGAGGTTTTGCTTCTCGTGGGCAAACAAAGCTGATTGCTTGAATGGTCTGGGTTGGTTCCTCCCTGCTCACACTGCCCAAAACTAGCTTGGTGATTATGCCAAAAACATCCATCAGGCCTGTAGGTGTAACAAACGCAGTTAGGCCTCTGGGAAGCATCTGTTGCCAGATTCTTCCTCCACCCCATCACCTTGGGGCTGGCTAGGGTAGGTCGTGTCCCCAAGGGAGGCCATTGGAGGTGTTCAGAGAAATTTGGGACCCTAGGCAAGGCTTTATCTTATCTACCAATTCAAAATTGGGCCTGAGTCTGAGGCCTCTTGTTAAATGGAAACTATGCCCTTTGTCAAAGGCACCCCAGCTCCCTGTGGTTCCCCCCTTAAACAGATGGAACCCAAAATCATTTGGGAACAAGGGACAAAGGTCTCAATTCCAGGCTGCTTCATGCTGATAAAGGACATAGAGCATGCCATGTGTCACAGGTGTCCATCATTTAAGAAGAGGGGGGCTGTGGCCAACATCCAGAACTTGGCAGATGCCAGATCCAAGGGGTGTTGCACAGCGAAATTCAGATGGTAGTTGGTAATCAGCTTGAGCTGGCATCTGCAAGTGTGTGTCTAGAAGATACAAGTCTGGCACAGAGATTAAAACAAACAAGAGCCAGAAAGGTAGGAGAAAAAATGACCAGAGGTAGAGTGATTATCAGCTAGCATAATCCATTACTTAGACTATTTTACTTTACTTTACTAACATAACTATATTGCCTTAAACAAGGGAGGTTAACAGCTAAACCTCACAAATCGATGGATCTGACATACAGAATTATCTGGTCTTGTTATTCCCTCAGAAATTCCCACTCAGAGTCTACGCTTTACAAATAGAAACTTTCAACTTTATCAACACTCTGCAGATAGAAGTTTCCTATTTTTGAGTTCAACAGTTATACAAATGAATTTGCTTATAGAAGAGGCTGACTTCTACTCCACTTATCCTACAAAAGACTTTGGAGGATCCATAACTAATTAATCCTAAAACAGTACATATCAATAAATTGCTTACAATTAAAACATGCTTGCATCACATAACAGACAGTATAAACAGGTATTATTTCCACAATAATAGCAAACTTTGAATGAAGTTGGCTTTTTCTCTAATAAAGAGTATTCCATAATTTATGTTCCTTTAAAAAAATTGCACTGAAACTCTTTTCCTTTCATAGAAGACATTTGTAATCTAGTTGCAGTAATTAATAGAATAACAGCTAAGTTCCTCAATCAGTTGTACCAATACTTAATTATTCTAACATCAATTTGAAACATTTAAGGACCTTATTCCATACAGACAAATATCTAGTGACAGGCAGATGACTAGGCCAACAACCCATTTACCAAATTCTTTAAAATAAAAAGGAATGTTATAGCAATTCAAATATATCCCAGGCTTAGTTTACGGGATAATGATTCAGCCTTTTGTTTGCACCTTTGTTTCACAGACTTCTTTTTCCTTGGTCTAATTATTCCTATATTATTCAGAATAGAATGTTCTCCCAAGTTTGTTTATGCTTAATTCATGAATCTAAACCTTTTACTTGTACATTCAATTACTAATATTAACTTTTGCTTAATTCAGGAACACAGTAAGAGCTGTTCAAAAACATCCAGCCTACTTTGGCTGGATATGCAGGCTGTATTCTGCTTTCATGAGAATCATAAACTTGGTCATGCACCGCAATCACAGACAAACCCGCTTGTTCAAAAAGCAGTGGGGGTCAAGGTGGCACAATGAGGATACAGAGCAGTAAGTTAGAGCTGTATTAGTTAGCTGTGCAGGCCTGGCTCAGATTCTTGGAAAAGCCGCCTGCATCCAATGTCATCTTTTCCAGATACCCTGGCTCAGATGTTCACTCGAGAGCAGGGGTCTCTGCATTGCTGTAACATTTAGCCAGACCTGAGAGGGGCTCACAGAATATAACTGAATACCAAAGGTACATAGAAACAGTTCAATTTCTGAATCACACACGGCTAGGGACAAACACTACAATATAGTTACACAAAGGGTTTACAAAATTGCATCAAAGACCTAAACTTTTGATCTCATTGTTAAACATGCTCAAGATCTGAGTTTCCATAATAGAGAAATTCTGGAAAGCCAGTCTGATACACATGTATATAATTCTTTAGAAGAATCAGAGTGATCCTGTTGCTTTCTTTGTAATTTTAGGTTTAAATTGCAAATCTTTTCTGCTTTCTGAAAATAAAACTGTAACTACATGGAGAGAGGAGGGGTTTAGATGAACTGCAACTACTTAGAGATGAGAAAGGGTGGGATAGACCCCATTAGTCCATGAACCTTCTTACCTGCTTTTCAAATGTCCAATGAAACGTATTATCCAGATTATTCAGCCTTCCTTTACATTTGTTAACCAAAAAATAAGATGGTTCACATTTTTACTGACTACTTGCTCTGATTATAGAAACTTGCCATAGAAGGAAAAGAAAACAGAGGACATATGACATTCCAAATATGCCAATATAAAACATCCTTAGCTCTGTTTAAATTCAGGTAAAGTCACAGATATCCAACCATGCAGTATTGGTACCACCTCACAGCTAGACTCAGGAATAGGTGGGAAACGTTCCTTTCCAAAGGAATTTTCTGGGTAAAGCTGGCCAGAGGGATCCCATCCCAGACAGAGACTGAAACTTCCCCTTCGGCTTTTACCAAATGTAGACTTAGACCAGTTCTTCCACCAGTTCACAGCATATCCCTTCTCAGTAGCTTGCAGCATTTACCGATTTATGCAGGCAACTTTACCCAAATTTAAACTCAAAACATAATTTAGTTAATGTCCCAAACGCCTTTACATTACACAACAAGTTTCACTAACCAGCTCAGTGTCAGTATTTATCTAATCCTTTTATCTCATGAACTTACTATAAGCAATAAAATTGAGCAGGTTTAACAAATGTAAGGAATTCCATTTACTATCATTCCTTTCCCTTGCAGGATGATCTTGCCTAATAGAGATAATTTCTAGGGGCTTTGGAAATTTTACAAAATAAGAAATAACTGTAAAGGACCTTAGGGAGGGGCTGGTGGTGATGCCCCTGCTTTTTCAATTCTCATACATGCAGAAGGATTGTTCAGAATAACATTTTATTAGTCTCCTCCTCCTTACATACAGTGCCATTAACAGCTTAAAGTTTTTGCATTAAAATAGTTGTCCAAATAACTTTGTTAAGAATCTTTAAAGTTAAGCATATAACTTTTCAAAATACAATCCTCTAAAACATTACAAAAGAAACTGCTTTTCTTACAACACAGGTGATACAAGGTTTCAACTTTGAAATAAAAACCAATTAATTACCAATCTGATTGCTTTAAAATTCCACATGAAGTTACACAGAAATATAATTTTCTTGTTGTCACATAACTTATAAACTTATTACTAGAAATCAATTACATTCATGAGTCTCACGTAAATAGTTACTATGGTTATCCGTAAACTTTTAGATAAATATAAAAAAGAAAATTGGGCTTACCAGGTACAGAGACTTTTTTCCTCTCCCCATGTTGCAGAGCCTGGCTGTGGGTTCAAGAATTTGAAAGGAGAGGTTCATGTGCCTAGAGGTGCTGATTTTTGCACGCAGGGGGGCCCAGAAAGACGTTAGGGCTGTTGCAAAGGGGGCCCTTGATATACCTGTTATGTCTCCTCTCCCCCTTAAACAGATGGTAGAGAAAATCATTTGGGGGAGGGTACTTTTCAAAACTGACCAGAATGGATTCAATTACTTTACAGGTGCATTCTTACACACAAAACTTTTCTCTTTCAGGTGAGGCAGGAAAAGGTTAATAATTGCTGATCTGCCTGCCTCTTCACATTTCCAATGCAGAGGAAGGTTTTTAGCCAATCAGGAAATGCTATTCAAAAACATAAAGTACAGAGGCCTAGAAACTGGGGTACAGGGGGAGACCTTGGGCAATGGGTTTACTTCTTCTAACAGGTGAGGTAGGGTCTCCTGGCTCATGGCCTCTCAAGGGGTGGGGGTTAGTGGAACTGGACCTTTGGTTGCAAGAGATCATACAGGTGGAGGGAAGCCAAGGAGTCCTTATTTCTGTTTAGGAGTTTCCTTGGTGACCAAAACCTTAATTTGTTCCACTCCAGCAGGCAGGAAAGAAGAGTTATAACCCTTTTCAGGGCAGAGGGAATTATTAACCACAGAAATCATAGCTCATTGAACAAAAACTTTTACCTTTTGGGTGAGGCAAGCCCTGAGAAGGGAAAATTCCCTTCTTTTGCTTGTCTGCTTTCTATTTCTAAGAGAATAGGAGAGATTTCACACTAACCACAGACTGTTACAGGAACACTTAAGAACAGACAGACAGACTAAACAGCTTTGACTCACAGTTAACACAGAAATGTCTAGAGAAAAAAACAGTTGAGAGGTGCCCCTTCTGGTTAGGGGACCCACAAAAGACAAGACAGGGGTCTCCCCTCTGGGCACGGGACTCACAAAGACAAGACAGGACTCTCCATTGGGCAGGGGGCCCACAGAGACAAGACAGGGCCCCTCACTGGGCGGGGGGCTTACAGAGACAAGACAGGGCCCCTCACTGGGCGGGGGTCTTACAGAGACAAGACAGAGCCCCCCACTGGGCAGGGGGCTCACAGAGACAAGACAGGGCCCCCCACTGGGCAGGGGGCTCAAAGAGACAAGACAAGGATCACCCACTGGGCAGGGGGCTCCCAAAGACAAGACAGGGTCCCTGGGCCCCCCACTAGGCAAGGGACTTGCAGAGACAAGACAGGGTCCCTGGGCCTCCCCACTAGGTGGGGGACTCACAGAGACAAGACAAGCTTTGTGCCACATCTCAGATAAAGCTATTGGGGAGATAGATTACATCTAATCTATTTTTTATTCCCTTCAACCTTCAGATGTGAGGTACTCACCTACCAATTGCCAGCCAAGAAAAAAAAGAGGATTGGCAAGAATCGCTGGCAAGAAGAAAAGGTCCTGCCGATGAGAGGTTTTGAGAGGAAAGGGCTCCATTTCCCAATTTACTCAGGCAGGCTCCCAACCTTCCCCAGAGAATTTAGAATTTTTACGGCTGAGGCCACTCCAGATTGGTGAATGATTAGGGACAGAGAAAAAATTTTTCTCCGTGGCTGTCCCTCTTTAGATCATCCACTGACCAAGTGTCCTCAGTCCTGGAAAAAACCTCTGATGGTCACTTGAGATTGGCCAAAGACCAATCTTGGTGGGACCTCCATTTGTAATAGCCAATTCTGACAAAGTGACAACAGAGTCCAATTACAAGTTTTAAGGAGCTTTAATTTAGCCAGCTGGTGAGTGTCCAATATGCCAATTAAAGGAGCAGTGGGGAAACATAGGAGTACAGGGTCTTTTATCGCATTTTGGGTTGCTAACAACATAATCAATAAGTAAGTTAATATCCAAGTGTAATCTGTAACTACAACTAAATTGGTATCCAGATACAATCTGTAACCAAAACTAATTGGGATCCAGGTATAAGCAATTACTTTGCTGTAATTAATTGATTACTATAACTAGTTGACATCCAGGTATGGGGATCTATTCTTTATCTTCAAGGAAGCGTGAAGTGGGGACCAGGAAAATGTGACGACCTCAGCATTGATTAATGAAGAGTTAGGTACAGAAGCCAGGAGAGTGAATATGTGGTTGGGCATGGGGATGCAGACTCAGTCACATAGCCGCTCCCACTTATCTTAATGATTAATTTCACTCTGAGTTTACTGAGTTCTGCTTTGGATATGGTTTCAGTTTGGATATGCTTAGCTCAATGATTTCTTCTTTCAGAAAGTAATACTTAACTGTTTCCTGGCTAATCTCTTGAGTCCATAGCTTAACTGCTTCCTGACCACTTCAGCCTTTTCATACTTCTATTGATTCTTGCATTTGAAAGCCAAATTTTCTGCTCAACTCTGGTCTTTTCATTAAGAGTGTTGGAAAGTCATTGAGTGGCCATTTTTTTCCCCACTGAAGTATTATACTGAGTTTTGCTGGGCAGGTGATCCTTGGTGTTAATCCTAGCACCTTTAACCTCTGGAATATCATATCCTAAGGGCTGTGATACCTTAAATTAGAAGCTACTAAATCTTGTGTTATCCTTGTGGTGAACCAAGGGGCCATGAACCAGGACTCAGATAAAATTTCGACCACTATCAATAAAAGGAATCCTTTGAGATGCAGCTTTCTAAATGCTTGATCCTGGAAAATCCTGTTTATGATGTGCTGTATTAAAAAAGATGCAAACTGAGTTTTGAGATCAAAGGCTCTACCCTAAGATTTTAGTCACCTAGGTGTTAAATCCTTATTAGTTCAGAAACATTCTATTACATCCAGGATATTGATACATTACCTGAACCTCCTGTTCTAATAGTGATAAGAAAACTAGAGTTACATTTTCTTTTGTCTCATTGCTCAATAAAAACTTTGTCCAAAGAATCAATAAGTGGAGCTCTTCCTTGAACTACCCACTTGCCCTGGTTCATTCTCTATCATCTCAGAACACACTTAATGATGGACAGCTTGAGCAGCTCACTGCAATCCTGATTATGTTTCCACAATGCTTGAACCGTTTCTTTCTGGTTGCTTGCGATATTTTCTCCTTGACCTGAGAACTCTTGAATTTGGTTCCAATATTCCTAGGTGTTTTCCTCTTGGGATCCCTTTCAGAAGATGATCAGTGGATTCTTTCAATTTCTATTTCGCCCTCTGGTTCTAGAAAATTACCATAGACTTCAGGGTTACTTTGGTAATTTTGATGAAAGATAACATCTAGGCTCTTTTTTATGGCCTTCAGGCAGTTCAGTAATTTTCCAATTATCTCTCCTGGATCCATTTTCCAGGCCAATCGTATTTCAAATAAGATATTTCTCACTGTCTTCCAATTTCTATTATTTTCATTTGTTAAATAATTTCTTGAATTCTCAAAATGTCATTAGCTTCTATTTGCTCCATTGTTGCTTGTAAATTCATTTATTTGTTTAATTTTAGTTTACAAGATTCAGTCCCACAACCCCTTGAGTTTCAGATTTTCTCCCCCTCTGTGATCCCCACCCCAGCCATGGCAGCAGGCAATCAAATATAGGATCTGAAAATCCCTTCACAATAAACATTCGTCAGTTTGTAGAGAAGGATTATAACAATGGAATGAACAATGAAAAAGAGGAAACAAAAGAAAGCAAGAAACAGAAGCAGAGCAGGTACTTGGCTTCTGCATTCAAACTTTGTAGATCTTTTTCTGGATGTGGACATCTCTTTCCATCATGAGTCTTTTGGAGTTGTCTTATAACCCTGCATTGCTGAAAAGAGTCCTGTCTATCAAAGCTGGTCATCACACATACATTGTGCCTGTAATTGTGTACAAGTTTCTCCTGGTTCTGCTCTTCTCACTCAACATTAATTTGTATAAGTCTCTCCAGGTAATTATGAAGTCTGTCTGTTCCTCTTCTCTTATAGCAGAACAATATCCCTTTATGTCCATATACCACAACTTGTTGAGCCATTCCCTAAATGATGGGCATCCCCTTGATTTCCAATTCTTTACCACCACAGAAAGAGCTGCTATAAATATTTTTGTAAATATGGGCCATTTTTCCACTTCTATGATCTCTTTGGGGTACAACCCTAGAAGTGGTATAACTGGATCAAGGGGTATGCACTTATTTATAGTCTTTTGGGCATAGTTCCAGTTTGCTCTCCAGAATGGTTGAATTAGTTCACAACTCCACCAGCAATGTATCAGTGTTCCAATTTTTAACACCCCTTCTAGCATTTATCATTTTCCTGTTTCATTATTTTAGCCAGTCTCACTGGTGAAATGTAGTACCTCCATCTTGTTTTGATCTTTATTTTTCTAATCAATAGTGATTTAGAGCATTTCTTTCTTTTTCTCAATTTTTGGAGAGAGGTAGAGTGAGAGGTTGTGGTTCAGTGACTTGCCCAAGGTCACATAGCTAGTGAGTATTAAGTGTCTGAGGGTGGATTTGAACTCAGGTGCTCCTGTCTCCAGGACTTTTTCTATTCACTGCGCCACCTAGCTGCCCTTAGAATATTTTCTCATATTCTTGTTGATATCTTTAAATTCTTCCTCTAAAAACTGACTGTTCATATCCTTTGACAGCTTATCAGTTGGGGAGTGACTTGTATTTTTATAGATTTGTCTCAGTTCCCTGTATATTTTAGAAATGAGGCCTTTATAAGAGATACTGGTTGTCAAAATTCTTTCCCAATTTTCCACTTCCCTCTAAATCTTGATTACATTGTCTTTATTTGTAAAGAAACTTTTCAGTTTAATGTAATGAAAATAAACAATTTTGCATTTCATAATGCTAACTCTTGTTTTGCCATAAAATCTTCCCTTCTACATAAATCTGAGAGGAAAATTATTCCTTGTTGTCAGGTTAAGGTTTAAAGGGGATTCATTTCCATAAAATGAACATGCCTCAAAAATATGTTCTTTTATTAAAGAGAAGGACAGACACAAAACATAGTTCTATAGAAACAGGAAATTCCACATAGAAAATAGTAAAAGGAGAGAGTAAAGAAAACCTCATGAGATTGGGGGAGCACCAACTCTTGTCCATGAGGCCGGGGAATTCCAAAATTCAGCCACTGATTCACAACTGGGAAGGTCCCAGGCAGAGTGTCCTCTCCATTGGTGAGATTCCAAAAAGGTAGGGACTCATAAAGGATTCTAATGGAGAAAGTGAACAAAGAAGGCATGTAGCCACCAACGCAAGGAATGTTTGCAAACTTCTGGGCAGGTAGCCAGTCCATCCAGAAGGCTTATCTCCTGGAATGGCTGGTTCCAAGGAGTTGTAGAGTACATGTTCTGAGCACATAGTCTATATACACAACACATGTAGCAGTTCTTTGTTTATTAACTGCAGATGTTCTGACCAGGATTCATAATAAAGTATTAACCCTTCACTTGCTTTGCCAGATTGCTTACAATATGAGCCTTTACATCTACAGTGTGCACTCATTTTGACTTGATTTTGGTACATGGTGTAATATATTGGTCCATGCCCAGTTTCTGCCAGTCTATATGCCAAATTTCTCAGCAGTTTTTGTCAAATAGTGAGTTTTTATCCAAAAAAACTGGGGTCTCTGGGTTTATCAAACAGTAGATTACTATAGTCATTGACTGCTGTGTCTCCTGTACTCAATCTGTTCCAAGGATCCTCTCCTCTTTTACTCATCCAGTATCAAGTAGTTCTGATGACTTGTGCTTTGTAATAGAGCGTAAAATCTGTTATGGCTAGGCCACCTTCCTTAGCATTTCTTTTCATTAATTCCCTTGATATTCTGGACCTTTTGTTCTTCCTCTGTTAGTTTTTGAAGCTCCTTTTCTAGGAAGGTATTTTCCCCAGTTAGATTTTGAACCTTGAGTCGTGATTCACAAATTTTAATTTTTAAGGATTTGTTTTCTTTTGTGAGATTTTTTTTTCCAGTTTGGTCACTGTAGATTTAAATTTATCTTCTACCTCTTTAATTTGGGTTGTAAAACCTTTTTTGATCTCCTCCAAGATTGCTTTTTAGGGCTTGAGAGTAGTTTGTATTTCCTCCTGTGGTCTCAGGTATGAGTATAGAGTCCATGTTGTCCTTTGAATTTGGTTGCTCTTGCTCGGTATAATAGGATTATATAGTTCTTGATTTCACAGTTTCCTTCTTGCCCACTGTGATTGCCTATGTCCTTAATTTTTAGAGTGGGTTTCTGCTTTTGGGATAGAGATGTACCATTCTTCTCAGGCTGGGAACTATACCTTTGTTTTCTGACTTTGTGTGGTGTAGCCTCTGGGTATTTACACTGAGGCCAAGGCCAGTTCTCTCAGTGTTTCTGCTGGAATACCCTGAGGCTCATAGAGTAACTTGTGGGGGAGGGCTGGTCTGGCCACTTCAGGTTTCCACCTCTATGTCCCTGGGTTATAGCTCAGGGGGCTCAGCTGTTGGTGGCCATCAGTGCTGGTGTTGGCAAATTCCCCTGGTGGTGCTAAGACACACCTGGGCTTCTGTAATTAACATTTGCTGGCTCTACTCCCCTGTGATTTGGGATCTCCACTTGGTCAGCTGAGGTGGGGTTTCTTGGGATGTGTCCTGTTCTTCACTTCAGGCATGGCACACCATCAGTCACACCCTTCTTCTAGGACTCCCAACAAAGCATGAATTTCCACTGTTTCAGGATTTTATACTTGGTGGGGGCATTAATCTCTTTGTTTTAAGAGTCATGGAGGGGAATTAGGGCAGCTAAGGTTTACTCTGCCATTAGTTGGCTCCCAGAAGTTCAGGTAGTAGATTTTTAGACATCAAGCTGTGGGCTGAGAGAAGCTGCTGACACAGCCCCTGCACTTTCTCTTACTCAGCTCGAAGCAATCTTCGAGTTCAGTGAGAGGTCTGCAGATTGCTTTTGTGATGGGTGGATCCACTCACTGCGGTTCACTCTCACTCTGCTGTGTTCTGCTCTCAGGTCTTCCCTGGTGCAGCCATCATGTGCTCTATCCTGCCCCTGCCCAGACTTATGTGGGCACTTTTCTGGGCTGGAAATCTGCCATGACCCATCTTCCAATGGATTCCATCATTCTAAAATCTGTTTGGATTCATTTTTTAGATGTTAGTGACAGAATGTGTGAAGAAAGTCAGAAAAGTGTCTGCTTTAGTTCTGCTATCTTGTCTCTGTTCCCCTCCATTCTTATTTTTAAGGAATTATTTTCTTCAGTGAGCTTTTGGACTTCCTTTTCAGTTTGGCCAAATCTTTTTTTAGGAATTTTTCTCTTTGGCTCTTTGGACCTCTTTTGATATTTGTGTTAGTCTATTTTTCAAGGCGAAATGTTCTTCTCTGTCCTTTGAGTCTCCCTTATGAAGCTGTTGGCTTGTTTTTTCATTATTTTCTTGCATTATTCTAATTTCTCTTCCAAATTTCCCCCCACTTATGTTACTTGATTTTCAAAATACTTTTTGAATTCTTTAGTGTCTTGCCAATTTGTATTTTTCTTGGAGACTTTGAATATACTAACTTTGACTTTGTTGTCTTCTTCTGGGTGTATATTTTGCTCTTCCTTGTTACCAAAGTAAAATAGTCTGATTTTTCCCCACTGTTTCCTCATTTCTGAGCTATTTCCTTAATTTTTGGTCTTTCTGAAGATAGAATTGTGCTTCCAGTGTGGAGGGATCAGTGTCTCAAGCTTCAGGACTTTTGTGAAGCTACTTAAACAAATATTTCAAGGGTTCCATAAATTTTTAGTTCTTCCCAGTTGGTATGATCCAGAGAAAGGGATTTACTCCTGTCTTGATCTGTGCTCTGGTCTATTAGAGAAGCACTCTTTTTGCCTTGGAGGTGTAAGGCTAATTTCCTCTTCATTGCTGCCACCAGCTATGCCATATTAGGGCTCCTCCTTACCTCTGAAAACCACCCAGGACTGTGACCCAGATCCAAGCATGGACCACACAAAAGAATCCTTTCTCATCAGCAGCAAAGATGTCCCTGTAATCCCCCTCTTGTCAACTTCTAGTTCCCCCCAACGTCTGAGGGCCAATAACTCTGGAAACAGCCACTGCTGTAGCTGCTACTGTCACCCCTCTGTGGTTGGGATCAGACTCTACTTCTTTCTCACCCTGGTCAAATATAACTTTCCCACTGATCTTCAAAGTTATCTTTGTCATTTGTGGCTTTAGAAGCCTGGAAACCATCACAGCTGCCAGTGATTCAGTGCCCTGAGGCCTACTCTGGGTTTGTTAGGGCCTTGTCTGTGCCCATGTTGCACAAGGTGGGCTGTGCTCTGTTGTGGGTTGCTCAGTGTTCAGCACTAAGCATGATCAGAGATGTGAATAAGAAATTACCAGGCCATGTGGGTAGTTCAAGGACTTATTACGAATTTTTGATGTTTGTTTATTGATTGTTTGAAGAAGTTTTTTTAAAAATAAAAAAGACAATAATTCAAGTATTCTTATCCTAATCATATCCTGGAATTTTACTATTGAAATAATAGTCTGCCAGACCTTGGAAGTAGCTTGGATAAGATCAAGCTTTGTTATGAAGAACCCAGTAAGTCATGGGGAAAGTCAGTTGTCTCTTATCAAAGTGCATCTACAGCACTGAGAGCAGGCAGCAATCTCAAAGACATTTGCATAGAAACTGGTCCCCATGAATCAAGTATTTTGACTTCCAGTAGTATAAGGAATATGTTCTTTTAAGTGCCTGAAGTCTGGGGGCAAAGGCTTAGATGTCAATATATCAAACAAAAGTCCTTTTAAGTGTATCCCTGGGGGGGTCTTTCAGGGAACCAGCCTTTAATAACTACATCACTTTTCTAGAGTATAAGGGTACACTATTAAGGTTTTTCCCTGAGTCCTGGATCAGGCCTCCTTGGCTCCCTACAGTGCTCTTCTCTCAGATTTGTGGCATATACCCTTCTTGTTGACCTTCCAGGTTGTCCTGCTCTGGAAATTTATTCCATTCTGATGTTTTGTGAGTTCTGTTGTTCAAGAATTTGTTTAGAGTCATTTTTACAGTGATTTGGAGAGATTTCAGGGAGAGGTCAAGGAAGTGCCTGCTTTTTCTCTGCCGTCTTGCTTCCACTCTGACCTGTGAAACAAGTGTTAATCAAGGTTGCATAATGTCAGAATTGGAAGGAATGTTGGAGAGTGTTCTAAGTGGTCAGCTCCCACTCCTGAATTAATCAGATTTAAAGAAGTAAATAAATGTAGAAAATCAGAAAGACTTTAAGTTTAACAAGCATTCATTAAACACTGGCCATATTTTAGGTAATGTACTACTCACGACAATTTTGGAAAAACCCGAGAGGACTTGTGTAACTTGATACAGAGTAAAGTGAGCAGAAGTCAGAGAATAGTTTATTTAATGTTAAAATAGTGTTTATATAATATTTAAAAATAAAATGATACATACGATTTAAAATTAAAAAATAATAACAAATTTGAAAGGCTTCAAAACACTGTTGAGTGCAGTGACAAACTGAGATCCAAGAGAGTCAATTATAAGCTTGTCTACCCCGCTCCTGTCAGAGGTGATGAAGGATGAAGATGAAGGAATGAAGAAGGAAATATTCTTTTGGGGGCACTATCTGAGTGTGAATTTCTTTGATGTGATTATACTTGATTTAAAGAATTTAGTTGTCTTTTTTAAGAAGAGATAGAAAGTGAAATTTCTCATAATTTTTGGGATTTTCTTGATAGCTAGACTCCCAAGTATTTTATCTTGTCTATACTTACTTTATAAGAAATTTCACTTTTTGTTTCCTCTTTTTTGCCTTTCTTAGTAATAGATAGACATTCTGAAGCTATATATGCATTTATTTTATGTTGTACTACTTTGCTGAGCTTGTTTATTATTTTAATTAGTTTTGAAGTTGATTCTCTAATCATACATTCTGCAAAGAGTAATAGTGTGTTTCCTCGTTGCCTATTCTGATTCCTTCACTTTGATTTTCTTTTCCTATTGCAACAGCTAATAGTTCAAGTACAATATTGGATTATAGTGGTGATAAAGGGCATCCTTTCTTTACTCCTGATCTTGTTGGGTAGGCTTCTAACTCAACCTCATTGCAGATAATGCTTGCTGATAATTTTAGATTTTAGTTGTTGGTATTATTTTTCTCCAGTTCTTTAAGGCACATTAGACTCTTTGTTACTATATTTCTTGGCAAAGATACTGGAATGGCTTTTAATTTACTTCTCCAGCTCATTTTACAGACGAGGAAGTGAGGCAAAGAGAGTTAAGTGACAATACACAGCCTTGCACATTTTTTCCAACCTTAAATCAATTGGTTGTTCCCATTTTTGGTTCTGTTGCTTCTTGGCCTCATGCAAGTTCCTCAAGAGACAAGTAAGATGTGCTAGCACTCTATCTCTTTGGGGGTTTGCACCACTTTTTGTGATCCACACAAAGATTTTAGTGTATAAAATGAAGCAGAATAGGACGTTTTTCTGGAGCTCCTTTCCATTCTCTATAATCCAGTGCTCTCAAAGTCCTCTGCCTCTTTGAAAACCAGTCTGCTGTTCTAGTAATTCTCATTTTACATATTGCTGCAGCTTAACTTGCAGAATCTTAAGTATACCCTTACTGGCAAAATTAGATAATTTTGATCATTTTAGTATTCTTTGGCTTTGCCCTTCTTTCAGATTTGGATGTAAACTGATCTTTTCTAATTCATTAATCATTGATGATTCTTCCACATTTAGTGACATAGTAAGTGCAATCTTTTAACAACATCATCTTTTAGGATTTTAAATAGCTTAGTTGGGATTCCAATGCCATCCTTGTTTTATTGTTAGCCGTGCTTCCTAAGGTCCACTGAAATTCATTTTCCGGGATATCTGGATTTAGATAAGGAACCACAAAGTCACTGTTATTAGTGATGATAAGATCTTTCACGTACTGATCTTTCGTATATTCCTGTTCTTTTTTATGTAATAAATTTTATTTATTTCTTGTTTAAATCATTCATTTTCATGAGATTTTTGAATTACAGATAGTCTCCCTGTCTTTCCCCTCGCCTAACCCCAAAACAGCGATCTCACTGTAGAGCCCCTACCCTGGTCTGCTCTCTAACATTCTGGTAGGGCAGGGAGGGTCTCCCTACCCCATCCCCTGTATATCTTAATTCCTAGTTGCAGATATTTCACAGCTTTAAATTCTAGATTCTTTTGATTCCTCCCTTATCACCCTCCCTGCTGGAAGGACAACCAATTCAATACAGGCTGAGTAGGTGAGATTATACAGGACATCTTCATAGTGGACATATTGTAACAGTGATCATATGTCCCTCCTTCCTATCCATTCCCCCCCTTTGTTCTGTTCTCTACCCTGTACCTGTCCATTTATTGAAGTGTGCGCATCCAGCATTCCTCCCCCAGACCCTGCCCCTCCCTCCTTCATCCCGCTTTTCATCCCCACGCCCCCTACTTTCTTGTATGGCATGATGTCCAATTTAGAGTTTATGCCATTTCTTCCCTAAACCAGATTCAATGAGAGTAAATGAAAGTA
>CM053596.1:9453714-9472106 GCA_028646575.1 Pseudocheirus occidentalis | reverse complement strand
AGTCTGCTTTGGAATTATTTTCCTGGGTACATGTTATTATCCCCAGCAGAATGAAAGCTTCTTCAGGACAAGGACTGGCTCACATTTAACTTTGCTTCTAAGTATGTAGACTTAGTAGACACTATATAATATATGTCTGTTGTATTGAACAGAATGGGCAAAGATGAAGGTGGGAGAAGAGGAGACCTGGGGGATAGGGCAGATAGTCACCAATTTGGCCAAAGTACAGTGTGGTAAGCAAGGGTGGCTAGAATGTCCATGAAAGTTCAAATTATGCAGGGCCTCCAAAACCAATGAGAGGAGTGCTGAAATTTTCAAAATTCAAACTAGCATGGATAGAAACTTGAATATTACTAATAGGACACTGATTCAGGGGGCAGAAAATAGATGCCCTGCAGTCATCCCTCAGGCCCTGACCAACTCCAATACTCCATGCTCAGGACCAAGAATTTCCTGTCCTCTGATTGGGTTGTATTGGTCTCTGCTGGGGAGTTGACGTCCTCCTCAATACTCAGCAGGAGTAGCCATAATCCCCAGGGGACCCTGGTTCCCCAGGAAGCCTGCATACCTCTCAGGATGACACTGACTCTGCCGGGGTTCCAAACTGAATCTCGTGGATAAATACATAGTTTAGGACTAAAAGGCAGAACTCTAGAATCAAGTCTTGCAAGCCATGTGACTTGGAAAATTTGTTTCCATTCTGTTGGTCTCTGTTTTCTCCTCTGTAAAATGTGAAGGGTGTCTGGGTTGACCTTAGTGACTCCCGAGGTACTTTCCTGCTCTCAATATATGACTCTCTGATCAAGTCTCGCCAGAGGAGAAATTTTGTGTGTTCTTCTCAGTCGTTTCAGCTGTCACTCAAGAAGTACTCTGCCTAAATCCAGTCAGTCAACAAGCATTAAGTATTTCAGCATTTGGACAATGTGACCAGTCTATCAGAGTTTCACTCTCAAAAGTAGGGTTTGAATTGTCAGTTCAGCTTGAAAAAGGACTTCAGGGTCCAGTACCTTATCTTGCCAGGTGATTTTCAGAATCTTCCTGTGACAATTCAAATGGAAGCAATTCAGTTTCCTGTCATGATGCTGGCAGACTGTCCAGATTTTACAGGCATACAAAAATGAGGTCAACAAAATGACTCTATAAATCATCACTTTTGTAGGCCTTCTATCACCTCGTTTCTCCTACACTTTCTTTAGGAACCTCTCAAACACTGAGCTAGCTCTGGTAATGTGTACATCAAGTCATCATCTTTGTACCCATCCCTGGAAAGTATGCTGCTGAGGTACCTAAAAGTTCTCTATTTGCTATAGCCAATGGTTATATGGTACTGACTGGTGGAGAACCTCTGTTTTCTTGGTATTAATTGTCAGGCCAAAATTAGCACAATCAGCAAAGAATCAAACCATATTCTGTTTCTATTTAACCTCAGAAGTTTCATTGAGTATGTAATCATCTGTGAACAAAAAGTCATGCACCAACTCTTCTGCAGAGAACTCACACAAGGCAAGCACTCACATGGAGGTCAGAAGAGGTGATACATTTTCAACGTCTCTTTGGAATCAATTGTGAGGCAAGGGAAATGCTGGCACAGGATTGCCCATGCCTGCATCAAAGAAGTTGCTGTACTCTATTAGCAAAGCAGAGTTTCAGTAGCTCAAGAAAAAAAACCATGAGATGTGCAAATTTAGAAACATCTACACTCCTAATGTTCATATAATCTATTTGTGCCCAAGCTGTGATAGAAGCTTGTGAGTTCTCATTGGTATGCTCAGCCATAGTTGAACACATTGTACCTACGCCTCACCATAGTGATATCATTTTGGTCCTTTTCCAGCATGAAGGACAACAAACTTTAGGCATTTAATAAATGTAGGGCCCACTTTGACTCACTGTCTTGTCGTTGTGGAGAGGCTCAATGAAACTATGAGCTGTGCTATACGGGTTTAACCAAGGCGGACAGCTCATAGTGCAGAGTTCTGTTGGGGGAAGGAGGGTGGCGGAATGATCCACTGGAGAAGAAAATGGTGAACCACTCCTGTATCCTGGCCAAGAAAACCCAATGAACAGAATAAAAATGATAAAAGGTATGCCACTGGAAGATGAGGCCGTTGGGTTGGAAGGTGTCCAATACGCAAATGGGGAAGAGCAGAGGGCAACTAAAAGTAGCTCCATTACTAATTAAATAGTCTGGCCAAAGCCAAGAGGAAGCTCAACTGTAGATGTTTCTGGTGCTGAAAAGAAAGACAGATACTGCAAAGATAAATATTGTATAGGAATCTACAGTATAAGGTGTCTGAACCAAGGTAAGCTAGATGTGATCAAACAGGAGATGGAAAGGAAAGTTTAAATGTTGACCTCTTGGGTGTCAATGAACATAAATGGATGGGAATGAGTCAATTTAAATCAGGAAATCACTGCCTCTGCTACTATGGAAAAGAATTCCTTAGAAGAAATTGAGTGGTCCTTGTAGTTAATAAAAGGGTGAGAGAAGCAGTACTGTGGTATAATCTCAAAAATGACAGAATGATATTTGTTCCAATCTAAGGCAAACCATTCAACATCACAGTAATAAGTCTATTTTACAACCACTGATGCTGAAGAGGTCAAAGTTGATCAATTCCTGGTAGACCTACAACATCTTCTAGAAATAACAACAAAGATATCACATTCATCATAAGGGGTTGGAATACTAAAAGAGGAAATCAAAAGATAGTTGAAATAACAGGTAAGTTTGTGTTTGGAATACAAAATTAAAGAAGGCAGAAAACAATAATTAAACTTATTGGTCATAGCAAACACAATTTTTCAACAACCTGAAAGGTAAGTATACACATGGACATGATCAATATCAAAATCAGATTGATTCTATACTTTGCAGTCAAAGGTGGAGAAGCTCTATACAGTTAGTTAAAACAAGACTTGTAACTGACAGGGATTCAGATCATGAGTTTCTTTTTTCCTTTAATTTATGGAATGAAGCAAGTATTTCCATAACATAGTATAATAAAAAAGACAATTGTAAGTGAAACTGCACATCTGCTATGCGCAGCTTGTTATTCCTCTCAAATATGCAACAAAATCATGATTAATTTTTTCTTTTTTATTCTTCCCTCACATCTCCACCCAAGAGATAGTTGCCATTAGACACAAATAGGCATGTGTGTATATGCACACACGTATATGTGCACACATATATGATTATTATTTCTTTGGATTCAGATAGTATCTTTCTTCATATGTCCTTTATAGCTAAATTGGGCATTTATAATAGACAAAATAGTTTATTTAGTCAAAGTCATTCTTAAAATAATATTGTTGTTACTCTATACAATGTTCTCTTGGTTCTGTTCGTTTCACTTTTCATTATTTCATACAGCTCTTTCCATGTTTTTCTAAAATCATTGAGCTCCTCCTTTCTTATAGCACAGTGGTATTCCATCACAATCATATACTACAACTTGTTCAACCATTCCCCAATTGACAGGTATGTCTGAAATATCCTTTTCTTTGCCACAACAAAGAAAGTTGCCATGAACATTTTAGAATATATAGATTCTTTTCCTTTTTCCCTACTCATCTTTAGAAATAGACCAATTAGTGGTATTATTGGGTCAAAGAGTATAGGTAGTTTAATAACTCTTTGGGCATAATTCCAGATTGTTCTCCAAAATAGTTGGATCGTTTTACAATTCCACTAGCAATGAATTCATGTCTCAATCTTTTATACATCCTTTCCAATATTTGTCCCTTTCCCCTTCAATCATTTTAGCCACTTTGGTAGGTAGGTGTAAAAATGATATGTCAAGCTTGTTGCAAGCTGCATTTCTCTAATCTATAATGAGTTAGAGCATTTTTATATGACTATACATCTTTTTTATTTCTTCATTGGAAAACTGCCTTTTCATATCCTTTGACCATTTATCACTTAAGGAATGAATCATATTCTTAGAGATTTGACAAAGTTCTGATTACTGTTTCTTGATTTCCCTTTTTATTTTTACTCACTATTTTCCCTATCATCCCCTCTTTTCACTCAATCCTTGTTACCTAATCTTTTCCCCTTATCTCTTATCTTTCCCCTTATCCTCTTATTCTTTATTTTAGCCACCCTTCTAATAACCTTCTAAGATGCCCTCCCTTATTTTCTCCCCCCACCCTCATAATATTATTATATAGACTCTTTGAAAAGTCTTTCTCCCATCCTATCCTCTTGGGTTTTCTTACCTCTCTAAAAGTTAAAAGTTATGACTTTTAAACCTATTCAGATACACATTTTGTTTCCTCTTCAACCCAGATTAGTGTAAGGTTCCAACATAACCAGCTCCCCATCCCCACCTACTTCTTTTGTATTAGTTCTTCCTTTCAGGTCACCTCTTTATGAGAGAAATGCTCCTTTTTGCCTTTTCCTACTCAATTTTGTTTTTTTAGAATCACCCCATCATACACAACACAACTACAACCTTTCAAACTATTTTAGTAATGGAAGCAGTTTTAAGAATATTATTACTAATAATAACTAATAATTACTAATATACATAACATTTTCATATGTCATAAGTAAACAGTGTGACTTTAATCATTGCCTTATAATTACCCTTCAATGATTTCCTTATTTTTCCTCTAGATCTTTTATGCTGAATTTTCCATTGGGTTCTAGTCTTTTTGTTACAAATCCCTGAAAGTCTTTCAGTTAATCAAATATTCTTTTTAAAATTTAGTTTTATACTCAACTTTGCTGGAGAAGTTATTGTTGGATGAAACCCCAACTCCTTTGCTCATTGAAATATAATGTTCCAGGCAGCACTCCAAGAAGGCCAGAGGGCAATGCAGCGGCACTTGGAGAGGCTTGGATGAATCCTGCTGATCTATGAACCACAAGGGTCATTCCCAGGCCTATCACAATGGGGTGGGGATCGGACGCAGCTGTGTAAGAGATAAAGGCAGAGTCTGTGCCAGGTTCAGGAGCTACTCCTGGGACTACCCATTCACTGCCTGGAAATTTAAAAAGCCCCTATCTGAACTTCCAGGAACCAGGATGGTAGAGTGAACCCTGGCTGCTCCAATTCCCCCTCTGACCCTGAAAACACAGAAATTATTGCCCCAGAGAAAAATTTTAAGCAGTAAAGGCTGAGGAACCCCAGAGAAAGTGGCTAAGGTACTACCTCAAAATGGAGAGGAAGCAGGATACAAAGACAAAGACTCTTGAATCCTATTACTGTGAGAGGGAGGAACCAAATTCAGAAGGAGACAGTATTGACTCCACAACCACAGCTGAAGCCTTAACAGGGATTATTAACTGGTATAAGGCACAGAAAGCATTCCTAGATGACCTCAAAAAGAACTTTGAAATCCGGGTTAGAGAGGTAGAAGACAAAAATCAACACTTCTTTTAAAAACAAAATTGTGAAATTAGAAAAATGTTACAATGAAGAAAACAGCTCATTAAAAAGTAAGATGTGTGAACTAAAAATGAAATCTGGACGTATGGAAAAGGAGCTTCAAAAACTAATTGAGGGGGGCGGCTAGGTGGCGCAGTGAATAGAACACCAGCCTTGGAGTCAGGAGTACCTGAGTTCAAGTCCGGCCTCAGACACTTAACACAAAAACTAGCCGTGTGACCTTGGGCAAGTCACTTAACCCCAACTGCCCTCCAAAAAAAAAGCAAAAAAAAAACTAACTGAGGAAAATAAGTAGCTAAAAATTAGAGTCAAACAATTGAAGCTAATGACTCTCTGAGGAACCAAGAATCAGTCAAACAAAACATCAAGACTGAAAAATTAGAAAAAGGGGTAAAATATCTCAGTGTAAAAATAACTGACATGGAAAACAGATTCAGGAGAGATAATCTGAAAATTATTGGTCTACCATAAAATCATGATGAAAAAGGAATCTGGACAATATCCTTCAAGAGCTCATCAAGGAAAACTGCCCTGAGCTCCTAGAACCAGAGAGTAAAATAGAAATTGAGAGACTCCACTGGACACCTCCTGAATGAGATCCCAAATTGAAAAGTCCACAAAATAGTGTGACCATATTCCAGAACTATCAGGTAAAGGAGAAAATGCTACAAGTTTCCAGAAAGAAACAATTCAGATATCATAGAACCACAGTGAGGATCACACAGGATCTGGCAGCTTCAACACTGAAAGACCAGAGGAACTGGAATATGATTTTTTCAAGGCAAAAGAGCTCAGGTTATGACCAAGGATCACCTATCCAGTGAGACCAAGCATAATCTACCAGGCAAGGAGAGTCAGTGATATAACAGAATTCCAGACCTTCTTGGTGAAAAAGCCAGAGCTGAATGGAAAACTCAACCTCCAGTTACAAGACCCAAGAGAGACATAGAAAGGTAAATAAGGAAAAAAAACCCATGGAAATAACTTGCTATTTAGTAAGAACAAACTGTTTACATGCATATATGGGAAGCTGACACATGTTAATATATTGTGAATTCTATACAATGATATCTAAAAGGGATATAGATAAATAGAAGGTATGGGTACAAATTACACAAAATGATCATAAAAAACCTTATTAAGGGACTGCAGTGGAAGAAGAGGAAAGAATGAAGCAGAAGAGGGTAAATTATGCCACACAAAGAGGCATAAAAACATTATAGTAGAGGGAAAGAAGGAAGAAGATGAACATTATGTGAGCTTTTCCCACATTGGTTCTGGTGTAAGGAGGGAATAACACAATCAGTTAAATATAGGACTCTACCAAAAAGAGACATAAAACTTATCATAATAGAGGGAAAGAGGAGAGGGAGAGTAGCTTTGCGTGAGATCTATTCTTGTCAATCCTGTTTTGAGGAAGAAATAACATACTACATTAAATATAAAAATCAATCATATCCTACAGGCAATAGGAGGGGGGAAAGGCCAAGAAAGGGAAGGGTTTAGAAGGGAGGGAAGAAGTAGTAAGGGAGAAGGGTAGGAAAAGGGAGGGGGGCTCATAAGAGAGGTGGCAGTCAAAAGGAAAACCCTTAAGAAGGAGAAGGTAGAAGGGAAAAATAAAAGCTTAAACAGGGGAAGGAATAGGATGGAGGAAAACACAAAAATAGTAATAATAACTGTGAATGTGAATGGGATGAATTCTCCCATAAAACAGAGGCAGATATCAGAATGGATTAAAAACCATCATCCTACAATATACTGTTTACAAAAAACACATCTAAAACAGGGGGATACACACAGGGTAAAGGTAAAAGGCTGGAGTAAAATATATCATGCCTCAGATAAAGTAAAAAAAAAGCAGGGGTAGCAATCCTTATCTCAGACAAAGCAAAAGCAAAAATAGATCTAATTAAAAGAGATAAGGGAGGAAACTATATCCTGCTAAAAGGCACCATCAAAAATGAGGCACTATTGTTACTAAACATTTATACACCAAGTAGTGGAGCATCCACATTCCTAAAGGAGAAATTAATGATGCTAGAGGAAGAAATAGATAGCTAAACTGTACTAGTGGGGGATTTCAATCTCCTCCTCTCTGATTTTGATAAATCTAACCTCAAAATAAACAAGAAAGAAGTTAAGGAGGTAAATAGAATCTTAGAGGAAATAGATATGGTAGACCTCTGGAGAAAATTGAATGGGGATAAAAAGGAATATACCTTCTTCTCAGTAGTACATAGCACATACACAAAAATTGACCATGTACTAGGGCATAAAAACCTCACAATTCAGTGCAGAAAGGCAGAAATATGAAATGCATCCTTTTCAGATCATGATGCAATAAAAATTATATGTAATAAAGGGCCATGGAAGAATAGATGAAAAACTAATTAGAAACTAAATAACTTAATACTAAAGAATGAATGGGCCAAACAAGAACTTATAGAAGTGATCAGGAACTTCATTCAAGAGAATTACAATAATGAGACAACATACCAAAGCTTGTAGGATGCAGCAGAGGCAGTTCTTAGGGGGAAGTTTTATATCCCTGAATGCATTCATGAATAAATTAGAGAAAAATGGAGGTCAATGAATTGGGTATGCAATTGAAAAAGCTAGAAAAAGAACAAACTGAAAATCCCCAATTAAATACTAAATTAGAAATAATGAAAACCAAAGGACATATAAATAAAATTGAATTCAAGAAAACTATTGAATTAATTTACAAAAACTAAAAGCTGGTATTATGAAAAAGCCAACAAAATTGATAGACCTTTAGCCAGCATGATAATAAAAGAAAGAAGAAAACCAAATTACAAATATCAAAAATGAAAAGGGTGAATCTACCTCCAGTGAAGAGGAAATTAAAACAATGATTAGGAATTATTTTGTCCAGTTGTATGCACATAAATTTGACAATATTAGTGCAATGGATAAATATTTACAAGAATACAAGTTGCCTAGACTAACTGAAGAGGAAGTAAACTACTTAAATAATCCCATCTCAGAAAAAGAAATTGAACAAGCCATCAATCAGTTCTCTAGGAAAAGATCTCCAGGGCCAGATGAACTGATACAGAGTGAAGCAAGTAGAGCCAAGAAAGCAATATCCACAATAACTATAGGATTATAAAGGGAAAGAACAGCGACACATCCAAAAAATTAAAAGTGAAAGTAACAAAATTGGAGGGTGGAGCCAAGATGGTGAAGTAAAAACAGGAACTGGGCTTCTGGTGCAATCACCTCCAATACCTGGAAAATATGACTCTAACCAAATTTTAGAGCTACAGAACCCACAAAGCAACAGAGGGAAACAAATCTCCCACTGAAGGCAGCCTGGCAGGCTGACAGAAAGGGTCTATCACACCAAGCTGAGACCTGAACAAAGTCCTGCATAAGCCATAAATTTCTCTCCCCAGAGCAGCCCCAAACAGCAGCACAGAATGGCCAGAGCAAACTTCAGGAGAGTGAATCACCAGAAGCTGTGGTGGTTGCCAGACTTCTCAACCCATAAATGCAAAAGACAAAGTAAAAGGTCAGTGGGGAACTCTGTTTGGAAGATGGTGACCACAGAGCATGGGTCCAGCCACTACCTCATGGGTAAGAGGTGGAGGATGTGCAGAAGCTGCAGCTGCTTCCATGTGGCTGCGTCCAGAGCTCTTGGTCTGCAGAGCACCGGGGAACCAAATACCTATTAGGGTAATCTCTCTTGCTTTGACCTGCTTGGATTGTGTGACCAGTGTGCCAGAGCTTGGGGTGTCTGTAGAGAGGGCACCCTACTCATAGCTCTGACATTTGTGAAAACCTCAGGAATTTGGGACATAGCTTGCTCTACTCTGGAAGCAGAGTTCTGCCATGGAAGAGTTCAAAAGTCAAGTAACTGACTGGCAAGATGAACAAGCAAAGGAGGCACAAGCAGACCATAAAATCATTTTTTGGGGACAAAAAGGAACAAAACATGGAACCAGAATTCAATGAAGTCAAAACTCCTGCATCAAAAGCTTCCAAGAAAAATATAAAGTTGAGGACTTTGTTTCTTATTTGACTGAGAAAACGGAATACTCTGTTCGAGTTCCTTCTCCAGCTCACTTCATTCCAAGCCCCCTGAATGTCATATCTCACTCTCTCTTACTTTTTCTCAGCTCTTCTTGCCTCTACATGTGAAATTGAGCCCATATCCTTTCTTCTTTCCCAGGAACTTGCAGGCTCAATCCTTCTCTCTCATGTGTCTGTCAAACTTAGCTGCTCTCTGCACACTGGTTCTTTCTCTATTTCCTTCCAACCTGCCCACCCCTCCCCTCATCCACAGAAAGAACTCAATGAAGCCTTACCATCACCTCAAGCCACCATCTTTGATGTCTTTTACCTTTCTTAGACAAACTCCTTGGAAAAGTTATCTATCCTTGCTGCTTCTACTCTCCTCACTCCTTTGCCATATCACCTCTTACCTTGTCACTCAATTGAGATTATTCTCTCCAAAGTTATCAATAACCTGATTGCCAAATATTAGAGGCCAAGATCTGATAATCTTCTACCACTCCTCAAGTGCTTCTTGACCTCATTTTCAGGAGTATTCTTAGCAAAACTGCAAAGTGCTATAGTGAGGAGATCCTTCTTAACCCAGCCATCTTGCCTCATTTAGCCTTAGTTCTTTTTCCTCTGCAACAAGGGATGACTTGTGTTGCCAGGTATAGACTTTCCAAAAATGAAAAATTCCATTAGATTGTGAGCTTTTTGAGGAACTGTCTTTTGCTTCTTTTTATATTCCCAGTGCTGAGTGCAATGTTTGGCACTTAATAGTAGTTTAATAAACACTTAGATTTAATAAACATAAACAATAATAAACATTTATTATTGTAACTGACATTCTGACCCTCTGACCTCTGGCATTCTATTTTCTAAGGTCTTTTTCAGATCTCATGGTATAGTAACTAGAGGGTTGGATTTGACATTAAAGGACCTGCCACTTACTAACTCTGTGATGATGGGCAAATCACTACACTTTAGGAAACCTCAGCTTTCTCCTCTGTTGTCATTGTTCATCTTTCGTATTTGAAAAGGACCAATGACATCATAGGGTGATGTCTTGAGTCGTGCATGAATTGGATTTAAGTGAGCAGAGTTGCATGAAGCCACCAATCTCACTCTCTCTTGCAGAGTTATCAAAGTCCAGTGGTAGGACAAAAGTCAAGATGACTGATGATAGCCGAAGATACAATGGATGACCTTGGCATCTCTCATGCCTGATCAAGCTCTGAGTGTTCCATGGTGCCAACTTCAGCTATCTCCATAGTTGTTGGAACAAATTATTCTCATCCTTCTGTTCTACAAGGGGATGTCTTCACAATGCTTGGGGTAGACATCCTCCAACTGCCCTACATGCCTGAAGCCTGTTGGTTACCCTCATCCTGGTTTACACCATCTGTCAAGACAGCTTTACCAGAGCATGGCTGCTATGTATGTTACAGCTTCTTGGAGCCATGGGTGTAAAATGAAAGCATTGGCCTAGATCAGGCTTTCCTGCTCCATATCTATGAGTTGATGCTCCAAGGTTATTGTCTCATCTTAGATAGTTTATGTTTTGTGTTCTATGGCCTATTCCATCTCCAGCATTCTCTGATCCCTGTTCTCTGGTCCTTCCAACTCAGAACATTCTATGGTCTATGGTCTAAGGTCCCTCTGGCTCTAATGGTAAAGTGGTAAGAATGCTGAATTTGGAGTCAGAGAACCTGAGTGCAAATTCCAGGTCTATGTCTTATTAACTGCATGGCTTTTGGAGAAGGAGTTGGTACATGACTTTTGGTTCACAAATGATTGCGCACTCAATGAAGCTTCTGAGACTGAGATGAAACAGAGTATGGATCAGTTCTCTGCTGTCTGTGCTCATTTTGGCCCAACAATGTGTCTGTCAAACTTAGCTGCTCTTTGCACACTGGTTCCTTCTCTATTTCCTTCCAACCTGCCCACCCCTCCCCTCATCCACAGAAAGAACTCAATGAAGCCCTACCATCACCTCAAGCCACAGTCTTTGATGTCTTTTACCTTTCTTAGACAAATTCCTTGGAAAAATTATCCATTCTTGCTGCTTCTACTTAATAGTGCTTAATAAGAGGTGTTCCACCAGCTAGCACCACACCATCTATATACATAGAGCCATCCATTACAGTCAGTGGAGAAATTTTGAATACTGGGGATAAGTTCATTTACCTGGGCAGCACACTTTCCAGGCATGTACACAAAGCTGATACATGCATCGCTAGAGCAAGTTCATTTTTGGGGAAGTGTGTGTTGGCATTTTCTTCTTCTACATTCTTGCTCTTGCTGCCCCCCCCCCCACCTCTATTCTGTTTGCAAGCATAAAATGCCTAGCAATGATATCTACTTCCCCAATAGGTCCCCTCAGGGAACTAATCCCCTGGGCAACAACTTGTCCTGGCCCAACTGGCCTGTCATGGAATCTTGGCTTATACTGTGAGCCCAAGGTCCCCAGCATTGAATTAATTCATTTAAGTGACTACTTTATAAAATTGTATATAGTCATCTAAATTTCAAAAAATAAAGAAAAGGATCATAGAATTACCAGCCGAGTAGGACTTTTGAGATCAATGAATTGGTCAACAAACATTTATTAAGTCCCTGCTCTGTGTGTACACATGTGAGTGAGTGTGTGAGAGAGACATGAGAGGAAATGCAAAGTTTGACTGATGTGTAGTCCCTCTCCTCACAGAATTCAGAACCTGCGAAGACCCCATGTCCAGCCCACTCATCCACAAATGGCAACATCAAGGCCCCAGTGGAATGATGATTTGTATATTAATTTATATGATGTATGTAATGACCATACTACTAATTCAGAATTCTCAAGAATTACTTTTTCCAGCTTATGAGTCAGAGCTCACAATGCAGGTCTGATCAATCAAACTTTGACAAGGCTCACAATCACTGGCATCTTTGTACCTGTGTACCTGGAGTGAAGTGAATTAAAGATTGTAGAACCCATTTCCATCACAGAACTCTGGTCCTGTGACTCACGTCATGGTCCCCAAAGACTGGACTCAAGAATTGTGTTGTCTGCCATTAGTGGGACCTGATAATCATTTAGTATCATTCTTGTATCTTAATAAGGGCCAGAGCTTGAACTAATCAATGAGAAGAGCTTGGGCCTAACAGCTTCTTTGTTCTCCCAATAAACTCAAAGAGTAACTCTTCCTATGTCAACAAAACCCGATGGGACTTTACAGCCATTAAGAATGAGACCTTTAACTTGAGACACTACCTTGAGTAATGGGACTTTTTCTTATCTTAATATTATATGTTATGTTATTATATATTATATATTATGTTATTATAACACTATGCTATGGCATGTTAATCATAAAGAAAACACAGATATCCTGGGTCATAATTTCAACTGACACTTTGTCAGGTCTCTTATCTTACTGTATATACCACCTATTCAATTAAGAAAATTCCTTTCTCATAATATGGTTAAACATATATGGAGATCATAAATTTGAGTGACACAGCCACCCTGAATTGGAATGGTTCTAAAATTATTTAAGGCTTCTTATTCTTTTGTTCAGAAAGTCAGATTTTATCTGGCTCCATACATATTCAGATGGCTTTAAGGGAATAAATTATATGCACCTACATACCCCCCACATACATACATATATGTGTATATACACGCAGGCACATGCATTTTCTATATTTAAATATTCATACATATACACATACATACAAAAATAAATGAACAAACATTGTACATACATATATATGTATATATAAATGCATATGTATTTATGTATTAATATATCTCATCTAGCCTGTTTGCCTCCTTTAACCAAACTTTCAGGTCGACAGAACCTAGAAAACTGATCTGGTCCTGGGAATGACTGTTTGTAATCCTTTCCCCCCCACCCACTTCCCATTGTGATTTAATATATGATCTCTGTCTTCACTTCAGCAAGGTGGAATTCTGATCAGGAGGATTACCAGTGTGTAAATCTGTTCCACATAATGAAGCTAATTAATCAAACAAACTACCTGATTACTGGTACTTTGTCTTTGGCCTATTGTTTTGTCCATCTTAGGTTACAGACCAGTTCAGTAAAATCATGTTAACACCCCCAAGCACAGAAAGGACTACTCCCCAGGCTGAGACAGTCATCACTCAAAGTCTAGGGTTCATCCCTGTGTATCCTTCCCCAACCATTTTGAACCCCAGTCACCTGAAAAAGGCCTAAAATCTGCATGGGCTAATCAGGAGAGGCACTGTGGCCCACTCTGAGCTCATCCTACCATAATGCCTTGCATGCTCTGGCAAAACAGCCTTGCTTTGTTTTGATCTTTGAGTGAACTCAAAATGCCCCTTCCTATATCAGCAACTAAAAGCAGATGAAGCCGACCAGGAGCATTCTTCTGTTTGTGACTATCCAGGGTAGAATGCCTAAAAGCAGACAGATCTTGAATAATGGGACTTCTCTTATCTGGATATTTTATGGGCACATGTTATACTATGTTTTGATAGACAGATAGATAGATAGATGGATAGTCATGCTAATGATAGAAAAACACAGACATCCTGGATCTATCATTTCAGTGGACACTTCAACCCTTTTCCTGCCTTATTTACAATCTATCCAATTAAGAACATTTCTTTCTCATATCATGGTTAACACACATGGAGACTATAATTCTGGCTGGTACAGGCATCCTGAACCAGAAAGAGAGGGAGGGGGATTAGAGGGCATTGCTGTGAAAATAGAAGGCCCCTTTGTCGAAATGTCTGTTCTTAGGTTGATTTGCATAATGAGTTCCCATGCATGTTCCCACAGCTTTGAGAGAAATAAACATGCACATGCAGCCAAATTTTGTTTGTTCTTCTTAGAATTCAGTAGCTATTGACACCCCTTAGGGGTCTCACCATAGGGTGCCACAGCCAGAGTTCAATCACATTGTTTTTTCAATCAGTGCAAAGGTATTCAAGCAATCCTCTTTTTCTTATCATTATTATTTATTTATTTTTTGTTTTTTGGAGGGAGGGAAGGGCAATTGGGTTTAAGTGACTTGCCCAAGGTCAGTTTTTTGTGTTAAATGTCTGAGGTCACATTTGAACTCAGGTCCTCTTGACTACAGGACCGGTGCCCTATTCACTGCACTGCCTAGCTGCCCCTTTTCTTCATTTTTAGTGGAGGAAAACCTTCCTCTGAAACTGCATTGTCAAACATCTCATTTTTCATAGAAGAATAAGTCATCAAACAGAGAAGCATAGAACTGGGAGAGACCTACTATTCAACACACACCTAAGCAGGAATTTCCTCTAGCATATCTCCCAAAAATTGTATCTAGCCTCTGTTTGAATATGTTCAGTGACAGTGAACTCACTACCTATTCTGGTAGTCCATTCTACTTTGGGCAGCTCTAAGTATTAGGATTTTTTTTCTGTAACATTCAGCCTAAATTCACCTCTTAGAAGTCTCTGCTTCTCTCCATCCATACCCCTATTGCCCTAAATTCTGACCCCTGGAGCCCAAGAGAACCCGTCTAATGCTTCTTCTATATGATGGCCCTTCAAATACACAGGATCACTTATTATGCCTTTGTCTCTTCTGAGCTTCCTCAATAATTTACATTTGCAAGATTCACCTGGTGATCAATTCTGAGCTGACTACCTCCCATATCTCTTCCATTGTCCTGTTTCCTCATTGTGAATTTAAGGGGCTGGACTAAAGGAGCTCAAAGCCATTTTCTATTTCTGTGAGTCAGGTACCACATCTCAGTCCTGAATATTGGCACTGACCTGGGGTGAGGCCCCTGCCCCAGTGTCTACATTGACTCTGACACCTCCCTGGTCCTATCACCTAGCACCTCACCTTCCAGCCATCTATACTGAGAACCATGCAGACCCAGAGAAGCATGGCCCTGTACTAAGCATCATTCTGTGCTCCTCTTTGAGGAGGTCTTGGGTTTTACACTCCAACCTTTCACCCACTCCCTCCTCCCCCAATCAGTATCTTGGCCCCAGCCACCATGGGATACTCTCCAAAGGGTGGAAGAGGAGAAGACAATAACTCCCACAGAGTTCTCACTAAGATAAGCATCAGGACTCACCTGGTCAGTCACAAATGCATCCAAATTCCTGGCTTGCCATCAACCCTCTCTGCTCAGGTCAAGCACTGCTCTAGAAGGTCCCTCCCCCTCAGAACAGGTAGACAGAGGAGCTTCAAGCTCCCATTTGAACCCTGAACCCTGCTTAAAGCCCTCCCACCTGTCTGAACCAGGACAAAGCCCTTTCCCTCTGGAGCCTGTTTCCTTATCTTTAAATGGGGAAAGAGGCAGGAAGTGACTTCTAAGGAAGGATTTTGGAGGTCTACCCTAGTTTAAATCCCGTGATCCTATATTTTGATACTTCCTGGCTAAGGGAAGTGACTTCTCCTTCTTTGATCCTCACTTGATCTGTCTACAGGGGACAATAATAGCTTTCATTTACATGGAGTTTTAAGGTTTGTGAAATGCTTTCCTTTTTTGAGAAAGTAATTAATATAGTCATTAAATATTAATTTTATATGTGGCAAACTGAGGCTCAAAGAACTGTGGAAACTTGACCAGACTTACACAGGCACTGTGCTGTGACCTGGGGGATTCCTGTGGACTGAGTGTCTGAAGTCATGGAGAAATAGAAATTATTTTTACAAAGAAATACATCCTACTACATCACCCTCCAGAATGTCCTCCAGGGTCACAGCCCAGGCTGTTACAGTGGAAAGAGACACACAGAAGCTTTAGATCCTTTAGAGTACCTTCAAGCCTAGGAAATAACAAGGTCTCGGACTTGTAAAGTTAAGAGCCCTGGTTTTGGAAGGAGGAAGCCTGGATCTGAATTCCAGATCCCAAATGTCCCAACTGTGTGGCCTTCAGCAATTCCCTTTCCCTAGGGGCTTTATTTGGTCCATAAGTTAAATGAGGGGACTGACTAGTCATTGGAGGAGTCCCCCATATCAAGGATTTGGGAGGGTAGTTGTGTTCCTCCCTCAAGTCCCTTCTGGTAGGCTCGGTTTCCAATCTCAGGTCCCTAATCAAGCTTTGTTCTATTCTTGTCCTCAGTCCCTTCTGCAGAAAGAGTCTAAAGGGCCACTGAATCAAAGAGGGGCCAGACTTGATTGCTTTGGACTCATAGGGCCTAACCCAGGAGCCACCAGCAGAGAGCACCACCAAAGCTGCCAGTTGTCCCAAAGTGGGAGGAGCTCCTTGGGAGGTGGACTGTGACCCATTCATGGTGGTCTTTAAGTAGAGGCCATCTCTGATGTTACTGAAATTCTGGTTCAGGAAATTTGGACCAGAAGGCATGTGGGGTCCCTCCCAGCTTTGATGCTTGGATTTTGATTTGATAATCTTTAATTCTGACACTCTATGATTGGGTAGGGAAGGGGAGAGAAGTAGGGGAAGGAGGTGGAGACAGGTGTCTGTCCCAGAAAAGGCAAAAGACTCTCAGAGTTCCTTGAGTCTGCCTTCCCACAGGCAGGAAGATCATCCTCAACCCATCTGAGAAGGGACAGCCATCCAATCCCTGCTCGATCAACTCCTATGAAGACAAGGAGTTTACTTTCATGCAAGCCTAAGCAGCTCTTTGGCAGGGGACACCTCAGTGGGAGAGAAAAGGACAACCAATATTCTTGCTATACGCTGAGCCCTGTCCCAGGAATGGAAAATATGTTCCAGAACAGACTGTAACTGCCCTCAAGGCCAAGGCTGGGTCTTCTTTGAACTGCACTGAACATTCATTAGCCAGAGTTATTTGAGATCTAGGTTATTTGCATCATTCAATTGAGGAAACCAAGCTCATCAGGGAGAAGGGCCTTGGCATTACATAATAACAGAATTAAAGGAGTGCTTAGAGGTCATCTAGGAGCCTGTTTCTTTATCTTTAAATATGCTAGAAGAGGATCTAGCATGAAGCTGCTTTTTGAAGAGAGAGGGAAGACAAGGAATGTAGAACCAAAGGGCTATTAGAGCTGAGACAATGCTGAAAGCCCATCTAACGCAACTCCTTAGAGGGCAAACTGAGGCTCAGAGCACAGAAGATGCTTTGAATCACAGAATTCCAGAGCTAGACAGATGCATAGAATCATAGACTATGAGTTTATGAGAAGGTGCTTAGAGATTCTCTAGTCCAACCCCTACATCAGCTCAGAAGGAAACAGGCCCAGAGAGTGAAACAGACTTGTCCAAGGGCACAAAGGTAATAGCATCAGAGCTACAGTGCAACCTGGGAAGGCTAATCCAACCCCAAGGCAAGGCCAAATTTCCACTGTAACACTTTAACACATGGTCATCCAGGGATGGAGAACTCACTGTGTCCTCATTGCCAGGTTTTGCCCCAGTCACCTTAGTAGCCTATTGACTAAGTCATGGAGAGGTTGTATCAGTGGAGGAGGTAGCCCCATTAACTGAATCACAGATTCCTAAATTGACCCTTGAATGAAACAGATACAAAGTTTTTAAAATCTAACTACTGCTAGCCATGTGGACTTGGGTTCTTTCATTTTTTGAGCCTGTTTCCTAATCTATACAATGGGGATGACAACCCACTTTCCATGCAGGGTCTCTTCCATTTCTCTGTAGTAATGCACTTGTACCATCTGGGTTCACTCCTAAGGGACCTCTAATGAGGAGAGGTGCTCCCTGTTATTGCACTCGTCAACTCACTAAACCCCTAACTCTGTAGCCCAGATGGAAAATTGCTTAAGGCTTAGGTTGATGAGCTTTGTTTAGGTTTCCCCAAAGGGGGCAAAGAAAAAGGTATTCATGTAAAATATGAAACTGGCATGGAAGAGGTACTACATGATATTGATGCTAAATATAAATGATACATTGACAAAGTGCCTAAAGACAAGATCCAGTAACAGCTTATAAATACTGTTACAATCTGCTGAGAGTCTGATACTTTAACTTCATAAGACAATTCAACACTTTTCAGGACTTCCTAGTATC
>CM053596.1:9438579-9453214 GCA_028646575.1 Pseudocheirus occidentalis | reverse complement strand
GGGGATGAACAGCTCCCAGGTCCTTGTCCAGTCCTCAAGGCAATCCCCGGCACACACTGAAGTTCACAAGGTTCAGCACACCTCACACCCTTCAGGACTTCTCTTGCCTGGAACTCAAGGATCAGCCAAGCCACCAACAAACAAAGTCCCATCCTGTTCATGTCTTCAGTCACCCACTGAGGAGCCAAATCCAAAATCTGTCTGTCTCTGAAATTCTCCTGCTTATAAGCACTGGCCTTCTCCCAAGTCAACAAGGGAGTGTCTCAGCCAATAGCATTCTTCCACATCAACAGGGAAATTCACACCTTTTCACCAATGGACAGACTTCTAGGAATTCACACCTTTTCGCCAGTGGACAGAGTTCTATACTTAGCCCTAAGTATCTGATCAAACAAATTGACTACCATTACAGTGGCCTACAATAATATAGGATTTGCAAATACTTTCACATTGTACAATAGTCTGGTTGTATAGAAGCATTGTAACCAATGGAGTGAACAATTGGAAAAAAAGAAACAAAACCAAACATGGAAAAGAACAATGGCACGTATTACTTCAACCTCCATTAAACTCTCGTCTTTCTGGATCTTTCTCTGAATGTAGACATCTCCTTCCATTCTGAGACTTGTAGAGTTGTCTTTTAACTGTGTTTTGCTGAGAAGAGTCCAGTTTATCAAGGTTGGTCATCACACATATGATGTGTCTATGACTGTGTACAAATTTCTCCTGGTTCTGCTCGTCTCACTTAGCATCAATTTGTATAAGCCTGTCCAGATAATTATGAAATCCATCTTATGGAAGGATTCTTATCCTGACATTCATAGACCTTTAAGAGGTCTATGGATAGATTTAGGTCTATTATCTTAAGTGGGAAAAGCATTACATCTTTATTTTTCATTAAATTCTAACTGAATTTTTATTTCCTTTACTTAGCATTCAGTTTTTTTTAGGAAGGGATATCTGATTCTCACTGGATTGTCAAAGGAGTCCATGGTACAAAAACGTTAAGAACCTCTGTTTAAGAGGATCATAGACTTTATGAGGAAAAAAGACCATTAACATATTATGAGGATAAAGAGAGTTAATTTTATTCCAAGGTTCCTGTGGCTTTGATAAGGGCCCCAAATTTTAGAGCAACAGACGAGGAAGGCAGGGAGTCAAAATTAAGACATAAACCAATGAACCTGAACTTGAGAGTAAATGGCAAAAAGACAAATATAAGGCAAAAGTGGACTGGAGTCAAGAAGAAGCTGAACAGCCTTAGTGATTGTGATAGCTGGGGAAAGGAATTCTCATCAGGAGTCCCTGTCTCACTTGTGCGTGAGATTACAGCTTGAAGGTCCATTGTGTCATGTTGTTGCTTTCTTGATTAGTTGTGTTTGACTCTTTGTGACACCATTTGGGATTTTCATGGCAAAGAGACTGGAGTGGTTTTCCAGCTCATTTTACAAATGAGAAACTGAGGCAAACAAAGTTAAGTGACTTGCACAGGGTCACACAGCTAGTAAGTGTTTGAGACTATATTTGAACTCATCATCCTGACTCCATGGCCAGCACTTTATTCACTTTGCCACCTAGCTGCTCTTTGTGCCCTATTTTTAGTTTAAATGGTTTTTTCTGTTTTTTTAATCAATAGATACTAAAAATAAATTACTTCACTATTAATAGCAATTTTGTCTAAGCTGATAAATTTGAGGTTTGAGAATGAGAGAAGGAAAGGGTTAGTGAGGGAGGAGGTTGAGAGACAATGGGTTTCCCCAAGGCTACAATTTGGTTGGGGCAGAGCCAAGTAGAGAATTTTTTTCAGTTTTGACAGTTTCTGAAAATACTTGGAACATGACAAGTAGTTTGTCTTTGAACTCTATGAAAAAGAATGCTTAAGGAATGAACCAGTAGCAGTTTGAGGGGTTAGAATTCTGACGCGTTTGCTCCCAAAGTACCTGTGAGTGATTAATTGATCCCTGGAGGGATGTATGTACATGCACACCCACACCCACTCATGCTGTATTTAAATATCTGTGTTACAGAACATGTTACAGAATTCTTTCTTCTCTAGAAGAGAGGCTATCTTCCATCTATATTTCTATCTTTTGCACAGTGACTGGCCTAGATTTCACTATTTAGGGAGTTCCTAGTGATGTATTTTATCCATACATTTGGGGCATCTTCCTTCCTTCTTACCTTCCCTCCTTTTGTTGCAAGTGGATTTAAGAACTGAGCAAACAATGTCCAAAGTATATGATTTATTATCAAAACATATTTAATAAACCAGGTCCCCTCAACAGGCACAAATGCTTTGAATCCAGATTTTTTTGCACATAGTTTTATACACTAAAGAAAACAATAAGCAGGAAACAAAATACGAAGTGAAATTAGGTAATCTTATTACTTATTAGAAGATAGACTTGGAACTTTCCAAGTTGGGAAGGGGTGAGCAAACAAGTGGAATTGTCTGAAATCAGGTGATTTACAGGACAGACAAAATGAAGTCTTGAAATGAAGGTTGTTCACAAAATGGAGTGAACTTGGTTATCACAATTCCCCTCCTTGATGCTTGGGAGGGCCAGTCTTGAGGCTCCTCCCTCAAGGATCACATGTATAAGCATGACATATAGCAGATCAAACCCAGCAAAACCATTACGAAACAAATGGTGGTGGCAGATTTCACATGGGAATAATATATCCAGGAATCCTTTTCTGCAACATAATCATACTCAGGGTAGTCAGCAGTATTTGAAATGGACCTTCCCGAGTGAGGTGAGTTCTGCTGGTCCACTGGAAATATTTTTGGTATTTATTAACTTATTTTTAGTTTTCAAGATTCATTTCCACAAGATTTTGAGTTCCAAATTTTCTCCCCATCTCTCCCCTACCTCCCACCCCAAGATGGCAAGTATGCTAATTACCCCTTGCCTCTGTCTGCCCTCTCTTCTATCCATCCCATCCCTCTTCTAACCTCCTTATCCCTTACTTGCTTGTAGGGCAAGATGAATTTCTATACTCCGTTGCTTGTATATCTTATTTCCTAGTTGAATATAAAAAACAATTTTTTAACATTTGTTTTAAAAACTTTGAGTTCCAGATTATTTCCTTTCTTCCTTCTTCACCCACCCCCACTGGGAAGACAAGCAATTCAATATAGGTTATACATGTGCAATTATGTTATGCAGAGAATAAGAGCAAGCTAAGACCTGGGTTCAAAGTAAATTTAGGTGGATATATTGATTAAGTGTGTGACTACCAAAGTGTTCACTCAAATTTGTAGTAATCCATTGTGGGGACAAACCTTGCTTAAAAAGTCTAAAACCATAAAAACCACAATCATGGAGGGGAGCTAGCAGAAGCCATGACATACAGAAGCTAAGAACAGCGATTGGTTGGCTCTATAGCTCAGTGCTAATTTAGGAATATGGCACAAAGGTACAAGGGTGCAACCTTGCTGTGACATGGGGATCCCTCTGAGTAGAGACTGGAGGGCACAGGGTGGAGGGCTGTAGTCAGATTCCCAGAGCAGGGTGGAGGGTCATGGGTCAAGGAGGACTGGAATTCCCAAAAACAGGCTGGGGTCATGTTCTGGGCAAAGGATGTGGGAACCTTGCTTGGTCAGTGAAACAGGGTCTTCTCCACATAAGATAATCTTGCATTATAATGCATTATAAATATAGCATGCTAATTCAGGGAGAATATTCAGTAATGCTGATTTGAGGAATGAGGGGGTGAGGGGACTGTGCCCTAGGCAATTCCCAGGCATGCCTTAAGCAGTTTCTAGCTATTACAGGGTATAGGATAGAGACAAAAACAGAAATATGAAGGGGCTTAATGGTGGACCATGAATCAGGTGGTGTGTAGTGACCAGGGGTTTTGGTTTGGGCACAAGAGTTATGCAAAACATTTCCATAGTAATCATACTGTGAAAGACTAACTGTATTTCCCTCCATCCTATATCAACCCCCCCTCCCCATTTATTCTATTTTCTCCTTGACCTCAGCACTTTTCAAAAGTGCTTGCTTCTGACTACCCTCCATCCCAATATGCCCTCCTTTCTATCATCCCACCTTCTTTATCCCCTTCCCCCTACTTTGCTGTAGGGTAAGATACCCAGTTGAGTGTGTATGTTATTTCTTTCTTAAGCTAAGTCCAATGAGAATAAAGCTGACCCATTCCCTTTCACTTCCCTGCTCTTCTCCATTGTATCAGTTTTCTCTTGCCTCTTTTATGTGAGATAATTTACCCAATCCTATCTCTTTTTTTCTCTTTCTCCCAATATATTCCTCTCTCACCTCTTAATTTTACTTTTTAGAGATCATTCCTTCATATTCAATTCACCCTATGCCCTCTATCTCTGTATACATATACACACATAAACACATACATATCTATATATATATATGTATATATATACATATCCATATATGTATATACATACACATATTATATGTGTGTATACATATTCCCTTCAACTATCCTAATACTGAGAAAAGTATCATGAGTTACAAATATTGTCCTTCCATGTAGGAATATAAACAGTTCAACTCTAATAAGTTCCTTATGATTTCTCTTTCCTGTTTACCTTTTCACAATTCTCTTGATTCTTGTATTTGAAAGTCAAATTTTCTGTTCAACTCTGTTCTTTTCATCAAAAATGCTTGAAATCCCTCGGTTTCATTGAATATCCATATTTCCCCCTTGAAATACTATACTCAGCTTTTCTGGGTAGGTGACTCTTGGTTTTAAAGCTATCTCCTTTGTCCTCTGGATAGAAGATGCTAGTTTTCTGTCCCTGCCAGCCTATGCAGTTAGAGCCCAGCTGAGTGAGAGGCAGCATGAGCGGCTCCCAGGGTCTGCTGCGCACCTTTTTGAGGCTCTTCTCGAAAGAAGTGAAGCAGTATGTGGGTACAGAGCAGTTTAGGAACAAATACTACTACATCCCTGAGTGCAAGAACTGGCTGGGACAGACTATGTGAGAAAGAAGATTCATGGAAGCAAGAAATATGAAAGAAGTAGACTACAGAAAAGGCAATATTCCAATGGAATGGGAAGCTTGGATTAGGAAAACAAGAAAACGTCCGCCTACCATTGAGGAAATAATGAAGAATGAGAAATATAAAGAAGATATTCAAATGAAAAAACAAAGACGTTTCTGAAAAAGAAAACCTTCAGATCACAGACAGCAAGGAGATCCTTGCTGTTCCATCTGTTCAAACTAAAATTAAAGGACATGCTTCAGCTCCTGACTTTGGAAAGAGTGACCCATCAGAAGACCCCACTAGCACTGGTAAAACCTTCCAACCAGGATCCTGGCTGCCTCAAGAAAGCTGTAACCAAAATAAATGAACACATTTGCTTTGGGTGAAATCCTTTCAATTAAATGGATGTGATTATTTCAACAACTAAAAACAAAAGCAGACTTTAAAAAATATGTAGAAGATGCTACATCTTGTGTTATCATGATTGTGTTTATATAATACTCAAATTGTTTCTTCCTGACTGCTTATATTTTTTCCTTGATCTGGGAACTCTGGAATTTGATTATAATAATCCTAAGAGTATTTGGGGGGATCTTTTTCAAGAGGTGACCAGTGGATTCTTGCAATTTCTATTTTCCCCTTTCGTTCTAGAATATCAGGGCAATTTTCCTTGACAATTTCTTGAAAAATGATGTCTGTGCTCTTTTTTGGTCATAACTTTCAGGCAGTCCAATAATGTTAAAATTATCTCTCCTGGTTCTATTTTCCAGTCAGGTGTTTTTCCAATGATATATTTTACATTGTCTTCTATTTTTCCATTCTTTTGGATGTTTTATAATATCATGATTTCTCATAAACTCGTTCACTTCCATTTGCTCCATTCTAATTTTGAAGGAAATATTTTCTTCACTGAACTTTTGGACCTCCTTTTCCATTTGGTCAATTCATTTTTAAGGCATTGTTCTGGACATTTTTGCCATTTGAGTTAGTCTATTTTTAAGGTGCTATTTTAATCAGTATTTTGGGGGACTTCTTTAGCAAGCTGTTGACTTGTTTTTCATGATTTTCTTGCTTCACTCTCATTTTTCTTCTCACTTAATTTTCAAAATCCTTGAGTTCCTCCATGACCTGCAACCAATTAATATTTTTCTTGGAGGCTTTCAATGCAGGAGTTTTTACTTTGTTATCTTCTTCTGATTCTATATTTTGATCTTTATCACCAAAAAAATACTCTATATATGATTTCTTTTCCTCTTTTTGCTCATGTTCCCAGCCAATTACTTGACTTTTGAACTCTTTGCCATGATAGAATTCTGATTCCAGAGTGGAGACTGCTGTATCCCAAATTTCTGGGGTTTTGTGCACCTGTTGTCAGAGCTACTTCTAGGCACTTGCCTCAGAACTTTAAAGAGGACTCCTTCTCCACAATCACCACAAGCTCTGCCATGCCAGTGTTGCTCCTCACCCTAGGATTACCACCCAAGACTATGATCCAGATCCAAGCAGGGCAAAGCAAATGAATCCTTGCTCAGCACCAGCAAAGAGATTCCTAAATTTGCTTCTGATCAGCCACTTGGTCCCTCCACCGTCTGTGGGCCTGGAGCTCTGGAAGCTGTAGCAGCTCCTGCTGCTGTTGTTGCTGCCATAGTTGCCACCATGTCCACTGCCCTGGACTCAGGAACTGGACTTTGTTCTTCTCTCACCCAGCTTCATCAGGGTTTCCCCACTGACCTTTTACTTTCTTTTTGGTGTTTGTGGGTTGAGAAGTCTGGAAACTACTACAGTTGCCAGTGATTCAGTCCCCTGATGTCTGCTCTAACCTGTTCTGTGTTGCCAGTCTGTGGGACTGTGCTCCCCTCCCAGGCCATTACAATAGACCCTTCCTTTTGGCTTGCCAGGCTGTCTTCAGCTAGAGATCTATTTTACTCTGTCATTTGATGGGTTCTGTAGCTCTGAAATTTGTTTAGAGTAATTTTTACAGGTATTGGAGGTGATACGTGGATGAACTCAAACGAGTTTCAGCTGTTACTCCACCATCCTGGAACCTGCACTGGAAATTTTTAACATAGACCATATCTCTGGGTTAAGGTCACATAGAAAAAAGCTGTAGGCCCACACTAGGTGGTACAGCGGATAGGTCTAGAGTTAGGAAGACTCATCTTCCTAAATTCAAATTTGGCCTCAGACACTTAACTAGTTGTATATACCTGGCCAAATCGCTTAAGCCTATTCATCTCAGTTTCCTCATTGGCTGTATGAGCTGGAGAAGGAAAGAACAAACCACTCCAGTATCTTTACCAAAAAAAACCCCAAATGGGGTCATAAAGAGTTATACATGACTGAAAAAAATACTACACAACAAAAGTGATTTAGTATAATTGGCCAATAACTTTAACTCACTAATAACAATGAGTCATTCTCTTATTCTCTCCCTACTTATCTTGGGTTTCAGTTCTCTATTTGTCAGTTTTCTTCTCCTTTTTCAAGTTAAAAGTTCCTCTTGACAGAGAAAACAAAAGCCAAATAGAAGTGGATGTTTTGCATCATCCCACTTTCTATCATGTGCTATTGCTATAATCATTATAAGCAGCAGTCCTATCACATCTTTGATCCTGCTCTTTTCCCCAATTTAGCTTAAAAACATCTCTGATCCCCTCCCCCAGCACTTCTTGTTCTCAATTTTTCTTTCTAGCTTTAGCTCATTTTTCACTTTAGTGTTCCTGTTTTCCACTTCACTTTAGTGTGTCTGACATTATTCATGTACGACTATGCCATGATTTTTTATTCTTCATTCGCCTGGTCTTACTGTAATTTTTTGTATGCCTTTCAAAAGTGCATATTGAAGGATTGAAAAGAAAACAACTTTGAAAGGCTTAATAATTCTGACCTCTGCAATGAGCATCAATGACTTTAGGGGACTGGTGATGATTTATGTTGCACACCTCCTAACAGTCCCCCAAATGGATTCAGTGATGTATGTAAAATATATAGCAATATCGCTGTGATCAGACAGCTGGAGCCCTGCCTGTTTCTCTTTGTGCTAATTCCTCTGCTTATACTTTCTATACTAAGTTCTTTCTCTGTGATTATAGTAGGCTTGTTAAAGCCTTTAAAGCTGTCTTTCCTTTAGAAAGTACATCAAAAGAACCTGTGCTAGCAGGTCATGCTGGGTGTGCTAGGGTGCTTGCTAATACAGTGTCTTTCATGTCTAACAAATCTCTAGAAGTTCCACAACACCTTCATGACCATTGGAACAATTGTGCTCATCCACCCATTCCAATGGGGGAAGTCATCACATGCTAAGGGGGAACACCCCTCTAACTCACTGATAGGTTTGAGATCCCCCTGTTACCCTCAACCTTGTTTAGCCTGTCTGCCAAAACAGTTCACTGAGATGTGGCCACTGCACATGCTACAGCTACTTGGAGTCACAAGTGAGTATTAGGTGAATCAGGAAGACACCAAAGGTGGAAAGCAGTTCTAAAAGAGCTTGGAAGCCCTCATGCCAGAGGTACCAGTCTTCCCTGGACACCCTACACCCCTTTCTGGTGATATAAAATATAAGGGAGGAATGCTTCACCTTCTGCAATCACCTAGACCACAGAAGTCTGTTTGGCATGAAAATGCATTTTCCCTTTGCAATTTACATGTCATTGTACGATAAATTAAAAAATCAACATTAGGAGAAACAGAAAGATGAATTACAAATGTAGGGCCTTCGAGGGCAGCAAGTTTAACAACAATGTCAGCACAGACATTGCCTCTTGAAACACAGTTGATACCATTACTGTAGGCAGGACAATGGACAGCAGCCACAGCCCTAAGAAGCCATGAGGTGGATAGAAGTCCACTGATACATTATGTATTCACCATGACCTTACCAGAAGTTTAAAAAAAACACTCTGTAACTACAATGTTCTGATGACATGATGGGAATCGGTGTAGATGGTTGTACTTTGCCCAGCAGTGAGGTGGCAAACTTGTGCAAATGCAATCAATTGGGCAGCTTGGGCATTGAGGTGAAATGGCACAGAGACAACCTAAACAGTGCCACAGTCACAAAGTACAGCAGTGCCTTGTGCCAGATACCATCTCTCATAAAAGAAAAACCATCAGTATGTAGGATGTAGTTCGGATTCTGAAAGGGGGTGTTAGAAAGGTCATTGAATGGTCTCTTCATATCTACCATAAAGGAACAATTACAAAAAAGCTCCCTTAAGATAGGTATATCAGGAAGTAACAGCCAGGTTGAGAACGGAACGGCACTGTACAGTTACAATTTCTTCACCCAGTAAAGTAACCTCATATTTAGCAAGTCTTTGATCAGAAAAAGCTTGAGTGTGATGTATTGATTAGAGAGTGTCACTCTCGTGGGGGCACTGCACCAGAACTCAGGCTTCTAAATCAAATTATATGCTAATAGGAGACCATGGAAGTACTGAAACAGAGAGGAACCAATAAAAGGGATGTAAGCTGAATTATGTTGTAATATTTGATAATGGGATGGGCTTTTCTCTGTACACTTGAGGCAGATGAGTTCACATCCATTGTGTGCTCTTCCAGGTGAAGGCAAATAAGTACTGACAGTCTAGGTGGATGAAATTGTTAGAAAAAAAAAAGTTGGGCAAAGATCTATCACACTAGAACAGGTAGCCTCACAGGGAACTGAGGACATTGTGGTCTCAGAATTGGGAACTCCTGGGTGTCTGGGTATAACCTCAGCATAAACATCAAGGAAATATTGGTCCTGTGGATAGAGTGCCTGGAGTCAGTAAGACTCATCATTGTGAGTTTGAGTATGGTCTCCGATACTTACTAAATTTGTGACCCTGGACAAGTCACTTAACCTTATTTGCCTCTGTTTTTCATCTGTAAAATGAGATGGAGAAGGAAACAGCAAACCATTCTTATATCTTTGCTGTGAAAACCCCAAGTGGGGTCATAGAGGTCATGGGATCATGACTGAACAACAGCAAACTTGCACAAAGTGATAAACAGATTTACTGTAAGGGCCTGGCTTGGGTTTCTTAATAGGAGGGATAGTGTGTTACAGGGTTTTACATGGAATAATAATACCATGATCCATCAGACAGTCAATAACGGGTGTAATGCCTTAAATAGTCTCCCTGGACAAAGAATTTTGAGGCATAGATGTTGGCCGGGGCCTCCCTTAATCTTGATGATGATGGGGATAGCAGATTGTAACAATCCCACATTTGAAGATGAAGTTGTCCATAAAAGAATCAGAGATGTCAGGTGGGATACAAGGACTACCATTAGTTGTCTCTTGGGTATCCTGAACCAATACAAGGCACAAAGAGAGAGAGTCTTCAGGGAGTTGCCAGGATAGATATCTATCAGGGAAACAGGAAATAGCACCCCTAAGTTTACAAAGATATCATGGCTTATCAAGTTAAGGAGACTTGATCATGAGGAGAACCATGTGTTCTACAGAGAGAGGACCAACAGTAACCACATAGGGAGACAATTTCAGGGTGCTTTTGAGGCTTCCTTAATATCCCACCAATATTTAGTGATCCAATAGAAGAACAACCAGAAGCTGGTTTGCTCATCAAAACTGAATTAGAAGCTACAGGCTATAATAAGGAATTCTAAACCTTGTTACCAGTTTTAAGCGAGGCATGGGCTTCACTGACATGGGAAGAGGTAGAGACTAGGATGGTTGACATATTGGCCTTATTATTGCACCCAAACTGTTCTATCCAAAGCTGCCAATGACTTCATAGTTGCCAAATCCAAAGACTGTCATTCTCCTTGACCTCTCTGCAGCCTTTGACAACGCTCATTCTCTCTTCCATTATGCTCTCTTCCCTCTAGGACTTTGTGGTACTGCTCTCTCCTGACTCTCCTATCTATCTGACCACCCCTTCTCACTTTCCTTTACTAAATCCTTATCCAGGCCATACCCTGTAGATCAGAGGTGTCCTTTAGGGTTCTATCCTGGAGCTTCTACTCTTCTTTGTCAAGACTACTTCACTTAATGATCTTATCGGTTCCAATGGATTTAATTATGAGTTCTATGTAGACAATTCTCAAATTTACTTATTCAGTCTTAACATCTCCCCTGGCCTTTGCTCTCTTATCTACAATTCCCTTTCAGACATCTTGAACTGGTTGTCCCAAGGACATCTTAAGCACAACACATCCAAAATGAATCTCATTATCATTCCCTTCCAAACCCTTTCCTTCTCCTACCTTCCCTGTCAATGGAAAGGGCAACATCATTCTCTCAGTCCATCAGGTTTGCAACTTTGGAATCATCTGGAATTCCTCACTGTCCAATCTGTTGTCAAGGCTTGTCAATTTCACCTTTGCAATATCTCTCAAACACTTCACCTTCTCTTCTCTGGAACTGCCACCATCTTGGTACAGCATCTCATCACCTCATGCCTGGACTACTGCAATGGGCTGCTGGTGGGCCTGCCTACCTCAAGTCTCTCTCATCCAAAATCCTTTAAGTCACAAAAGTGATTTTCCTAATATACAGGTCCAGTCATGTCATCTCATCCCCCAAATCAATAAGCTCCATTGGTTCCTTATCAACTCCATGAGCAAAGATAAAATCCTGTTTCATGTTCAAAGCTCTTTATGACCTAGCTCCTTCCTACCTTTCCAGTCTTCTTCTATCTTATTTTCTGACATGTGCTGAGTAGTCCAGCGGCACTGTCCTACCAGCAATTGCATCTCCCAATTCTGCTGCCCTTCATTTATGGAATGCTGTCCTTTCCCATCTGTGCCTACTCCATTTCCTGGCTTCTTTCAAGTGCAGATAAAATCTCATCTTCTACAGAAAGCCTTTCCCAATCCCTCTTTATTGCAGCCTTCTGTTTCTTATTTCCTATTTATCCTATAAGTGATTTCTTCATTTACCTCCATTAGATTGTGAGGTCCTTAAGGCCAGGGATTGCTCTTGCCTTTGTTTTATAACACTAGAAATCAGTTCAATGCCTGACACATAGTAGGGAATTAATAAATGTTTTAATGAACTGATTGACAAAATGTATCTTCTCAGACCCAACTTCATCCTCACTTCCTTCTTCCTGTAGACAATATGTCCAGAAGAGCAAGGTTCCAGTCCAGTTTCCACGCAGAAGTCCTGACCATCCCCACTATGGAGAGTCTGTCTGTCTCCTCTCTCTCTCCCTCCCAGAGATCCCTCACTGGCTGTTCTCTGCTTGATTTTTCTACCTTCCACTTCCTTGAAGTATAAGAAGAGTGTGAACAGAACTACCACATCTCTCCTTATGGAGTGAATTTCAGGGGCCAGGTGAATCCTTCAGCCTTTACATTTCATGATATTTATAACTGGAAAGGACCTCAGAGATGAGGTACCAAATTCATCCCAAAAGAAGCACATTTTTAAGCACCCACAGTGGGTCAGGTGTTGTGCTAGTCACTTAAGAATAGAGAGGCAAAAATGGAATATTTCCTGCCTTCAGAGACCTTATATTTTGTCAGCAGACATAAGATTTCAGTTTAATCCTTTCATTCGACAGCTGAGGAAAATAAGGTTTCTCAAAGGAGAAGAGACTCACCTGAGTAGACAGTGCTGGGAAAAGACAACTTAGTGCTACCCTTTTGTTTTACGGAGGGGAAAACAGACTGAGGGTTTGTCCCTTGTCACATCATTGCAGAGCTCTGTCCAGGTCAAATGATCTTAACTCCAAAGCTCTTTTCATAGGTTCCCCTGGGTGTCAGGGAAAAGCCATAGTGATGCATGCTAATGGGGAGGAGATAAGGAGTGGGAGGGTTGGGGGAGGGACAGGAAGGGCTTGTGGGGATAAAGCTTAGAGTTGGATTAGGACAGAAGACTGGCTTCCATAGACTTCAGACTGAGATGATTCTAGAGAGAGGATTGCTGGTGGGCTGGACTTGCCTACTCTTCTGCCTCCATGGGGCCAATGCAGGTGAGGCAGACTTTGAGAGCAGATGGGAGGTGTGAATGGGTAGATGGATTAGTACAGAAATGCTCTGAGAAATACATTTACCCACTTCCTTGTTGAATTTCAGACTTGACCAGATATAGACAAATTCGACCCAAGCCAGGTAAGGAGAAAACCATGAACTTTACTCTTGGGGAGTGAAAGGGACTACAAAATCTCCCTGAATGGGAATGAGTAGAACTGGGTAGAAACAGTTATTTGGACAAAGAGGAAAAATTCACAGCATTTTGAACTGGTAGGGATCTTCAAGATGATCAAACACAGAACTGAAAGGCAGGAAATCCTGGATTAGATTATATTCTCAAAGACGTCTTCCAGCTCTGATAGCCCAGTTGTGGAGCAGAATAAGGTTTAAACAGGACTTTTTGTTACAATCCCATTTCTACAGAGGTTAAATTATTTACCCACAGTTATACCTGGTAAGTATCAGATATGAGATTCACACTCTAGTCTGCTGACTCAAGAGCCATCAAGCAACTTCCAATTCTTCCTTTCTCTCTGGGCCTCATTTTCTTATCTAGAAGAGGAGGAGGTGAGAATTTATTCCCACCATGTTTTACATACTCCCTCCACTTTGGTAAGGTTCTCAGAACCTGTCACACCCTGACCCTTTCTGAGTGTATGCATATTCAAGGCTGGGTTGACAGGGTAGTCTGAAGGTGGGGTATGAAAACAAAGGGATCTGAGGAACTTTGGGATATTTGAGAATCAGATGCTTTTGGCTCCTGGCCTATACTCCTTACCTTCCCGAATTCCAACCAGCACTGATCATTTCTCCAGAAAAGGTCCTCAAGCCATGTGCTTTTCCATTCACCTATGAGAATGTGGAGTATAATTATTGCACAACAGTGAATAGTGACTATGCCTGGTGCTCAGTGGAACCCACCTTCAATGGGAAGTGGCGCTACTGTGTTAGTACAGGTGAGTCACCCTGACATCATCCAAGGGTCCTGTGCCACCCCTCCCCTATTCCCCCTACTATGTATTTCCAGAACACATCCATCATTTATCTGGAGCTGAGAGGATTCTGTAATTGCATATTCTTTACTAGAGTTTTAAAAAAAACACATTGCAAAGTATATTAGGGGAACAAGTACCTACAGAGAAGTCTCTGAGAAAACAATCTGGGCATCTTAGTATAATGAAAGTTCAATACATGTTTCCAGCATGACATGCTTGTGTCCCAGAGAGAGCCAATTCTGTATTCAGTTGCAGGAAAAGAGCATGGTTCAGAAACAAGGAAGGTGACAGTCCCTTTGTCCTTTGCTCTGATAAGACAATGTCTTTGGCGTTACATTCAGTTCTTATTCCTCCCTAAAACTCTAGGAAGGTCATTGACAAACATCAAAAGGTCTTAAGTTCATGTCATATACGGAACTGGGAATGTTTAACCCAGAGAAGAAAAGATTTGGGGGGGATATTTGTTTTTAAGTATTTGAAGGGCTTTTGATAGAAGAGGGATTCCATTTGCTCTTCTTGGACGTGGAGTGCACAATGAGGAACAACAGGGAAGAAGGGCTTAGGTGGGGACAGGAAGAGGCAGATGCTAAAAATTGAAAACAGGATGAATCACTGAGGGGATCAGGTACTCATATCATTAGAGGTCAGACTACCTGACTACTTGGAGAGGGGAAGTACACTAAGGTACATAATGGCCTCATTATTCCTTGCCTCAAGGAGCCTTTGGTTCACAGAGTTCTCCTT
>CM053596.1:9413192-9429467 GCA_028646575.1 Pseudocheirus occidentalis | reverse complement strand
GACTCTAATTGACCCACCTGTACACTATGCTTATTCCTCTCAGTAACTATTTATGAAACTTCTAGAAAATTCTTGGCACATTCATCCTTGCTAATTATTATCACTTTCCAGGGAGTTAAATGCTGTCACTGCTAAAGATTGCCAGCCATTCCAGCTGCAGCCTAGATAATGAAACTGGAATCATAGCCTGGCATATTTCTAAATTCGTGAATGTCATACTTGTTTTCCTGTGTATGTGTAAAAAAAACCTTGTCTTTTATTTGCATAAACATATATATGTTTGAATAAATGAGTATTCTTTAATTTGGAAAAAAAGGAAAATAGGGACATTAATACTTTATTGATGAAACTATGAATAGGTCAAGACGTTCTGGAAAGCCATTTGGAATGATGGCTGGAATGCTGAATTAATAAAAGACAGTGAGTAGAGAGAGTTAATGTGGCATTCAAGGCTTAAAGACAGATTGTGGATAACTTTGCAGGCAATAATACTACCCTGTACTTTAGACCGTAAGCAGTGAGGAGCTACAGAGAGGAAAAAAATAAAGGGTCAACATAAGTAAAGGGCTGTTTGGGCACATCATAGATGGGAAGGAAGGAAAAGAAAATGTTTTTGCTTCGTCACCTGATGTTGCCTCCACTTGCTCTCAGACTCCGAGAGAGAGAACAGGTGTGCACCTTCTAGATTTCTCCTGGTATGATGTTTTCATGCCAGCATCCAGCTCATTTGGTGGATGCCTCATTTTCTCACCTTGGCCTTGCTCTGGAAATAGGACTTGCAGAACAACTGTATGGGTAGGTGGCTGGTCCAAAACCGGGTCCCATTTTCTTCTTTTTTGCAAAGCAACTGTGCAGAGTCTCCTATTTCTACCCATGGGGACCACTCCCAGATAGGGATGGATTGGACCCAGGTGTTGTCCCCTTTACAATGAATCAGGTTGATTATTTCAATGAGCCAGTTGGTTACTAATGAAGAGAGCAGAAATGACAAAGTATAGGCAATTTTGTACGTAATATTCAACTGCAGATCCTGTTTTGCATGGGAGAGGGAAAAGAGTAGGAAGAAGGAGGGAAGAGAGAAAAACAATGAATTTGAACCTCTTGTTATAGAGAGAACTAGATGCTCTGTGGGAGAAGAAGGTTCTAGCCTTCCCAACATTGTTATCAGAAAGCCACAACACATCTGAGGTAATTTACAAAGGGGGAGAGGAAGAAGAGAAGATTAATAGAAGTTGCTGATTCCCTATTCAGATATGGAGAAGCACCTGTTTGGCAAAATAAAAACAAGAACAAAAAGTTATTTACCTCCCTGGGTTACATATTCAGAACCACGACAGAGAATATCCCAAGTCTTATCCAAATGAATAACAGTTATTCAGTGAAGGTAATTCGAGTAGAATTGAGCTATTCTAGTAGAAGGAATCTAAACAAGATTTCCAATGATTAAAAATCTTAGGGAAGAATGTAAAGACCATAGGAGCATTGGCTGTCCTTCCTTTACTATTGCATATTGAAGTTAAGAGATCATAAAGAGAAAAACTAATTTGCAAAATGAATTGCTGCTTAAAAGAATAAAATTTTACTCTCTGGATCACAGCCTATGGTATAGCGTTAACAGACTACTTGCCAGAGAAGGAGTATATCTAAACAAAGGGAGTGAGAACGGAGTCTCATGAATCTAATTTAAAAGGCATTATAATAAAGAGGATGAGAAAAGAAAAAAAAGATTTCTTCAATTTATCCCTCAAGCCAAATGCTGTAGGAGTAGCATCAGAGAAGCAAAGCAGCTGAAGCAAAGCAAAGCAGAGAAGCAAAGCTAGCAAATCCTGAAGATACAAAACCCAAGATAGGAGCTATCAGTAAAGTACATGGCCTCATGAGTTCATACACAAATTCTCAAAGTTCAGTCAACAAGCAAAGGGACTAGAGGTCATGATATGAGAAGTCAAAATGGACCTCATTGATGTCTTTGACACTTTTGAGGAGGAAAGTCAAGGTCATATCATGGCTCTATATGAGTATAACTTAAGTCAAAGGAAATAGCATGCATAAAATCTGAGGATGAGGTAGCATTGTATATCAGGAAGGTACATGCATATGAGAAGATGCAAGAACCAAAGGTAGAACAGGGCAAAGCATGACACAAGGCATCTGGGAGAAGGCCAAAAGAAAGAGGAACAGAAATAATCTATCATTGAAGTCCATACTCTGCAGACCACCTGGAAAGAGAGAGGAAATAGAAGAGAATGTTAAGAATTAGATCTTAAGACTGGCACAAGGGGAGAATACAGGAGTGATGGCGGGGTGTCAGATATTCATGCATCTTTTGGGTCTCTCTCTCTAGCAAGAGCATAGTATTGAATGATTTACTAATTTTTTTTAGCAATTTCATCCTTTAAAACATAGAAGAACCTACAGAAGTAAATTCTATTCTGGATCCAATTCTCACTAACTGGGAAGAACTAGTTTTTTTGGTAGAAATTATGGGAATCTTGGGAGTAAGGAAGGCTTTTTTCCTCAATAATAAGAGGAAATCTGGCATAGTTGGACAAGTCCCCTAGATTTTGGCATAGCAGATTTCAAATAATTCAGAGGCAAGAGACATAGGATTAATCCCATGGAGTAAAATGCTTCAAAGCTCATAATAAGAAGGGTAGAAGATGTTCATGAGTTTCATTCTGAAGAGAAAAGGGGGAACAATCCCAATGAAAAGGAAAAATAGAAATTTTTCCAAAGAGATGGATACAGTTTCACATGGAATTCACCAATTAATTTAGATGTGATTTTTTAAAAGCTATACTTTTTAAAATTAATGATCATTTTTTCTTTCTCAAACCTCCTCCAACCCGCATTAAAAGAAATGATTATAACTAATGTATTCATAATCACATTAAACAAATTCCCACACAGTTCTTGCTCCCAAAACAATACCTCCTTCTTCTTCCTGAGTCTATCATATCTGACAGGAGGTTGGTAGCCAAATTTATAATCATTTCTCTTGGATCATGGTTGGTCACTGCATTCAACATTTTTCTTAAGACTTGCAAAGTTATTTAATCTTACAATGCTTCAATAGTGCATAAATGATTCACCTAGTTCTGCTCACTTCACTCTGTGTCAAGTCACACAAGTTTTCTGAGCTTTCACTGAAATTGGCCTGTCTAATACAGTACCTGGAACATGGCCACTGCTTAATGAAGGCTTGTTAAATCAAATGCCTTTCTGCTCTCTCTGCATTTATTTATTTCTCCCTTAAAATTGATCACTTGGTGAAGAAACTTAAGGAGACAAGATTCTGGGAAGACAGTGGAGTAGGACTAAATATTTCAAGGTCTCAAGATTTTCCTCCACAAAAGAGATAAAATAGAACCTCTTGGCATACATAGAGCCATGAAACAAACAAGAGCAGAGGCAGAACAGGGGTTATCTTGGGACAATCAGAGAAGAACTGAAGAAAAATTCCAGGATTGGATTTCCTCCCTGCAAAAAGTAAATAGTTCCAGGCTAGAGACACCTTTAACAACAAGCAGCAAGCCCTTGAAGTAGCTGGGTGGGGAGGCTGCCTCAGCCCTGCCACAGGAGTTTTATCTCTGGGACACTGAGGAGAGTTAGTTGTCTGACTTGTGAAAGATCTAGGGAGCACCTACTTTCAAGGAAAGCCAGACCCAGCCATGCTGGGAAGAGTGGCATAACCAGCACATGCCTGCTGAGTGCAGAAGCAGTGGGGCAGGAATGCTGCTGGATGTGGGCACTTATAAGAGGCTGGAGGTCCTCATCTGAGTGTAAGAACAGAGGAGAGAACTGAAGAGGATCAGAGGCCAGAGGCACTATTCTCCTTACCCCAGAACTAGAGATGACTATAAAAACTAAATTATTCCATGCAGAAAAAATACACATGCAAAGAATAAAGAATCCAACCATAGAGAGATCCTACGGGAATAGAGAAGACTGAGGTTTATCTTCAGAGGACATTGGAGCAAAAAAACCCTCTTCTACACCAAAGAGTAATATCAAATGGTCACCTACCCAAAAATAATTCATTGAAGAGGTTTTTTTTTCATTTTAAAGTCAAATGAGAGAGGTGGAGGAAAAATTAAAAAGAAAAATAAGAATGATATAAGAAGAACAAGAAAATTGTTACAAGAAAGTCCATCAATTAGAAAAAGATATCCAGAAGCTTAAGAAAGTAAATTACTCCTTGAAAATCAGAATTGGGCATGGGGAAGGCAGCAAAGATATGAGATGAAGAAATTTAGATAGATAGATAGATAGATAGATAGATAGATAGATAGATAGATAGATAGATAGATAGATAGACAGAAAATTAAAAAATAGAAGATCATGTGAAACATCTTATTAGAAAAACAATCGATCTAGAGAACAGATCAAAAAGAGAAAACATAAGAATAATTGGACTACCTGAAAATTCTGATCAAAAAAGAATCGTGACACAATAATATGAGAAATAATTAAAGAAAATTATCCTGAAACATTACAACAAGAAGGGAAAGCAGAAATAGGAAAAAAAAATCCACCAATCACCACATGAAAGAGATTCTATGAGGAAAATTCAGAGAAATATTATACTTAAATTCTGAAACTTCCAGATCAAGGACAAAATATGAGGAAGAAGAAAAAAACAATTTACATGTCATGGTACCACAGTTAGACTCAAAAAAGACCTAGCCTTGGTGACAGTAAAAGATCACAGGTCCTGGAAAGCTATATATCAAAGACCAAAAAACTGGGCCTCCAGTCAAAAAAATAGCCAGAAAAGCTAAGCATAATTCTGAATGGAAAAATATAAATATTTGATCAATTGTCAGACTTACAGAACTCTGTTTAAAACAACAACAACAAATAAACCCCGAACTCAATGGAAGATTTGACATGCAAGAACCAAGAGAAATATAAGGTACATAGCAATAACCAATTACAAGGGACTGAATAAGGATAGAATGTTTACCTTTCATGTATAGAAGATACAAAATCTATGTCTAAGATTGTTATTAGCAATTAGGTAGCTTAAAAGAAACATTGGAGGAGACCTGAGTATGATATGACTTCAAAAAGTAAAACCATTCAAGAACAGGTAACAGAGTACTTATCTTCTACAAATTAGGAGCAAAAGGAAGAACTGGTATAGAGGAATTAGATAAGGTAGAGGGGCTATTATTTCTGGAAAACCATTTTTATTTGGAATGGGTTTGAGAGGGGAAAATGCATATATATCTAGAAGAGTATAAAGTCTTCTAAATTCAGAGAGAAATAAAACTCTAAGGGGACAGAGAAGGGGAGAAGATAAAGGAGGGATCTTTAGAGGTAATTGTGAGGGAATACTTTAAAAGTGGGATATAGACGGGTCTTTAGATTTAGGGGAATGAAATGATAAAGGAGGGAGCTTTAGAGGGGAGGGGGACAGAATAGGTCAAAGAAGGGTATAAAAAAGGATTTCAGCTCATGGAAATGAGAGGTTAATGGGAGGGACTGTTGAAGTGAGGGGAAAATGACAATAAATAAATGATAAAAAGAAATTGATCTCTTGGGGGGGGAAATGAGTCAGTTAGGATAAACAGTCTCCAATATCCCTTCCAATTCTAACATTCTACAAACTTGATGAACACTACAGAAGAGTCATTATGGGCTATTCTCCCAAAACACCTCCCCTGGAACCCATCCCTTTTTCTTACCTGACTTAAGGTAGGTCACTATAATGACATCATTATTCTTCACCACAAACTGGTCCCAACAAAATTTGAGGTCCTCAGTAGTGTAATTCCATGGGGAATAAGATTCCCTCAGACTTTATGTATTCTGATGACATGTCTTGATAGTATGAAATTTGAGGTTTCTGAACCTGCTCCTTTGTAGTCTCACCTGGATTCTGCCTGCTGAGACTTTTCTCAACTCCTTGTCAAAGATGGTCCAGTCTCTGACAACCCTTGGAAACACACTGCCTTCACTTCACCAGGATTAGATGCAAAGGGTAGAAAGCATGATGTTTTATCATAGTGGATCTTGTTGACTCAAAACTGAGATTATAGGGTCAGGGAATAACAAGGAATTGAGTAACTGGGAAATTTTCCAAGAAAGGGATGAACAAGGTTAGGCAAATATTTCATAGACTTAGTCCAAATTCCAAAAATTCCTTTATTTTCTATAGAGATAATTTCGTCTTTGAAAATGTAGAAGTGGGGTGGCTAGGTGGCACAGTGAATAGAGCACCAGCCCTGGAGTCAGGAGGACCTGAGTTCAAATTTGACCTCAGACACGTAACACTTACTAGCCATGTGACCTTGGGAAAGTCACTCAAACTCAATTGCTCTGCCTTCCGCCCCTGTAGAAGAATCAACGAGGGGACTCACTCTCTTGCATTTAATTTGCACCAAGAGGAACTATTTGTTAGGGAGGAAATAATGAAAATATAGGGGAGAGATGACTTCTGCCTAAAGTTTATGAATAAGGAGAAGGAACATGAGGTTAGTCCAGTATATACCCAAAAGTTGGGGTCAGGAGGTTTGAAGGCATTCAGAAGAAAGCTGGATGACATCCAAAAGGGGAAATCGGCTGAAGAGGGGTGGGGTATGCTTAAGAATGGAGCTCTTCGGTGAGACAGGGCATCTTGCTTATTATGTTGCCATGGAATGTGGGAAGTTCGAGAGGCAAAGGAAGCCATATTCAACTCTTACTTTAATGTAGTGGTTCTCCATCTTCCTAATGCCACGACCCTTTAATACAGTTCCTCATGTTGTGGTGACCCCCCCAACCATAAAATGATTTTCGTTGCTACTTCATGACTGTAATTTTGCTACTGTTATGAATAGTAATGTAAATATCAGATATGCAGGATGTATTTTCATTGTTACAAATTGAAAATAAAGCATAGTGATTAATCACAAAAATATGTAGTTATATATTGTGAAATATTTATTTCTAATTACAAATAAATGAAATTTTTTCTTGAAGCATGGTGTAGCATGGGTACCAGTCTTAATATAACAACAGTAAACTACATTGCTACATTTTGTGACAGTATGAGTAAAAAGCCAATGTCAGTGCAAAGATTAAGATCGCTTCTTTCTCACCAGATCAGAAATTCTCCGGGCAGTCTTTGCAAAAGCAACAAAGATCATCTTCCACAAGAAGTCTACTTCTGTATTTAGACTTGATAAACAACAAGCTGGACAACCCTGTTTCACAAAGATACTTTGTTGGACATGGAAGAAGGAGCAACACAGTCTCAGACTATCCTGTTCTGTATATGACTACAAACACTTGATCCAGAATTTTGTAGCTGGCATCATAGAGAAATCAGTTCTCGCTGCATTGCTGTTAGTAAGTTCAGTGAACTCCTCTTGTGCCATCTCAGGAACATCTTCAGCTTTGACTGTGAATTAGCTTCTGGCAAGTGTAAATTGGGTGCCAGGTAGATTTGGAAAGTATGGTGAAATTTCCTCTGGAAGCATGCACAAGTGTTCTTTCACAGAAATTCTCATCGTAATCCTTTTGTCTGGCTCAATGTGATGTTCCTCAAAGAAAGTAGATAAGGTAGGCAACATGTAAATTTTATTTTCATCCAATTTTTTTTTTTTTTGCCGAAGCTGAAGTTTCATTTGGAATGGTCGGATCTTTTCAGACAAATCGAGGCACGTTGCATTTGGTCCTTGCAATGATAAATTTAACTCACTCAAGATGACAAAGATACCAACCAAGTAAGCTATTTTCTGCAGTTCACTTTTATCGCTTTAACGTGCTTAGAACTGTGGCCTTGCTTTCTGATTAAAAAATATTTTGAGTTCATCAGGAAGCTCAAAAACACGTTTTAAAACTACCTCTCGACAACCAACTCACCTCAGTGAAAAATAGCAGAGCATTGCTCGACTCACCCAACTCATTACACAGTTGCGAAAACAGTCGACTGTTTAAAGTGCTCACCTTTATAAAATTGACAGAACTTATGACGCTTTTCTTGTAACTCGTGGCAGCATCTTCATTGCTACTATTTGAATGTAAATCATACAGTGAGTTACGATGATTTTTGGTGACTCATTCAGTACCAAATGTTGAACTCCAGATCAACATCCTAGCATAGCTGGAGCACCATCTGTGCGAACACCACAAACCATCAGGAGTCTTATACTCTTTCAGAAATGAATCAACTGTATCAAATACATCATGTGCAGCAGTTGTCATTTCAAGAAGTTTGCAAAAAAGAAATTCGTCTTTAAAGTCGCCATCATTAATAAACCTCACGTAACAGTTGGCGACATCTGTAGATTCAAGCTGGATACTAAATATTGGAAGTGGAGCAGATTTAATTTACTGGATTACCTGATCAAAAATATCAGCATACATCGAGTGTCTTCTTTGTCTTCTCTCTCCTCACCCAACTCCCCTTACCCTTCCCCAAATGGGGCAGCCAGGATCAGTCCCCATGGCAGTGGCCCGCCCCTGCGAGTGAGAACTTTCCACGGCCATTGGTGACCCGCCCGGGGAGACAACCTCAGCAGCGGCCCTGGTGGACGGGATGGTTCAGCAAAGCAGCCTGAATTATATTTATGGACGGAATCCCAACACGCTAACTCTACATCGTGATTTTTTTTTCCTTCTTTTTCCTTTGTATTTCCTTTTCTCTTCCCTTCCCCAGACTCCGTCCAAGGAGATGCTGTCCGCGGTCTTCCTCTGCAATTAGCCCCGTTTTCCTTCTTCTCAGGTCTAGATTGTTGGCTTTCTGTAGCGGAGGGAGCAAAATGGTGATTTTGCCCATGGTGGTGTGATAGAAATGGCATCAGGGGCCCAGCGGCAGGCTCCTTCCTTCTTGGCTTGTAGAGGTTTTGGAGAGACTTAAGAAGTGTCCGGTCCCGGTGAGGACAGTGGCAGGGCTTCCGCCCCCTGCCCATCCTTTGATCCCATTTGCTCCTCCTGCTGACAGAATGTCTTTCTTCTACTTATTTTAGTCCCAAATGTCTGAATGTTTTGTGGGGGGGGGGGGGTTCCCCTCTGCTCCCTCCCTCCCCCCTTCCCTCTTCATGGAGTGATTATGTGGAGAGTGATGTGTAAAGGGCTCTCTCCTCACCGCATTCTCTGCAGAAATTTCTTTTGGCCTATTATTTGGTGTAGAATAAAACACTGCATTAAAAGGGGGATGTTCCATTGGGGGGAAAAAAAAGAGTATCGGCATAAGTGTCATCTATTCTTCTGTGGACAGTGTCATTACATAAGGAAATTGCGCTCAATTTCATAACAAATTTGTCTCCAATCATAACTTGAACGATGTCTTTGGCCACCGGCAACAGTAAATCCTCAACAATGGTGTGAGGTTTTATAGCTCCGGCGATTCTGAGTGCCACCAGATATGAAGCTTCAACGGCTGCTACGTTTTGTTTGTGGTACTTGCCACCAGTGTCAAGTCTGGCTTTCTTGGGTCCACCAGCTTTTCTTCTAAAATAGATGGTATCCTTGACAACAAAGCTCGGATGCTTGCTATCAAAATGGTCTTTTAGTTTGTTTGGCTTCACAGATTCAGCTGATAGAACTTCACAACAAATAACACATTGTGGATTCTCAATTCCTGCTGTAATTATTGAGGTAAAACCATACTGTAAAAAATCCTCACTATATTTTCTTTTCTTAACATTCTTCTTTACACAATCCATTGTCATGGGGTGCTTTGCTAATGAAAATCATATATAACAATGGCTTTAATAATACAAAAGATGATGCATGGCATAGTTCACTCAACACAATTCATTAAAGTTTCCTGTGATTTACCATTCTCTGTTTTTTTACATACCTGTTACTATCACAAGGGGGCAGTATTTACATCAACCACAGCTAAATATAAAAAGACCCATCAGCATCCAGATTAAGTTCTCATGGTACAGATATTAATTTTTTGCAGTAGTTGATGATTTTACACTTACTCAGTAATTATAATTCATGAAGTATCATTTTACCTCCGATACTGCTGCTTTCAACACAGCAGCTGCTCTCTACACATGTGTGAATGGTTCACATAAGTACATTATGGTGCCAACCCTGTCACATACATCTGTAGTTGTACAGGGTGTATGTGATGGGGTTGGCACAATGATGTCATCATGCTGGGTACTGGGATGTGGGTGTATCTGCATGTGGGTGGACCCACCTGGAGAGGGATGGAGGAGCAGTGTCTCAGTTTGTAAGACCACTGGAAATATGTTTTCCAATGGCCTTAGGCAACCCCTGTGAAAGGGTCATTCAACCCCCAAAGGAGTCGCAACCCATAGGTTGAGAACCACTGTTGTAGGGCAAGATAGATTTCTATACCCCATTGCCTGTAATATCTTATTTCCCAATTGCATGTAAAAATCCACGTTTTTAACATTTGGTTTTTTTTAAACTTTGAATTCCACATTTTCTCCCTTCTTCCCTTCCCACCCACTCTCATTGAGAAGGTGTAAAATTTAAAGACTCTTTTTTGTTATGTCAAGTAAGCAGGTACTTAGAGGGGCTAAGTACCTCTGTGAAAGAAGCAGAAGGTGTGAACTCTGCCTCCTTTTGACATAACAGGAAGGGTTTGGCTGAAACAGGAAGCCAATGTGTGTGTGTGTGTGTGTGTGTGTGTGTGTGTGTGTGTGTGTGTGTGTGTGAGAGTGTAAGAAGAATCCAAGAGAGAGGCAATCAGACTCAAGAATTTTTTCTCCTGGTGGAGGAAGCAGAATTGTCCCAGCATCTGGGAGTTGGGCTGCTACTGGACTAAGAAATGAGTTGGGAGTGTTCTATGAGACTAAAATCTGATGAAGGCTGAGGTTTCTTGCTGAGAAGCCTGCCTAAAAGACTGAGGTTTCTTCTGGGTCCTAAGGCCAGCTGAACTGCTGGTGGACTGAAAAATCATGACCAGGATAAGACTTTGTTTGTGGCTTGGTTGATCCTTGAGTTCCCAGCAACGGAAGTGGTAAAGGTTTTGAGATGTGCTGGACCCTGTGAACTTCACTGTGTAACAAGGACTGCCAGGAGGACTGGACAAAGACCTGGGAGCTATCTGCCTCTGAATCCAGGGGACTGGTTGATTTAGGCAGGTGCTGGGACCATGGAAGGGGATCCAGGGAATCTGAGACACCACCCTGAGTCAAGATGAATATAAGGCTTCTCCTTGGATATTGAAGGTGTGATGAAATTGAAGTTTACTAGACACCAAAGGGTGGAGGTTTTGTGTAATTTTCTAATAATTATATTTAGTTATTAATGATACTTAGTGACTAATTGCTAGTTAAGTGACTGATTAAGCTAACCTATGATTACTCCACCAGTGGAAGGATGACTTGTATTGTGAAATGATTGAATGGTTAAGTAAGGAGGCAAACCTCCTTAAGGATACCAGATGATTATTCTTTTGTTCTTTGTTCTAAATTCTGTGACCACTTTGGTGAGAACTATGTGGCCATTCTGATGTTAAGCTGTTGTAAACACTAGATGGTGTTTTCTGTGATAAGATGTAATGTTGTGAATATTATATTGTGATTTGTTGTGAATGTTTGCCTTGATTTGTAATGGAATAAATGGAGTGTTCATTGTACTGTGTAATCAGAACCTTAAAAGCTGTTCACAGTAGCATTCTTTTGGGAAGCTGCTCATGCATGGCTTACAGAAGGCAAACAATTGGATATAGGTTATACACGTGTAATTATGCAAACACTTCCATAATGATCATGTTGTGAAAGATTAACTCTATTCCCTCCATTCTATCCCACCCACACTCACTCATTCTATTTTCTCCTTTGACCCAGTCCCTTTTCAAAAGTGTTTGCTTCTGACTACACCCTCCCTCCTTTTCTTCTATCATCCCTTTCCTCTTCTTTCCCCCTTTCCCTTTACTTGCCTGTGGGATAAGATATGCAATTGAGTGTGTATGTTGCTCCCCTTTAAGCCAAATCTGATGAGAGTAAGGTTCACTCATTTACTCTCACCTCCCTCCTCTTCTCCTCCATTATGAAGACTTTTTCTTGCCTCTTTCATGTGAGATAATTTACCCCCATTCTATTGCTCCCTTTCTCCTTCTCCCAATATATTCCTCTCACCCCTTAATTTTATTTTTTAGATATCATTCTTTCAAATCCAACTCACCTTGTGTCATCTATCTATCTATCTATCTATCTATCTATCTGTCTGTCTGTCTGTCTGCATGTATGTGTATATGCATATATTTCCTCCAACTACCCTAATACTGAGAAAGGTCTCATGATTTACAAATATCATCTTTCCATGTAGGAATGTAAACCATTCAGCCTTAATTAATCCCTTATTACTTCTCTTTCCTGTTTACCTTTTCATACTTCTCTTGAGTCTCATATTTGAAAGTCAAATTTTCATCTCTGGTCTTTTCAGCAAGAATGCTTAAAATTCCTCTATTTCATTGAATATTGATTTTTCCCCCTGAAGCATATACTCAGTTTTGCTGGGTAAGTGATTCGTGGTTTTAATCCTAGGTCCTCTAAACTCCAGAATATCATATCCCAAGACCTTCTATCCTTTAATGTAGAAGGTGATAGGTTTTATGTTATCCTGATTGTATTTCCACAACACTTGAATTGTCTGTTTCTGGCTGCTTGAAATATTTTCTCCTTCACCTGGAAACCTTGGAATTTGGCTATAATATTCCTATGAGTTTTCCTTTTGGGATATCTTTCAAGAGGCAATCAGTGGATTCTTTCCGTTTCTATTTTACCCTCTGATTCTAGAATATTAGGGAAGTTTTCCTTAATAATCTCTTGAAAGATGATGTCTAAGTTCTTTTTCTGATCATGATTTTCAGGTAGTTCAATAATTTTTAAATTATCACTCTTGGAACTGTTTTCCAGGTCACTGGTTTTTCCAATGATATATTTCATATAGTCTTCCATTCTTTTGGTTCTATTTTTTTACTTTCTTGATTTCTCATAAAGTCTTTAGCTTCATTTGCTCCATTCTACTTTTGAAGGAATTATTTCCTTCAGTGAACTTTTGGAGCCACTTTTCCATTTGGCCAATTCTGCTTTTTAAGGCATTCTTCTCCTCGTTGGCCTTTTGGATTTCTTTTGCCAGTTGGGTTAGTCTATTTTTAAGGTTTTATTTTCTTCATTATTTTGGGGGGGTCTCCTTTAGCAAGCTGTCGGCTCTTTTTCATGATTTTCTTGCATCGCTCTCATTTCTCTCCCCAATTTTTCCTCTGCTTCTCTCACTTGATTTTCAGAATCCTTTTTGAGTTCTTCCATGGCCTGTGATCAATTTACACTGAAGACTTTTGATGTAGGAGCTTTGACTTTGTTGTCTTCTTCTGGTTGTATGTTTTGATCTTCTTCGTCACCAAAGTAAGATTCTATCGTCTGACTTTTTTTACACTGTTTGCTCATTTTCCAAGCCAAATACACGATTTTCTGAGTCGCTGTCAAGGCAGAACTCTGCTTCTAGTGGAGGTGGGGTGAAGGTAGTTACACTGTCCTGAGCTTCAGGGGTTTTGTGTCATCTGCTGAATCTCCCACTATCTGTGGGTCCATATCTCTGGAAGCAGCCCCCACCATCAGCACTGCTGCTGCTTCCACATCCACTGCCCCAGGGCTAACACCAGTCCTTGCTCCTCTTTCACCCGGTCCCACAGAGCTCCCCGCTGACCTTCCACACCGTTTTCGCCATTTGTGGGTTGAGAAGTCGGAATGAAATTCTTAAGACACAAAAAGAAACAATTAACATTGAGTGGCAAAATAGGGAGTCCTCTTTCTACCTTTATCTAAATGCTTCTGTTCCTTATTTTTTATGGCTCTTTCCCCTACCATTTCATTCATAATTTGATTTCTTTTTAAATATTCTCCAATTGAATCATATCAAAATATTTTCTAGAAGCTTGGACTTTTAATAAGAGTTGTTCTACGATGTAAATCCTACCAGGCAAAAGCAAGGAAGGAAAAGAGAATAAATCTTTAAGTGCCTACTACGTATTAAGAAGTTAGTCAAGTCACATTTTCTATAAGAACCCTAGACTAGAGGGACCAGCCCTTCACTCATTTCTTAAATAGGCCTATTCACTGAGTGGGCATTACCTCACCCTAAGTGAGTTCATGCAAAGGCCTTATTCAAAAAGGGTCAGGGCCTTCTATTACATCCTGGGTCGTCTCCAGTTATCCTGATTGATATATGACCATTGGACCGAGATGGTTCTGGAGGAGAAAGTGAGGCTGGTGACCTTGCACTGCCCTCCCTCCCTCCCTCAAATCCAAGTCAACTGTAAGCCATGTCATCATTTTCCTGGTGTCATTGTCCACTTTGAGAATAAAGGACAGACACAACAACAACAATGACAATTATGTATTAGATACAGAATTAAACATTTTACAAATATTATCTCATTTAAACCAAATGACAGTCCTGTGAGATAGCTGCTGTCATTCTCTGCATTTTAAAGTTGAAGAAACTGAGGAAAACAGAGGTGCAATGACTTCCTCTTACAGAACTGAGAAGTGTCTGAGGCTCAATTCAGACTCATCCTCCTCAGTCTAGGCCCAGGCTTTCAATCACCGCACCACCCATCTAGCTGTGATAAATGAGGACCTCGCTCTCCATTCATCAACCCTCTGACTTCCATAACCAAAATATTCCTCCTCCCTGACCACCACTGTCTTATATGTGTGGTCTTCACTCATTAATACTTGAGCTGCTTGAGGGCAGAGACTGACTCGCTTTTTCATTCCCAGGATTTAGCATGTCTGGCACATAGAAAGCACTTAAATGTTTTTCACTTGTTTTATCCCCTTCCTGGATCTAGGGCAAGCACTTTCCATCTGTAACTCCTAAGATCCACATTCCTGACCATGGATGGCCCAGTCAGACTTGACCTATGAGTGTTCAGTATTTCACTTCGCACCCCTCCATAACTCTCCTACTTCTGTGGCCCACTCACCCACTCACTCACTCAATAAATAAACATTTATTAAGCGCCAGCTATGTCCCAGGCACTGTGATAAGCAATGGGGATACATAAAGAGACAAAAGTCAATCTTTCCCTCAAGAAGCTTACAATCTAGCAGGGAAGACAAAATGTAAACAAATAATAATATCACAGCATGTACAAGATAAATCGGAGATAATTCACAGAGGGAAGGCAATTAAACTGGACTGGGGATGGTTTCTTGTAGAAAATAAGATTTCAGTTGAGACTGAAAGGAAGTCAGAGCAGAGTAGGCTTGGGAGACAGAGAAAATGTCGGGAGCTGAAATGGAATGTCTTGTTCAGCATCACTAGATTGAAGAGGACATATTGGGAAATAAGGTGAAAAAAAGACTGAGAAGGTAAAAGGGACCAAGGATATGAAGGGCTTTAAATGATAAACAGAACATTATTATTTTTTATCCTGAAGGCTTTAGAAAATCACTGTGGCTTACTAGGGTTGGGTGGGGGACACAGCATATATTACATGTTTGGGTGAGCCCTCTAGGAGAATCACTTTACTCATTTAGTGTTTGAATTGAGGATAAATTAGTCATGAGAGACTTAAGGCAAGCAGACTCAATAGAAAGCTATTGTAATAATATAACCATGAGGTGATGAGGGGCTACAGAAGGATGGTGGTAGTGTCAAAGGAGAGAAGGGGACATAAAGAAGAGATGCAAAATGAAAACTTTGGGCCATATGAAAACTTCTCGTGGGTGGGGTGAGAGATAGTGAGCAGTCCATGCTGATAATTAGGTTGTGTGTCTGAGAACCTGGAAGGATGATGTTGTCCTCTACAGTAATATTCTAGAGGAAAAGAGAATTAGTTCTCTTTTGAATATATTGTGTTTAAGATGCCTACTTCACTTCCTGTTAAAGGTGTCGGAGAGGCAGGTGGAGATGCAAAAGTAAAGGTTAATGGAGAGCTTGAGGCACAACAGGTAAATTAGAGAATCTTCAGCATAATTGTTGGTGGAGTTGTAAACTGATCCAACCACTCTACATAGCTCCTAGTAGAGAATAATTTGAAACTGTGCCTGAAGGGCAATTAAACTGTGTATATCCAGCTATACCACTTCTAGGTTTATATCCCTAAGAAGATCATAAAGAAGGGGAAAGGACCCACACGTACAAAACTATTTATTACAGCTCTTTTCATGGTAGCAAGGAATCAAAAATTAAGTGGATGGTCACTCTGGTATAGAAGCAATCAGTTTATCAGATACTTAGCACTTAGTAACTTAGGGCTAAGTAGAACATGGTATCTTACGGCTAAGTATGGAAGGTGTGAGCCTTGTCCCCTGTTGGGAAGGTGTGAACTACCCTGATGACTGA
>CM053596.1:9345123-9403774 GCA_028646575.1 Pseudocheirus occidentalis | reverse complement strand
ACTGGGCTGAGGAAGCTGTTAGGCCCTAGATAAGAGCCTCTACCAGTCCTAACTTCTGGATCAAGGACAAATTCTTGGGAAATTAGCTGTTTGGCCTCAGGCTTTTGAAACCTTTCCAGCTCCTCTTGTGGGTGCCTGACTGGGCCAAGAAAAAGAAGGTGAGAGGGGCTTCCACTGGAGAATGGGGGCAGTCTGGGGGCTCCTTCAGTCATGCTCCTGCTGGTATTTTCCACAGTTATTTCATCTAAGTCTCATGACTGTCCTGGGGAGGGGGAGATGTTATTGTTCCTTGTTTTATAGATGAGGAGACAGGCAGATAGGACTTAAGTAACTTAACCCAAAGTCATTTAGACAATCAGTGTTAAAGGTAGGATTCGAACTCACAACTCCCTAGACTCAAAGACAGCGTTAATGTGCTGCACCCTCAATGGTGGGGGACAGGGGTGGGAGATAAGCAGGGAACCAGAGGGACATGGCCCCTCGAATACAGCCCCCTCACCCCTGCTCTAAGACTTCCCCACATGCTAAACTTCCCAAGTGATAAGGGCTCACTTTAAGAGACCCCGTCAAAAGGTGTCACTAGGACTGCATGCCTGCCCTCCCCACCCCACACCTCTGGGCCCCACCAAGGCTTTTTACATACTCTCATGCCAGAGTACAGTGGGGTCTGGGGAGGGTCACCACCATCTGGGCTGGTCCCTGGGTTCTAGCTCACAGAACAGCCTGAGGCAGGACCAGGGGTCACACACTCACTATCACCACTCAGGGAAGAAAGCCTCATTCTGGACCCCTTGGCTTTGCCCCCAACACAACATTTGGCCCCTGTCCCTTCAGCAGACAAAATCTGAGCACCTCAGTGGCCCCCAGAGTCCTTGAATCTCAGACTCAGAGTTGGAAGGAGGCTTGACAAGAAGTGGGCCTTGTCCAGCCTCTGCTTGGAGCCGCTGGGGCAGGGGAGCACCCCTCTATCTCCTGAGGCAGCCCCTCCCACTTTGGGGTAGCCTCATCTTTAGCAGAGTTTCCTGCCTACAGCCTCCCCAGCTGCTCCTTGCAGGGTGTGTGTGGAGGGACCCTTGAACCAAACCTCTCCTGCGGGACAGCTCTCCAAATATTGGTGGCAGCCCTCCCTCAGTATCCCCACCAAACCTCCTCTTCTCTAAGCTAAACTTGCCCAAGCCCTTTAAGTTTTGCTGGAAGACATCCAGTTATCCAGGGGTCCTCTTCCTGCTGCTCCCATGCTAACACAGCCCCTCCTGGGATGTCTACTTCTACCTCTTGGCAGCTGCCAGGGCTTGGGGCAGCTCTGCTGAGTCTGGGGGACTCAAATCCCTCAGGCCTGGAGCAGTGACAGTTTCCAGGCCCAGGCCCCCTCCTCACCTGCCCAAGGTCACTGGCTCTGCTGAATCTTGGGTCCTACAGGACAAGGTGAGCTGGAGACCCAGAGAGAAGTGACTTAACCTGACTTGGTCTTGGTGGTTGTTCGTGGATCTCCCCTGTCTCCCTGGGGCTCCAGCTGGTGCCCTGGTGGGTGCTGGACACCAGAGACTGTGTTGTGGGCCCACTATGACCCCAGCAGCTTCTCCCCTCTTTCTGTTTCTCAGTTCAGCCTCCATGAGCTGCCAAGTAGACATTCTGAATGTTCACGTCTGGCCACATCCCTCCCCTGCTCAAAGAAACTTTGGGGGCTCCCTCTTACTTCTAGGGTCCATGGCAAACTCTGAATTTTGGCATTTAAAATGCTCTATGACCCAGATTCAGCTTACATTCCTTCCCCTTGTGCAGTCTGTATTCCACCCAGACTGGTCTCCTGGCTTTGTGCCTAGTTTGAAGTGAACAAAACATGGGTCCTGGGTTCGAATCCCAGCTCTAACACTTACCACTCTTGTGACTTTGGAAATCCTTCCTCAGGCCTCACTTCTCTCACCTAACTCACATCCAAGACCCTATAATCTCCCACCTCCAGGCTCTTACACTAGCTTATCTCCTAGGCCTGGAATGCCTTCTCTCCTCTCCTCTGTCTTTTGGAATCTTTACATTAATTCAAGGCTCAGTTCAGGGGCTCATGAAGCCTCTCCTGGTACCCCCCACTTATCTATGGGCAGCTGATCCTGCTGTCAGGACTGCCTACAGCAAAGGCAGCCTTGGTTTTGTCTGTCACCTCAGCACTAGGCCCGCACCTAAGCACGTGAGTCCCACAACATCTTCCTTCCTTCTTCCTCTGGGACATATTTCCTTCTAATGCCTGCTTGGGTTATCCCCCCACTACTCACTATTCTAAGCCAGGGGACCTCCAGGAACCACTCCCCCAAACCCTGACTTCTCCTGCTATGGCTATGCACCCTATGTGAGGCTGGCACCATGGGATGGGCACCACACCAGTGGAGGGGTGAATGGTATCATAACAAAGGTGTCCTCGCTTTACTGGGGGTGGCCCTCTGGAGCAAGGCTCAGGGTTCTGGGCTGTTTAACCTTTTTATTCATGAAAGAATGAACCCCCCAAACTTAAAAAGCATTTTCTAAGCGTTTAGTATATACAAACAGAAAAGCAAGCCAGTCTCAGCCCTCAAGGAGCTCCCATTCAAAAGGGGGAGACAACAGGGAGAGGAAGTTTCAGAACCATGAGAGGGTAAGGTCCCATCATCCTTAGGATACATGGCAGGCAAATGGTCCTGCCACTTCTTGGATGTGATTCCATGCATGCAAAGCCTCTCAATTTCTCAGATAGCACCAGTTGACATTGCCAAGGAACTTGGTGTTGAGAACTCTCTTGGCAGTTGTCCTGTAGCTATCAGTTGCTGGCACAGGTTCCTCCTGTCTCTTCCCAGGGGTCCTTGGAGCTTGAGTTAGTTGGGCAGCTTGTCTGCGCTTGGGAGGCATTTGGTGGGGATGACCAGCTCCTCCTCTGGAGCCATCTTCCCCTGATGGTGATCAGGGATGGGCTGGAAGTACGACCTGGCATGACGAGGTGGGGGTAGGGGTCTTGCTCTTATTCTCAAGGCCTTTTAAAACCCCCAACTTGGATAAACATCCAGAGAGTATGTTTCCAGGTCAAAGGAGATCTAAAAAAGCAAACTCAAAGTCTAAACAGTTTGTTCTCTCTCTTAAAACCCCAGATTGCCTTCCTGTACAGGTCAGTCAACTCAGGCCCTGCTCCCAGAATGCATTACTCTTGCTGCCTTCCCCAACTCCTCCAGCAATGAGTCCTCCCATCTTGGAGCATCTCTGACCACTCCTTTAGAGGTCTCCAGGCTAGCTGGAGGCTGTGAGACTGGGAAGATCTGGTCACGTCTGGTCTCTGGGTGCCTTATGAGTTTCTGGGCTCCTTGGATGATTGTTGCGAAATATGTGTGTTTATTATTGTGAGTTCTCTGGGAGTGTGTGGACTTTCGACTCCCTCAGAGAAACTTCTGACCATCCCAGGCACATTGGCTGAATGACACTCCCAGCTCTGGCACCACCGAGTTCCCTCCTTCCTTGGGTTGTCTGCCCTGAAGCCCATGGAATGTGTGCTCAGGGACATCTTTCCTTTCTGGTTTTGGAGACCAGGTTTAACTTTTGGTATGTCTCTTGTATGAGCCTGAGTTTCCTTGATTATAAAATTTGGCCAACAATGTTTCTATAGTCTGTTTTAGGGGCTTCCTCTCAAAACGATATTTTGTATACATCTTGAAGTCCTAGAAGCAAAAGGGTTTTTATCATTCACTCACTTGTGCATTCAATGAGTAGTCATTAAATGCGTACTATGTGCTAGGGGATGCCTTAGGGTTTGGTCCCAAGGACTTAGACAAAAACCCTGAGGGATCTCAGGGAAGGGAGCAGAGCCTTAGGTATGTTTGCTGTAGCAGGTGAATGGAGGGAAGCTTGGAGGCAGAGCAGCTAATGAGATTATTAAAATTAAAGAGTAGTCCTGAGCTAAAGTGGAAGCTGGAAGGAGAGAGGAGTCTCCTAAGTGTAGTGGTGATAGGACCCCCCAAATTGGGTAACTTTGGATTTCTGGGGTGTGCAGAGGAGCATTCAGAGAGGCCTCTGAGATTGTGAAGCCAAGTGGTCCCTGGGAGGAGGGGCATGACAGGGAAATTAAGGAAAGAGGTGGGGGGGAGGGGCAGGGATGAGTCCACTTTCTGTTCCTTTGAATTAGACATCTACAGAACTGCAGAGGGGCTGAGCAGGCAGCTGGTGGAGTGGCAGGGAGTGGGGGGAGAAAGGAGGGAGGTCACTCCTCTGCTTGGAATGAGGCCATGATATTGGCCTCTAGGACAAAATACAAAGTTCTCCCTTTGCCAGTTAAAGCCCTTGGTGATCTGGCTTCAGCCCCTTTCCAAGCCGATGACAGCCCAGCCTCTTGGAACCCACAGTGGCCGTTTACAGCTCAGCTCCAGTCTCCTCCCTCCCCTCACGTTTGGTGGTACCCTCCACAGTTATTTCACTTTTGTGTCTATCTTTTATTTACTTGGCTGTGATCATGGTGTCTCCTCTGTAGAACAGAAGCTCTTTGTGGGCAAGAACCACGTAGCTTTGGTGTCAGGACTGCTACTTATCCCCCAAGACTTTAGACAACAAAGGAGGTGAGGGGCCTGGGCAGGGGAGCAGTGGGCAAGATGCCTGGTCTGGGCTGGCCATGCTGACTGGGGCTGCTGTCTCGGGGACGAGCCCTTGGAGCTGGGCTGCCTGTGAATACTCCTGACATGTTGGCATCTGACCACAAGCAATAGGTCATGAGACTAACCTTGGTTATTTAGGTCTGTGACACCCTCCTTACATTGCACATGGAGCAGCTCATTGAATGTCTGGCCTGGGATACTGAGGGGAAGCTGGTACCTGGGACAAGAAGAGGGAAGCCAGGACAAGAGGAAGCAATTGGGAGCTGGGGGGCAGCCCGACTTGGGTATGGGCTTAAGAAGGGCTCCCTTCACCTGGCTCCTGAGTGGAATGCCCTTGGACCCCAGGTGATCAGGCAAGAAATTCCGCAGATTCTTTATTGATTCACTTCATCTGTGGCTTTAGGGACCCTTGGGAGTTCTTCCACATCTCCATCTGTTTTCAGTCCTTCATTTTTTTCTGGCTGCTCAGGCCAGACAAGAGTTTTCCTTATTTGCCGTTGATCTGACCCACTGTGTCGCCAGGCTTCATTCATCACAGCTCCCAGGATAGCCAAAGTTACACCGATCAATACTAGCCGGAAGCTGGTCAAGTTATAATATGAAGTCACATCCTCTGGGAGAAGGGAAGAAAGAAAATAGAGGAAAAGCCGTTACTGGTACAGAAAACTGGCAGGAGAACTAGATCTGTAGCTTTCTCCCACGCCCCACCAGCTAGCCAGGTTCTGTCCCCAGATGCCCATCAGTGGAGCTCAGAAGCCCTTGGGCACTCACCATAGTTAGGAGTCTCATGTAACAAGTTCTTATCCTTAGGGTCTCCTGGTTGGGAAAAAGAAGAAAGATGGGGAGCTGGGGTTACCTCTCCTCTCTCTCCTGGCTCTCTGTGGTACTTGCTCCCAGATTTGCTGAGCTATGTAGATCACTGATTGGCCTACCAAGGACTGGGAAAAGGCCGGGGATTAGGGACTGAGGACAGATTAAGGATTAGCATGGGAAGGAAAAGGCCCTAGTTTCTTGTAGTCCTCCCACCCCTTGGGTGATAATGTATCTCCTACAGACCCTGCCCCTTTCCTGTGCACCTGCCCCTCCTGGAGCTCTGCTGGTCTCTGAGAAGGACCCTAGGTAGTAGTCAATCCTCAAGGCCTGTGGAACAGCCACCTAGCAATTCAGAGGGCCTGGGGCTGGGCTGGAGAATCCCCTCGCCACCTCCTTACCCGAAATTTTGAGCTCCACGGTATCACTGGGTATGGACCAGAGGTAAGGGAAGTTACTGTCAAGGCTGTAGCATAGGTATGTGCCGCCATGGGCCCTAGTCACAGCAGGCAATCGGAAGATGCCATGGTAATCAGTGGAGAGCAGTGCACGGGGTGCATTGGCCCCTGTTGTCTTATAGAGAATGTATTTGTTGGGCTCGAGCTGAGTCTCACAATACAGGGTCACATCCTGTCCTGTCCTCACTGTGGAGTCCGGGTATACAGAGATGGAAGGCTTGGGGTACATTCCTGGAGGGATGGAAGGGGATCCCTGAATGCAAGGGAGCTTCAGCCTCTCGTCTTTACATCCCATCCCAAGGAGATGTCTATGACGCCTCCCTCCTTCCTTGAAATTTGGATTGAGAGCCACCATTCCTGTCCTACCTCCTGAGGTCAGAGCCTAGAGGTCTTTAGGCTGGGGGCAGATTTCCTAGGAGGAATCTCAAGACTGCCACTAACTAGCAGGGTAACTTTAATAAGCCAATCCCCTCCCCTCTCTGGGCCTGTTTCCTCCCCTCTTGTCAAGGGAGCAGCTTGGATTAGATACTCTCTAGGGCCCCTTCTGGCCATCTTTTTCCTGGGATTCCCTAACCTGAGATTCCTTTACTCTCCTTCCAAGAGGAGGGAGGACATGGGAGAGGGGCATGACCAGGCTCATCCCCCTCACCTGTGACCATCAGCTCCAAGGGGTCACTGAGTTCTGACCAGTGACTTTGTCTCTGGTATCGACACCGGTAGCGGCCTGCTGCCTCTGCAGCTATGTCTGGAATGAAGAACTCAGCCTCCTTCCAGGGTCCAGGCACTTCCATCATATCTCTTAGGTCTGTGGTCCCATCCTTCTCCAGAAGGAACCTGTGGGCCCCATCTGCACCCTGGCAGCGGACCATGACAGATTTCCCCCAGGGGATCACAGTGCCAGGCACAGCCCACAAGGAAGGTTTGGGAAGTGCTTCTGGAAGTGAAGCAGATAAGAGTCTGCCATCCCATGGGAACCTCTCCTTCAGTCTCTCTGGGGCTCCCTCAAAAATAAGGAAGCCCAGATAGGAGGGATCACCTGGGGGCTAGAGTACAGTCTGACTTGAGTTTGGAATTAAGGAGAGTTCCCTTCAGTTGGTTTCCAAATGGTCAAGATGAACCACCCCCCAATCCCTCCCAGGAAACAAGCCCCTGATTAATTTATTGGTTCATTTGATCCATCTGCCATCCTCAGCTCTTCAAAGAGCTTGGATGCTGGGTACCTCAATCTTCAATACCCATGGGCCCCTGGGAGCAGCCATCTCTATGCTAAGCTATGTGGCAGAGAAGGGGTTTGAGAGAAAGGACTCACGTTTCTCTGCCATGATGCTCTGACTCAAACACAGCCCTATCAGAGAAGACCCAGTTAGAGAAGAGAGGTTCCCTCCACCCATACCCAAACCCCAGACCCCCTGCCCACTTTGGAAGAGGCCTTCAAGTCAGAGGATGACAGCAGGAGGGCTGGAAGTGGCTTCAGAGGTCATCTAGCAGATGAGGAACCAGAAGCCTGGGAGGTGAAGTGATTGCCCAAGGTCACCCCCGGGGGAGATCAGCAAAGGTAGGATTGAAGTGCAGGCTCAGCTTATTCTGTCCTTTGCGACCTGTGACTCCACTTCCCACCCTTGATGCCCTTAGGACTCACCGAGACAGAGCAGGGCTGCCAAGGACCCAGGCATGTTCCTGAACTGAGGTGTTAAGGAACCGTGAGGACTTTGGATGGGCTGAGGCCGGTGGTAGGTCTCTCCTTTCCTCCCCGATGGCCAACTTCAGAGCTCCCCCCTCATAACCTCCTTCCCTCTTGGACTCTGTGTCATCCTCCTAGCAACCCCCTACCCTCACTATGTGCTGGTGCTATTGTGATGACACAGGTGCTGGCTGAGGAAAGGCCAGGCTGGGGGGAGGGGCAGGAGGGGTTGGCCACAGAGGAAAAGATAGCCTTGTCTCCCCATAGAAAAGTGGGACCACAATCCAGCACCCTGTTGTTCAGCCCTGCAAAAGGCCATAGGCCGAGGACTACAGAGGGCCTGAGAGCTTGGAAGACACCCAAGAAGGAGCATCAGGCCAAGAAGCAAGGGGTCAGTAGTAATTGTTGTTGGGGGCCATCCTTGATTTTTGAAGCAGACCAATGAATGACCTTGTGAATAAGTTATGTCTCCTGTGAATCAGATTTAAGCCGGGCAGAGGTGCTCACATCAGCAGCCTCACTCTCTCTTTCAGAGTTGTGGAAGTCCAGAGGCTGGGGTCAAGACAACTGTTCACAGCCTGGGATACTGTGGACACCTTGACGTCTTCCATGCCTGACCAAGCTCTAAGTGCTCCACAGCTCCTCCTATTCAGTTGCCTTCACTACTGAGAGAACAAATTATTCGCATCCACCATTCTGTAAGGAGGAGTTTTCTTTTTTTTTTTGCTTTTTTTTTTTTTTGCTTTCTGGAGGGCAGTTGGGGTTAAGTGACTTGCCCAAGGTCACACAGTTAGATTTTGTGTTAAGTGTCTGAGGCCGGATTTGAACTCAGATCCTCCTGACTCCAGGGCTGGTGCTCTATTCACTGCGCCACCTAGCCGCCCCAAGGAGGAGTTTTCATATGCTTGGGTCATGACCCTACCTCAGCAGTGATTCTCAACCTTCCTAATGCCTTCTTAATGTCTAAAATGACCCCTTAATATTCATATGTGGGCATATCTGCATGTGGGCAGACCCGCCTGGAGACAGACAGAGGAACAATGTCTGGTTCTTAAGACCACTGGAAATATGTGTTTTCCAATGGTCTTAGGTGACCCCGTTCGACCCTCCAAAGGGGTCACCACAACCTAGAGGTTGAGAACTGCTGGCTAAAGCCTGCCAGCTGCCCTTTGCCTACTTTAGCCTGTCTGCTGGGAGGGTTTACTGAGGTGGGCGGGGGGCGGGGGTTACTGCACATGCTGCAGCTTCTTGGAGCTGCAGAAAAATGGAACCCAGGTATACTCCTACATTGTGGAGTTATGAATTGATCCAGTTATTCTGGAAAAAGCACTTAGCACTACGCAGAAAAAAATTGCATCAAATTGTTTGTACCCTTTAAGCAAGCAGTTGTATGTCCAAAGGGGTCAAAAAAAGAAAAAAAATCACATCCATGGTGTTTCCCAGCACAAGCCATAAATCCACACCTGCCGTCACTCCGTCCTCCTTCCGCTTCCCTGGAAGCACCCTAGGTTCTTGACTGGGAAACTTTTGCCTTCTCTTGACCTGAGTAGGCCTCTCCTCCTGTCCATGAGCTTCACACCTGGCCTCCTCAGTTCTGGCTCTTTCCAGCTCCCTTTTAAAGTCCAGCTTCTCCCATTAGAATGTAAGCTCCTTGAGGGCAGGGTCTGTCTTGCTTTCTTGAATGTGCATTCCTACCACTCAGCACAGTGACTGGCACATAACGTGTAACTAATCGATATTTTAGCATCTATAGATACACAGATAATAGACATCAGTAGATACAAAGCAAAACTATTTCGAGCATCATATTTTGTGGCAGCAAAAAAAAAGTTGGCCAAAGAATAAATTCCTATCAGTTGGTGAATTGTAGAAGATATTGTAAGCCAGCTCATCCCCAGCAAAACCAGCTTGAGCCCCCCTTACCTGAGAAGGGTCTAAAACCTGGATTTCAGGAGAAAGACGTTTTTGGTCCACTCTGAGTTTACCCTACCATAATGCCTTGCGTGCTCTGGCATAACACACATTCTTTGCTTTGTTCTCTGAGTGAACTAAAAATGCCCCTTCCTGTGTCAACAACTGTAGGCCCTGATGAGGCTGACCAGGAGCATTCTTCCTGTTTGTAGCCACTAAAGGACAGGACGCCTGGGACCAGACATTGCCCTGAATAGTGGGACTTCTCTTACCTTGGTACACATGTCCATATGCTACATAGGGGAAACACAGATAACCTGGGATTGTAATTTCAACTGACCCTTTGTCAATTCTTATGTTACTGTATTTACAACTTATTCAACTAAGAAAAATTCTTTTCTCATGTTATTGTATGAAGGCTATAAATTTTGAGTGACACAGACATCCTGAGTCAGGATTGCTCTAAATGTATAAAAGGTTTTTTCATCCTGCTTAATCTCTGAGTCAGAATTAAAGCTCTGACTCCATGCTTAAGGGAATAAAGTATGAATTTATATATCACCTCGCCTGTTTGCCTCTTTCAGCCAATCTTACACATTGACACGTTGATAACAGAGGAAATGGAGACATCCTGGACCTATAATTTCAGCTGATATGTCAATAACTCTCTTATTTTATTATTTTACAAATCTATCCTAATAAGAAAATTCCTTTCTCAAATTATGGGTAATACACATGGAGACTAGAATTTTGGCTGACACAGACAGGTATCCTGAGTTGGGAAAGGAGGGGGAATTGCTTTGAGGTTATAAGACCCCCTTTGTCTCTTCTTCCTTGAATTCATTTTCCCAATGAACTCCCACTCATATCTAGATATACATGATTCTCCAGCTCTGAGAGAAAGAAATAAGCTCATGTAGCCTAATTTTCTTTGTCTTTCTTAGAACAAACTCTACAAAGGTTGACAGCTGCCAATATCATGGTATATAAATGTAATTATATAACATTAGAAGAAATGATAAATTAGTTTGGAGAAATAAGGGATCTCTTGCACAAAATCAGGAAAAATAATTCAAGAAAGGAGAACCAAGAGAAGCAATATATAAAACTATTACAATAATGTAAAAAAAATACACTAAGAAAAAGCAACTGAACTTTTTAATTGAATTGAATTCATTGCAATGCCAATGATAGTTCCAGAAAGAATGTGAACAAAATAGTTCTGTCCTCTTGGTAGAGAGGCTGGGGCGAGAAGCAAGATGCTGAAGGTCATGCGCTGGGACAGACTGTCACTTGGACGATGAGTTTTACTTACCTGGTGTTGCAAGAACGCGTTCAATGGGGGTAGGGGGAGGAGCTCAATAAGTGACCAGTGATCTCTACACTTAGCAGATGAACTCTTCTTCATCTTCAGTGAATTTCTGAATACCATTGATATCTAGTCATTCTTTTCCTACTTGAACTTCCATGACACTGCTTTCTTCTAGTGATTCTTCTGTCTAACACCTCCTTCCTGGTCACTTTTGCTGGGTCATTAAACATATCCCCACACATAAAGGGAGGAGGAGGTTCTAACCCAGAACTCTGTTCCCACTTCTCTACACTGTCCCTTGGTGATCTTCTCCATGAAGATAACTTCCAAGTCTGCAGTAATTTCTCTTGAATGTCAATCTTGCCTGCAGATTTATCTAAATCTGCCTAAATGTCTTATTTGTTGTGTTCAGTCATTTCTGTCACATTTGACTATTTGTGACCCCATTTGGAGTTTACTTGGCAAAGATACTAAAGTGCTTTGCCATTCCCTTGTCCAGCTCATTTTACAAATGAAGAAACTGAGGCAAAAAACATTAAGTGATTTGCCCAGGGTCATACAGCTAGTAAATGTCTGAGGTTGGATCAGAACTGAGGTCTTCCTGACTCCAGGTCCACTGCACCACCTAGCTGCCCCAATCAGTGTGTCAGAAATGTAGCCAGTGGGCTACAAAAAAATCTAATCTGCCACAAAAGCAGCTGAGGCACAGCTCTGGGCCCTTGTCAATATATTAGGGCGACTGGTGGTCCCTAATTGATTGGATACAAGACCTTTCTTTCATCCAGGGACCTGCCCCTGCTGCCCATCTGTGGGCTTTTACTGACCTTCAAAGGTCACTAGTGAACATTACAAGATGAATGGTCAATTCCAGGAACAGGAACAGGGTACCCTATGATTGGTTAAAGGGGATAAGCAGGGGAATCACCTCTTATTTGGCTAAAGGAAGGAGCTCCCATAGTTGGTCAGGAGAAATGTCCATCAATCAGTAATACTTTGTCAGTAGTATTCAGGAGCTTTCCACAGGTCATGAGACCCTGTCAGCAAGGTCTTGGGCCTTCCACAATGCATCTCAGCAGGCACTTTCCTGCTGAGGACAAACATCAGTGACCAAGGGTCAACACTTGCCAGAAGCCATATGAACCTTATTTCAAGTATGGTATACTTAGAAGTATGATTGGGGGCCAGGGGTGGAGAGAGAGAGGGATCAGTGCTAATAGATAGCACAAGGGAAGATAAATCCTTACAACAGGTCTAATGTAGCACAAATCTATCCTATAAATCAATCACAGGTAATGTAATCATCGATACATGGTGAGGTCATTAATTATACCTTATTTTTACAGCATTAGCTGTCATAAGTAACTCAAACTTACTTCTGTTCTGTTAAATCACTAACATAATCGCTAATCCCATTAAATCACAATGAACTGAGCAAATACTGATCAGTCTGAGTTGTGGTATCCCAATGACCTTCACATGGCAGCATAAAGAGGTGGGCTTGGCTTGATGAGAGGACAGAGAACAGAAGCTAGCCAGTAGGATGTGCCTGAGAGAATGCCCTGGGTAGAGAACAGAACAAACTCCTAGCAGTACAGGGTTGAGGGGATGGCTTGAGGCCGAGAGACCATGGGCCTCCCTGGCACCCCAAAGGAGCTCTGGGCTCTAGCTGGGGGGCTGGTGTGCTTCCCTCAGCTCCTCTCTCCAATTCACGGCTGCCAAAAGGGTATTCCTAAGATACTGATTTTACTCTGTAGCTCCCCTGGCTCAAGAAGGGTCAGTGGCATGGCTAATATGAAATACATCTTGCATGACTTCACTCGTATAATGGGTATCACACATCTTGTCTCTTCAGTGCGTTCTAACATTTCAATGTTAGAAATAAGTAAATACAATTTTTAAATGGGGAAAAAAAGTGTCAGTGACTCCCTGCCCCTTTAGGATTAATTAAACACAGATTGCTACTTTACCCCCTTCCTTCATAGTCTGACTTCTGCCTACCTTTCCAAACTGACTTTATTTACCCTCTGCTCTGCCCACCCCCCCCCCACACTACTCACCAGTAGAACCAGTATTCTTGCTCTGTACGTTGTAGGTAGAATGTGTCTCCTCCCTCCATGCTTTTGCCTAGGCTGTTTCCCATGCCTAGAATGATCTACCAAGGCTCATTTAAATGCCACTTCCTTATAGGAGGCCTCCCATGATTGGTCCAGTTTATGGTGCTCTCATCTCCCACCAAAATTAATTTGGGTTAGTTTTCTGTATACCTCCTCACCATCACCCTGAGAAGGTAAGCTTCTTGAACCAAAGAGGATCGCTTTTGTCTTTGTGTTTCCTGGTCCCCAGTACTCCATAATAATCTTTCATCTTGCTATCCAATGTATGGAGCAAAGTCATAGGCTGGACATCCCCCAAATTGTGACAGCAGGGGAAGCCCATCCAGGTGACAGGGACTCCTAACGATCCCAACTGTCACCATCTGAGGTCAGAATGCCTGGTCCCTCTGAGGACCCTAACTCATAAATGAGCTGCAGGGACCTGGGGAAATTTCTGTCCCTCCATTTTCTACAGAAGAAAACTGGAGGAGGCCTAGACAATGGAGGGGATCTGGCCAGAGTCCTACAAGTAGGAAGCAGGGTTTCCGCCTATTCATATAGTGTCTACCCACTAAACCAGGATGTCTCTCATCATTTCCATTTTAAAGATGAGGAAACAAGACTCCAAGTTGAAATGAACGGCACAGATGGACAGAGTGCTAGTGAGAGCCAGGCCACTGGAGTGCAGGTTCTGACAACAAGAACAAGACCTGCTATTGGATATTTCCTAGACACGGATGCCTGTGCTTGGGACTAAAGAGGCAGAAAGAAGGGGATTTGTGGAGGTGGCTGGTGGGGCTCCAGAGGAGCCTGGGGTAGGGTTTGTCCGGGCTGAGTAGGTAGATTCACCCCCTAACACAGGGCTATATATTGAATACAGACACAGAACACAATGAGTCCCTGCAAGTTTAGTGAGCAGATTGTCATCTCCTCACCCCAGCTTACTCTCCATGTCCCAAAAGGCCCTTCTGAATTCTGTTTCTGTCCTCTGTCTCATCATAGGCTCTCCTCCTCATCACAGAACAGCCCAGGCCACTGTTAGGAAGTCAGTGTCTGCTCAGTGTCTTTGGGCGATAAGGATGCTAAATTCTGATCTCTGGGAAGAAGGGGAAGTTGGGTGTCAGGATCTCAGCCAGGGCTTCCAACCCATGGGCATCTACACAATGTCAGGAGAGGGGCAAGAAGATGCACCTAGAGCTGCCTCCATCTAACAAAGTCCGTTTCTGTCTCCCAGGACATCAGGCCTGTAGAATATTCTAAATCCTTCCCAGTCCTGCCTGGTGATCCCTGGGGAAGATCTCCTCAGTCAGAGCTTGTCTCATGATGGAGGAGGCCCCTTGACATAGGTGCCTATGGAGCGGGAGTTAGAAAGACCCTAGGGTCAAATTAGCATCTGGCACTGACCAGCTTTGTGTTTATGGGTTTTGCTTCATTCAACCTCTCTGAGTCTCAGTTTCTTCAAACCTAAGATGGGGATAATAATAGCATCTATCTCCCACAGTTGTCACGAGGACCAAATGAGATATTTAGAAGGGCAGCTGAAAACAGGACCATCATCTTGCCAATGATGGCAGCCCCAGGAGGACCCTTAGCAGCTCCTGGCCCAACTTTTACATGAAGGAATCCTCATTATAAAATGCTTAATAAGTGGTATCCAGTTTCTTCCTAGAGGTCTTCAAGGCTGAGGACCCTGCCACCTCTCAAGAAGTTCATCTCTTTATTTTTAGGAAATAGTTCCTAACATTGAGCCGACATTGTCACTTTTGGCAGCTTTGCGTCACTCCTGATTCTTCTGCCATTAAGGATAGCACAAAATAAGTCTAACCTCTGTTCCCCGGTACAACTTGAAAACAAAGTTGGAAAACAGCTATCCTAGCCTCCTGATCCGTCTTTCCTCCAGACTAAACAGGCCTGTCTCCTTCCCCCAGTCGCTGGGTGGTAGACACCAGTCCCTTTGCCATATTGACTGCTTTGCAACTTGTCAATGTCCTTTATAAACCTTGGCACACAGAACTGAACATGACATTCTAGATGAGGTCTGAGCAAAGGACGGAGCCTCTTTCCCCTCCTTATACCTCGAAGCTCAGCCTCCATATGTCACACTAAATTTTTTGGTTGCCACATCACACTACTTTTTGTGCTGAGTTTGTAGCCCACTAGTATCTCTAGATCTTTCCCCAGAACAACCACTGTACTTTGTGAAGGTGATGCCCAAATGCACAGTCAGTAGAAATTCCTACATCCATGAAATCATATATCCATCTAAGTGTAAATGGAATGTGACTTAATTATTTGTGTTGATTTTAAATATTTCCTTTTATGTTCAAATGTCCTTCTCTGACTACCACTCCCCTGCGTGTGTGTAAAACCAAGCACAAGCAACTTTCCAGAAGACTGCTGTTGTGAACACCTTCAAGGTTCTGATTACACAAAGTATAGAACTCTCTATTCAGTAAAAACTTAAGGCAAAATATTCACAGAAATCAAGGTACAGCATTCAAAATGCTATGGCATAACAACTTATCACTAAAATGGCCACATAGTTTTCACCAAAGTGGTCACATTGTTTTAAGCAAAAGATAACATTGGTTTAGTAACACAATCATTTAGTAGGTCCTCAATTCAAGGCAATTTAAGGCAAGTCTCCTTAATTGACACAAAGTTCAAAGTACAAAATCAAAGTTCTCCACCCCTAGGTCACATTGTCTTAATCCCTTTAATCAAAGAGTCCTCTTTCTTCTTAATTGGAGAAGTCCTTAACTCAATCATCCAAATATAAAGGTCAGAGTTCTCTACCCCTAGGCCACAGTAAATCATAATCTTCTCAGTTTGCATTAAATACCCAGGGAGAGGTTTTTTCATCTTGACTTGAGGCAGGCTCTCAGCTTCCATGGTTCTTCTTCCATGGTCTCAGCTCCTGCCTGAATCTGTCCAACTGCCATCTGGGTTCAAAGGCAGACAGCTCTCAGTTCTTTGTCCAGCTTCTTGTGTAGTTCTTGTTCCATATTGAAGCTTACAGTGTCTGGTCCACCTCAGATCCTTCCCAGTTTCTGTCCCTGGGAAGACAAAGCTTAACAAGGCCACAATAACATTCATTAACATCGCCAACATCCTCATCAATTCACTTTCTGCCTTTGAAATCAACATAGACCCAACAACAAGGTCTGAGGAATCAACACAAATCATCAGTGTGGTCCTTGGACCTCTGAAATCATCAGCAAGACCCTCCTCCAGGATTTCTGTAAACATACAATAAGTAAAATCCTCTTTCAGGGCTTCTGAACCAGCAGCAAGGACCCAGGGCTTCTGCAGCAATAGCAGTGTCCTCTATCAGCAGACAAATCTGACAAAGTAACATCAAAACAGACAGATAAAGTACATGCCTCCTCCCAGTTCTCCTCTCTTCTCAATTCTCAGTTCAGTCCTCAGTTCTCATTTCTCTTCTCAGTTCAGTTCTCAGTTCTCTTCTCTCTCTCCAGCAGTAGCTGCTCTGCCTCCATGATGCAGTTCTGAAGTTCTCTAGCTTGGGCTTTTCCTTATATATGGTATTAGCTCATCCCTGTTCTGCCCCCATCAGAACAATTACAACAGGAAGTTCCACTATGGGATTCACAAGTTCTGGATCTTAATACTTTACACAATTATGAACTTGAAACTAAGTGCTAAGTACCTATTTGCTTGCCAGTGCAAGGTAAAAATTCACAGCACCAGAGCCTTGGATTACAGACTGTGGGACAGAAATGGACACATGGGACACTCCCACTTCTCTAGGGATCAAGATCTCCTGGTAGTCAAGAGAACCAAGGTCATTACCTGCCTTGGCACAGCCCAGTGACCTAGCAGAAGCATAGAGGCCTGGGAGAACTGGAAAGTAAAGACAAATGGTGGCGGGGGCTGCTGACCCCAGGGATAAGAACCGTACCCCTCCACACACCATCCCCCTCCTTATTCATTCACTGCTAATTGTGTACAAGGTGCAGTGCCAAATGGTAGCCATACCACAACACAAAAATGAACTGTCCCTATTAATATTTCTATGCATCCAAGTCAGTACATGCAAAGAGAGTTGAAGGGCTTTAACAGATAAGGATCACATCATACAGAATTTCCTATGATGTTGGCATTGGCCCTTGTCCAGACCTCCTCACCTGGAGATCCCTGCTCTCCTTGCCTGTGCTCCTACTGTGTAGCCTCCTCCAACCAGCAGCATCTTTCAAACTGCCCAGATTGGGACAGCCTCTCTTTACTGCTGCATCCAGAGGGAGAAGCCCCCCCCCTTCACCCATAGTGCCAGGAACATGTACTGAGTCCCAAACAAATCCCTTCCCCTACCTTCCCCTTCCTTTAGGCCCCATCGCCTGGGGGGTTTGCTTCCATCATGTTTAATTTGTCCTTATCAGTGCGGGTGTTTATGGTGAAACTTGAGTGCAGGCAACCTTGGACTTGGGGTGGGCTGTTGTAGCCAGTCAGCCCAGCCAAGAGAAACAAAGGTACCTGGTTAGGGATGGGGAATTTGGACTTAGAACCTGGAACTGAGGTTAGCTGTGAACCTAATTCCCCTCCTCTCCCCAGAAAATAAAGTAGTATGGGGTGGGGGGTGGGAGATTAAGCCCTGAGAATTGGGGCAATAAGTTCGTATATTTGTGATTATGCCTTCAAAGTAAATATACCTTTGTACAAGTTATTGTTTAAGTAGAACTGGGGCGAAGGCGATCCCACCCCCTACAAATGAGGAAACACCATTGGTGGAGGCTGGAGCTACTGGCAGAGAGCCCAGACCCTCCTGACTTCTCTGACAGACACCAGAGAACCCCAGGGGATGGCGAGACGTGATATATCTGCACTTGTGGCAATGGGAGCCAAGGTAGCAAGCATCACAACGGCTTTCTATTTAGTCAGAATTGTCTTTTAGAGACATCTAAGATTAGTGTTTCCAAATAACACGGGCCCCTTAAGAACAAAGACTAGTTTGTTTTTTTGTGCCTTAACACAGCACCCAACATGCAGCCAGCACCTAAGGAAAGCTCTCCTATTTTGAAAGACTTAGCAGCACTGATCAATACAAGGACCAACCATGACTCCAGAGGGCTGATTGGGCCACTTCTGAGCAGGAGTTGAACACCAGATGGAAAATGGGAGCTGGGGCTTTGGACACAACCGAGGGACCTTGCTTTGTTTGACTAAGCATGTTTATCATAATAATTAAGTGGTTTCATGTACTGTCCTCCTTAGTATGTGAAAATGTTTGCTTTATTGGATTTGCAAAGTTCCAGACAAAAAATAAAGAAGAGAATAAGAAAAGTTTGTTTAATGGGAAATAAAAGTGGGGAGGAGGGAAGCAGGGAAGGAAATCAGAGAAGGTATGAACTGAGGGTGGAAAGATACAGAAAGGCAGAGACCCACATGGGGGTGGAACGAACAGTCTTGTTTAAATGTACGTGCCTTCAAGGTTGAGGTGGCTGGGAAGGGTTAAGTTCTTCAATTTGACTTGAAATTCACTGCATGGAGAATAATAAAATAGAATTCTGATTAGGGAAGAAAGCCCTAGGAAAGGAAGGGGCCAGGTGGGGTGAGAGCTTCTGCTGCCTCCTTGATTGCTTCTCCCCAGACACAGACACAGGGAGATACAACATTATCCATACTGGGGCCAGGAGACAGGCTCCCAGGAATCATAGTCCACCTTGGAGTCCTTGGGGTGGTGGTGGTTTGTGAAGCAGGACTTGAACCCAGGTCTGCCTGATGCCCCTTAAGTGGATTCTTCCTAGCAATTTTGGTTACCCTTCTGGAGAAAGAATGTGATAAGAGGTGGTACCCTTGTGTTGTGCCAATGCAATATTTACAGCTCCCAAGATCACTGTAAAGACCATGACTACAAATATCACATGACATTCGATCGCAAAATATAACAGACTCTCCATATAGGGCAGAACTGAAACATTTATTTAGACACTAGAAAACCGAATCCCAAAACCAGTACCAAAGATATTCAGAAGCCATACTAACCCTGACAACCACGGCATCCTCCAGCCTTCCCACAAACCAACACAAGATCATTATTTACTCACAAACCTCTCTATCTCCTTGCCTGAGCCCCTCTGTCCCCCACCATCTGGCTAGCTCTGACCAGCTCCCTGTGGGCTCTGCTTCCCTTCATCAAACTCCTCCCACCACAGGCTCCATGTGACTACATGCAGCCTATCAGGGGGTAGAGACTATCTTCGCAGCAGGGGAGGTCTTCAAACTCCACCCCCCCCCTCGTCTTAAATGGCCAGGAAGATCTTCAAATTCCCACTCCCATTACACCTTGTTTTGTATGAATGAGTAAATTACATGAATTAACCAGTGAATTAATAAATACATGAATGAAATCCCATTTATTAAGTGCCTACCATGAGTCAAAAATTTTGCCAAGTGCTGGGGCCAGATGTACAAAAGCAGACAGTCTCTGCCCACCCTTTAAGGAGATTCCGCTCCAAAGGGGAGGGCACCCACACAGGGAAGGAGGCAGGAAGAGGGTGTTAAGTGAGGGGCCCGTGCAACATCAACATTGATTCATGACTCCAGGCCTGGAAAACAGAGACCGGGAAGGAAGGAGACAGACTGGCCTGAAGTGGGACAGTGAAGGCAGTCACATTTTAAGACAACAGCACCGTCCATCCCCTCCCCTTTAACCACTCAACCTGTGACACTGTATTCCCCTCTTCATAAAGGTCTGTAGCCAGGTCCTCCCCTCTCCAGTCATCCTCCCTCCACACAAAAGGACAGTCATCTTGGGAAGACACAAGGTAGCCTACTCAGAACCTTCCACCGGCCTCTCAGGCCTCCAACTCTTCAAATTCAAAGCCTTCCCCAATCTGGTTCCCACCCACCTCGTTTCTCATTAGTTCACACATAGGACTTTCCAGTCAAGGGGGTTCCTCAGCTGGTTCTTCAGCTCGTGCTGTCTCCAGCCTTCACACTTTACAAAAGCAATCCCCCCATTCCCAGGAAGAAATCTTTATTCAGTCAATCAACAAGCATTTATTAAGAAGTGCTGACTTTTTGCCAGGCCCCAGGAATAGGTATGAAGAAGGAAACAACCCCTAACCTTAAGAAGCCTGTGTTCCAGCGGAGGAGACAAAAATACATCCCTACGTATGTTCAGAATAAATAAAAAGTAAATACAAAGCAGAGAACAAGGTTGTTTGGAGGGAAGGGGGGCTTCCTCTAGAAATGCAGTGACTGAGAGGTGCTTTGAAGGAAATCTTTCTGTGGGAGGGGGTGTCGAGGAGAGAGTGCACTTCAGGCACGGAGGATGGGAGGGGGAAAAAGGCAGACAGAGAGGGAGAAAGTTTTATGGAAGAAAGGAGAAAGTGGGGGGCATGGGATGTTAATGGAGAAAGGAGAAAGTGGGGGACATGGGATGATGTTAATGGAGAAAGGAGAAAGACAAAAGTCTCAGGAAAGGAAAAAATAATGGAGAAACTGAATATACAAGAACACAATGAATACACAGGGCTCCCACTTTCTCTCTCTCTCAGGCTGAGCCCTGGGCAGGAATTGAGGCTGAAGGTCACCCACTTTGTCATGGCCACATTTGCCTTCATTACCCTGGCCCTCCTCAGCCCTCGACCCATCAGGTCGTGGACACTGAAAGGGAAACCAAGGGATGTCTCCAGACATGCCCTGTCCCCTGCCTACTGGAGGCCCTGTTGTTTGAATGCTCCTGCACTGTGCTCCCATTCTGACCCTGCCCCCTTGTTGGGAAGGGACCTACCTGACGGTGAAATCAGGAAGCCAGTTTTCTCTAGTTAAGCCTCCAGAGAGCAAGTGGGACCAGAAGAATTTATTAAGAAAAAGTCAGGAGAGTCCAATGGTTTCAAAGAGCTTATACCAAAGGAATAATCAACTTTAAGGGCAAGAACAGAGAGACCTCACAATCCATGGTACATGGAGACCACAGAAGTTAGGTAATCCCCATCCCAATTCCTGCTGAACCAGAGTCTCAGGGCCACTGAGCTAGTGCATCTGCAGGGTTCTAGGGTTCCTGGAGAAGAGGGGATTCCCTGATGCTGTCAGGGGTGTCCTCCCTGCCTGCAGGGCCAATCCCTTTAGTCTGATCACCTTCCCCTAGTAATACTGAGAAAGGGGTCTTGACTACAGTGACACAGCAAAAAATTGGCACAAAAGATCCCCAACAGCCTGTACCACAAATTCCTAGACGGACAAGTACAGCAGAAAGTGGGCTCAGCACATGTGACAAAGAGGACTTCAGAGCACTGAAGTCCTTTGCTGTAGTGTTCAAGGGGCAGGTATGTTAAGCAATGAGAAGGACGTCAATGGGGTGTGAGATAGGAAGGGCAAGAAGCGAGAGCTCAAAGTGTCTTCAATTTTCTCTTCAAAGAGGCAAAATTCTCAGTGAAGAAGATAGGAGGAGGTCTGGGAAACTGGTGAGGAAGACTGAAATATGGTTCTATGCAGCATGAGAGGGAAGCAATTATGAAGGATTAAAGTTCTGCCTTGCTGCAGTGAGGGCCCACTTGAAGTTGGTTAACACGGGTTTTTAACGTATGGAGTCAGCAGGGTTGTGTGGTTTATTCAGCAGCTCATGAGTAGAAGCAGAGGAGGTGGGTGGTGGAAGTAATCCTGCACTGAGGGTTGGTGGGGGACGAGTGGTTATTGGCCAAGGGGGTTAAGGATTTCAGAGGAAAGGACAAAGAGCTGAACTGGCTGAATATAAGGTTGAGATGGCCAAGCTACAAAAGTGAAGTCAGAGCTTGATTAAGTCCTGAGGGGCTGAATGCCTCAGTGAAGATGAAGTTTAGGAGAGGGATAAGAGAGAAGGAAGTAACAGCAGGTCAGAGAGATGTTGGAGGATCCTCGTAAGACTTAGGGTTTGACCATCTTTGGGTGTGGCTAAAGGGTAGTGGAGGAGGAGGTCCTGGGGTATGAGAAGATGGAAAGATTGGGAGATTAGGGTGCTTGAAGGCATATCCACATGGATATCCAGAATGAGGGCAGGAAGATCACAAGTAGGTCAGGTGTTCCCTTGAGAAAGAAGGAAGAATGACACGGAAGCCAGTAGTCAACCACTGTGATCTCTATCTACATGGTAGAAAACATCTTTCCCTCAGCTTGTAGTTTCCTAATCTGACATCTCTGGATAGATTTTGGGGAGTCCATCAACTTGAATGAGAGGGGAGAGGAGAAATCATCTTTATATTAATAGATCTGAACCTGAAATCGAGCATTTTCTTCTCAGAATCATATTTTAGTTGTTGTTGGAGAATTCTGGTAGGGCAGCAGGTGGTTACTAGGAAATAACACAGATGAAAAGATTTAATGAACCCCCCCCCCAAATTTTTTTAAACATGGCAGGGAATGACTTACTGGGTCCATTTGCAGTTGTGGCCTTGGAAATGTTTTTAAAATTCAAGGCTGTTTTTTATGGGGCAGAAAACCATTCTTGTTGGTCACATTTCTTTTCTGTTTCCACAACACTGGACTGTAGTTTATTTTTTAAAAGAAATTCGGTCTGACTTTCTTACTCATGCCTTCATTACATTCTTCCATAGGGATTTCTTGATGACTCATGCTCTGGCAAAGAGTGAAGTTACTGCTAGAGCTGAAAGTCCTTCTATATTCATTGCATGAATGGAGTTTCAGATCAGCAATAATTCTATAATGGGCAACTGGGAATGATCTTCAGGCCAAACTCTTCTCACACTCATTACAATCCTACCCTCAAGTATGGGTTTTTTCAGATCAGTCAATCAGCAAACATTTCTTAGGCACTTACTACAGCCAGACCTTGTGTCATGTGCTGGAGATGCAGAGAAGAGCAAAAACAGTCCCTGTCCTCAAGAGGCTCACCCTCTAAGGAAGAAGATGATGTAAGTGGCTTACTGAAAGAAGGCTGGGAAACTCAGAAATGGAGGTGATGATGGAGAGCCTTTCAGGTACACACAGAGCCATTGTGCAAATGAGCATCTGCAGGGAGGGCAGTGTCGCTGGATAGAGGGAACATGGATAGAAGTAAAGGAAGCAAGGAAAGATAGGAGACATATCATGAAGGGCTTTAAAAGCCAAAAAGAAGATTTTATATTTGTCCTGGAAGTAACAGGGAGCCAGTGGAATTCAGTGAATATGTGGCAGGTATGATGAGACCTACACTTCAGGAAAATCATTCTGGCAGCTATTTGGAGTACAGACTAGAGGGGGGAGAGACTTGTGACTCCAAGCAGACCCACCAGCAACTATTGCAATAGTCTAGGTGTGAGGCGATAAGGGCCTGAATCAATGGTGGCAGAGTCAGAGGAGAGACATGGGCATACAGAAGAGATGTTGGGGATGTCAGAAGGGCGAGTCTTGGCAACACTTTGCATATGTAAGAAGCTAAGGATGACCCCAAAGCTATGTGCCTAAGTAACTGGCAGAACAGTGTTTTCTTCAACAGGAATAAGGAAGTTCAGCAGAGAGGAGAGTTGGAAAAAGGATGTGGGTGGAAATGAGTTCATCTTAGGACATGCTGAGTTTCATGTACCTACTGGATATCTGGTTTGAGATATCTAACAGGCAGTGGTGTTGGGCAGTGGTGCTCAGGAAAGAGCCCAGAGCTGGATATATAAATGCAGGAATCATCCAGGTAGAGATGATAACTGAACCCACAGGAACTGAAGAGATCATCAAGTGACACAGGCTAGTGAAGAGACTCCAGGACAAAGCCTTGGGGGGCATCCAGTCAATGGATGGGATCCAGATTGAGGAACCAGCAAAGGAGGCTGAAAAAGAACAATTAGACAGGTTGGAGGAGAACAGAGTCACAAAAACCTAGAAAGGAGAGAGCCTCTGGGAGGAAAAGGTGATTGATAGTGTGAGATGCAAGAGAGCTCAAGAAGGATGAGGACTGAATAAAGGCCATGAGACTAGGCAAGTAACCCTGGGAAGTTCGGTAGCTTCTGCGCTTGGCCAAAATGCCTTCCTACATTCATCAGGTTTCTATCTAGAAAGAATTCTCTCAGTTTATCAGAGTTTGATATTGTTTCTCTCTTCAATAGGAACTGTCTATCATTGAGTGAGGTGCTTTTTGAAGAAAATGTAAGCTTCCTAAGAGAAGGAACTATTACATTTTTGTTTTTGTATTCCTAGCAATTAGCAGAATGACAGGCATGTGACAAAACTCTAAAACATAAGTATCTGTTGAACTGAGCTAGAATTCCCTGGCAGAAGTCTTGACATCTATAAGGCATTGTATTTGGAATTGGTATGCTTGGCATTTGGCACAGGACCTGAAACACAGAAAGTAATTAACAAAAGCTTGTTGACTGACTGATTAACTGATATGATTTCTCTGCAGTATGACTTTTCTGATGTCGAATAAGTTCTTCCCTCTGGGGAAAAGCCTTCTGGCATTCATGACATTCATAAGGTTTCTCTCCAGTATGAATTCTCTGGTGCCGGGTAAGTTTTCCACTCACACAGAAGGACTTCCCACACTCATTACACTTATAAGGTTTCTCTCCAGTGTGAGTTCTCTGATGAACAGTAAGGGTCCCACTCTCACGAAAGGCCTTCCCACATTCACGACATTCATAAGGTTTCTCTCCAGTATGAATTCTCTGGTGTCGAGTAAGTTCTGTTCGCCAGCAAAAAGCCTTCCCACACTGATGACACTGATAAGGTTTTTCTCCAGTATGAATTCTCTGATGTTGAGTAAGCTGTGACCTCCGGCGGAAGGTCTTTCCACAGTCATCACATTCATAAGGTTTCTCTCCAGTGTGGATTCTCTGATGTCGGGAAAACTGTATCTTTAGACGGAAGACCTTCCCACAGTCAGGACATTCATAAGGTTTCTCTCCAGTGTGAATTGTCTGATGTTGAGTGAGGGCTGCCCTCCAGCGGAAGTTCTTCCCACATTCACTGCATTCATAAGGTTTCTCTCCAGTATGGATTGTCTGGTGTCGAGTAAGCTCTGTGCCCCTGCTAAAAGCCTTTCCACAATCAAGACATTCATAAGGTTTTTCTCCAGTGTGAATTCTCTGATGACGAGTAAAATCTGTACTCCGCCTGAAGGCCTTGCCACAGTCATGACATTCATAAGGTTTCTCTCCAGTGTGAATTGTCTGATGTTGGGTTAGAGCTGCCCTCCAGCGGAAGGTTCCTCCACATTCACTACATTCATACGGTTTCTCTCCAGTATGAATTCTCTGATGTCGAGTAAGCTCTGTGCTTCGGTAGAAGGACTTCCCACATTCATGACATTTATAAGGCTTCTCTCCAGTGTGAAGTATCTGATGTTGAGTAAGATGTTCACTCACACGGAAGGCTTTCCCACACTCACTACATTTATAAGGCTTCTCCCCAGTATGAATCCTCTTATGTACTGTAAGCATGCCACTCACACGGAAGGCCTTCCCACATTCATGACATTCATAAGGTTTTTCTCCAGTATGAATCCTCAAGTGTCGAGTCAAGGTTGCCTTCCGAGGGAAGACAGTTCCACATTCATGACACTCATAATACTTCTGCCCAGTACAAGAACTGTGATGAGAAGGAAGAGACAGACAGTGAGTACAAGCTTTACCACGTTCATTAGTTCATTAGGTAATCTTGGATGAATTATCTAATGTATAACAGGTTCTATGCTTTGGAAAAAGCCTTTAACCTTTCATTATATGGTATTTTGGGGCCCTTCTCTTTATGGGGTATCAACTGACTTATAATAATTGATATCTGGGCTCCTTTTGAAGATTTCTGAATATTCTCCATGTGCATAGTGTTCTTCTCCAGGATATGATCTATGAAAGGTAACAAGATTTAACTAAGAACTGAAATGTTAACCACATTCATGACACTCCTCTGAAGCTCTCTGTGTATAAACAGCAATTATAGAGACTCTTCCCTGTCTATCTCCTGTCTGGCAAAGAAGACTGATCCTGGAGTGAAACTTCCTCTAGGTTTACGATCCTCATGGCCTCTCACTTTGTTGGATGATTTTCACTTACTGTGAATGTTTCTCCTCCTTGCTCAGCTGCTTCCTGAGCTTAGCATCACATTCCCAGGATTCTCTCAAGTTGGAGATGAGTAGATCCTTCCTTCTGAGACTTCTCTGCAATGACAGTTCTGTGGAAACATCCAATTTTGGAGCACAGTACGTGATTCCAGGCCTAATTTCCCAATCTGAAAAGATATATAAATATATACCCACCTGCTATACACTTAGACCTGACATTGGCTCTCTAGAGTGTAAAAAAATTGTTAAAATTTAGTGGCCATAGGCTTTTAAGTCTTAATAACATCTTGTCAACTTCCACTTCCCTACTGGGATCAAGAAATAAACGCACCAGCTAAAATGGAAGAGGAAGAAGATCAGGTAAAATTCCAAACAGTCCAACTGTCCTGACCCCGGAGGAAAGGGAGTGGAGGTAGAATGCCAGGTCTCAGGTCACACCTGAATCAAACCTTCTGGAGACATCACCCTACAGAAGTCTGTACCAGCTCTCCCCCATGATTCAAAACTCATCTCTGCCACCAATATGGGACCACTGGGTTCCTGCCCGACAAAAATCTTTTAATGCAATCTGCCTGAAATCACTTCACTTAGTTCTGGGCCATGGACCCTCTTGACATTCTAGATTGATTCTTTTCTTTGTGACCAAACGTAGCAACTACTTAATAAATCATCTCAATGGGGGGAGGGAGAGTGAATAAACATTGATTAAGTACTTACAGTGTGCCAGGTACTCTGTGTGCTAAGTGCTGGGGATACAAAAAGAGGCAAAGACAGTGCCTGTACTCAAGGAGCTTATGATCTAATGGGGGAAACACCACATGAACAGATATATACAAACAAGCTACTATACAGAGCATAGGGAAAAAATGACACTGGAATTAAGAGGGAAGGTTTCCTTTAGGAGATGGGATTTTAGTTGGTTCCCATCCACACAAGATGTAGATATTTCTAACTTTCTACTTTATAAAACAAAAGGAAAAGGGAATAACCATACTAGATTCAGAAAAGGATACTGTGCCTTGTTCTTTCTGTTGCTGTTGTTACCATAGGAGTTCTGAGCTGTCTCCCTGTGGAACCATCCAATCATACTTCCACAAGGCAGTTCTGTTTTGGAAGGTAGACCACACTGTCCTTAGGTCCTTCACAGCTGATCTGAATGTTCGTATTACCCAGAACAGTTTTGGCATTCACAGTTACTGTCTGAACAATCTTGCTGTTACTATATACAATGTTCTCTTGGTTCTCTTTGTTTTACTCTTCATTATTTCGTATAAGTCTTTCCATGTTTTTTTAATTAACCTGCTCATCATTTCATATAGCACAAGAGTATTCCATCACAATCATGTACCACAACTTGTTCAGCCATTCCCCAACTGACGGGCATCCCTGCAATTTCCAGTTCTTTGCCCCAACAATGAGAGCTGCTATAAATATTTAAATAAAAATAATCTTTTCCTTTTTCTCCAAACACCTTGGGAAAGACACCTAATAGTGGTTTTGCTGGATCAAAGGGTATACATAGTTTTATAGGCTTTGGGCATAATTCCAGATTGCTTTCCAGAATGGCTGGATCAGTCCACCATTCCACCAACAATGCATTAGTGTCCCAATTTTTCCACATCCTCTCAAATATTTGCCCTTTTCTTCTTCTATCATTTTAGCCAATCTGAAAGATGTGAGATGTATGATACCTCAAAGTGGTTTTCATTTGCATTTCTCTAATCAATGATTTAATGCAATCTGCCTGAAATCACTTCTCTTAGTTCCATAAATATATATAGCTTTGATTTCTTCTTCCAAAAACTGCTTATTCATATACTTTGACCATTTACCAATTGGGGAATGACTTATTTATATTTGAAAGACTCGTATTTGACAAAAAGTTCTCTATATATTTGAGATGTAAGATGTTTTTATCTGAGGAACTGTCTATAAAAATGTTTCCCCAATTTTCTGCCTTCCTTCTAATCTTGCCTACCTTGGTTTCATTTGTACAAAAGCCTTTTAATGTAATCAAAATTACCTGTTTTATGCCATACAATGTTCTCTGTCTTTTGTTTATTTATAAATTCTTCTCCTATCCATAAATCTGCTAGGAAGCATGCCCCATGGTCTTCTACTTCATGCATATAATATCTCTATGTCTAGGTCATGTGTCCATTTTTACCTTATTTGGCTAAATGGTAGAAGATACTGATCTTTCTGCCAGAATACTTTCCAGTTTTCTCTAGCAACTTTCCCAGCAATTCTTACCAAATAGTAAATTCTTATCCCAAAAGCTTAGATCTTTGTGAGATTAGTCTGCATTTACTACTATGGGCTATGTACCTCATCTACTCCAGCGATCCGCCTTTCTGTTTCTTAGCCGATACAAGACAGCTTTAATAATTACTCCTATTAATACAGTTCAACCCCTGGTATTGCTAAACCGCATTCCTTTACATTTTTCCCCTTTAATTCCTTCGGTGTTCTTAACTTTTTGTTCTTCAAAATAAATTTTGCTATCACTTTTTTCTAGTTCAATAAAAAATCTTCAAGATACAATTTCAAATCTCCATAAGCAAATCATTGAATCTTGGGCCTCACTCAGTCTGCTCATCTATAAAACAGGAATAAAATGACTCAGAGCAAGATCTGCCTCACAGAGTTTTAAAGAAAGCACTTTGTAAGCCTTAACGTACAGTGTAAATGTGAGCTCTTATAACCCCATACACTGAAATCAAACCAACAAATCAGGGCCTACAATGCCTCAAACACTATGGGAAATCTGTAAGACAGCTCTTACCTTCCCTCCCAGGGGTGCCAAACTTAGCCACTAGATCAGGATGGCCCCAAACCATGCATAAGGATGCCTGGGGGCTGCCGACTTGCTTAGTGTCAATGTGCAGTAGTATCCATGCTTTATGATGCTTTTACCTCAGTCTTCTTCCCCTCACTCTCCAACACACACTTCTGGATGCAGTGACAGGGCCTCCTGGCTGGTCCCTGAACAAGCCCCTCCATCTCTGGCCGTCTCCCACGGCCAGAGGAGCCCCCTTCTTCTCTCTCACTGCTGACCTTTCTGGCTGCCTGAAGTCTCAACTCAAACCTCCCCCTTCTCCAGGAAGCCCTCCCCACCCCTCTGGGTCCCAGCACCCCTCTATGAGATGAGATTCAGTCAGGTCTGTAGACCCTGAGAGTATGCACTGGTTTGCCTGCTCTGTCCCCCAGGAGACTCTGAGTGCCCCGAGAGCGAGGTCTGTCTGTTAGCGGTGTTTAGCACAGTGCCTGGCACACAGGGGATACTTAATGCTTGCTGACTGGACTGGACCTTGCCAGCAGATGATCCACTATCCCTGCCCCCATGCTCTGCCCTGCAGCCAGCCTGGCCCATTTGCTCTGCCTGGCACCTCATTTCCACCCCTTGGCCTGGACAGTCCTCCCTCCTCGGTGTCAGTCTTGAAGCTCAAGCTTCTCTCAAGCAGGGCCCAGCTATGAGGCCTTTCCTGCCTGATTCCCCACCCCCAGGATCCTGCATATAGTACCCTAGCACACCTCCCTCCTGGGGCTGTAGGGAGGATGGTAAAATGACGCAGTGATTGTGAACCACTGCAAACTCTGAAATGCTCCATGCATGTTAGTTCTAGATTTACTGGTCTGTGAACGGGCTGTGGCCCCAAGTAGAACATAAGCTCCCCGAGGGCAGGAACTCTGGCTCACTTTGGTATCTGACCCTATCACCGGAGCGTGGCATAGACACCAGCTGAACAACAGATTCTTTGGTGCTTGTGAAAGATGGAGGTTTTTTAAAACAGACCAGTTGCAAATGTGCATTGCAGGTTGAGTGGGCATCGATCCATGCTGTGAAAGCTCAGGGTGGGGGGCAGCGTGGGGAGGGGCTCTCACTTTACAAACAACTGCTGAAAGCATCTGGGGGGCAGATCCAAGGCAGGCCTCCGCTACATTCCCAGGGAGCCGCACCAGACACTGTGGGTCTCTGGGAGGCCGTGAGCCAGGAGAGGGCATGGGCAAGGGAGGATGGAGATCCCCGTGAGGTGCCCGGGTAAGACCCAACCTCAGGCTTTCTCTTCCTCTCCTGCTTCTCCCTCTCCTCCCCCCCGGGCCTGAGGGCTCTGATGACAGTCCCCTACCCAACCCAGAGCAGGACCTGAGGGACTGAGGAGTAGCCCTCACTCACCTGGATGGCAGCGGCCTGGGGCATCTCCCTCGGGCATCCACGGTGCTGCCCCTCGTTCCAGCTGGCAGATCACGGCAGGTTTGGAAACAGCAAGTCCTGCCCAATGAGAATGGGGAAGCATTGAGGGCCCTAGCGAGAATGGGGCAGAGAGCACCAAGCCTGGTGTCAGGAAGACCCAAGTTCAAATCCGGCCTCAGATGTCGACCAGCTATGTGACCCTGGACTAGTCACTAAAAAAAGAGAAAAGAAACCCTCCACTTGCCTCAGTTTCCCGATGGGGTCACAACAGCACCAACCTCCCAGGCTTGTTGTAAAGCTCTAATGAGACAACATCTGTCATGTTGTGTCCCCTCGCACAGGGCAGGGCACACTGTAAGCAGTGCTCTTATTGGTGAATTATTAATATGATGACTCCAACTTGAGCTTTTCCTTTGAGGGCAAAGTGGGCATCCAAGGCTTTAAGGATTCTCTCCACAACATCCCCCAGAAGTGGGGGGGATTTGGGGAAAGGAAGGAGGGACCAATGGCCTTCCTCTGCCGGAACCACCACTGAACCATCATTCACTCTGCATAGTGCCTCGGAGGGCACTGGGTCTTCCCAGCTGTCAAGGAGGCCCCCAAGTCACCCAGGCCCAGGCCCAGACCCCAGGCCCCAGGCTGAGACCCCAGACCTAGGCCCCAGACAAGGTGCTGGAGATGGCCAGGAGAGAAGCCCTGCTCTCCAGGAGCTCCTATTCTAACAGGCAGACAGGAAGCACATATGAAAGATATTCAAGGAATAATTAAAAAGTTAATCCAAACAGACACATAGAGAGGAAGGAAACCCCAGGCAATGTAGGAGGAAGGGAAGCGGGGAAGGGAAGGGGGGCTGGGAATCTGGAAAGGAAAAGTATGACTGTGAGACAGAGATCAGGAGGCAGGGCATGCTCAGCAGGTGGACAGACTATGCAAAGACATGGAGATGGGAGGTGCACGTCTTGCATGAGGCCAGGGACAAGGCACGCGTGGTGGGAGCGCAGGAAGGGGGGGGCCAGGATGGGAGGCCGGGCTGAGGCCAAGCGGCCGAAAGGCCTTCTGTCCCTAGACTGGGAGTCTCCGGTCCTGCACCCCAAATAACATAACCCACAGTTTCCTAAGGGAGAAAGAGAAGCCCTCCGTGAAGCCAGCCCCCACTCACCCAGGCAGGCCAGGTTCAGATAGTTCTCCAGCATCACATCTCTGTAGAGCGCCTTCTGAGCCGGGGCCAGGCAGCCCCACTCCTCTGCGGTGAAGTCCACGGCCACATCCCCAAATCCCACTGCGCCCTGAAAAACACAAAGCACCTGCGCTGACCGGGAAGCACGGCTCCTGCAGCCTTGGCGGGGACGGCAGGGCAGGGTAGCACAGCCCTCAGCCTCCAGAGCTGTGCTGACCACCCAGAGTCCCTGGTCTGGGAGAGACGCTGAGTCAGGGGCAAAGCCAAAACACACACACACACACACACACACACACACACACACACACACATTCTCACACACCCATTCTCACACACACACACACACACACACACACATTCTCACACACACACACATTCTCACTCACACACACACATTCTCACACACACATTCTCACACCCACCCACATTCACACACATTCTCACACTCACACACATTTTCACACACCCATACTCACTCACACAAACACATTCTCACACACACACATACATACACACACATATATATCCATTCCAGGTTAGAAACAGCATCTCATTGGGCATCACTAGGTGGGAAATCCAGCCGTGGCTCTGCCCCCACCACCGTGACTGTGAACATGCCACTCCCTCTAGCCCACTCCACCCTGTGATCTCGTGGGCTTCAGAGTCTCAGCCTTTGGCTGCATTATTTGATTTACCAAATGCTTCCCTCACAGCAAACCTACTGGCCAGGTAGTACTAAAATGGACTATCCCCACTTTGCTGACAAGGAAATGGCATCAAAGAGACGACAGGCAGCCTGGGAGGGCCTCCTGCCTTGTACGCCTGCACTCAGCCCCCGGCCCTGGGCTCCGGTCACCCTCCCAGGCCTTCAGACTCCTGCAGTCCAAGGGCAGACGTATCTGAGATCTGGTGATGGGATGCAGGCCGCTAACATCAGCCACTGAAAGCATTCACCTCCAACTAGAAACGCAAAGGTCATCACTCTACGTGACTAATCAAAGTCCAGTCTCTCACAGTTTCTCCATTTTTCCGACAGGGAAGCGAGCTGACTATGGCCACCCCGGCGGACCCTTGTCCCTCTGCCCCAAGTCAGCACTCACACAGACATTCTGACCAGCCCGGTGGAGCCCACCAAGAGCCTGCCTGAGTCGGTCTGCAGTCTGTGGCCCCTGCCCAATGACCTTGCTGGGCTCTAAGGGTCCCAGATGGCCCACCAGAAGCCAAAGGGGGCTGTCATCTCTGTGTCACAGAACAGCAAGAGGGCTGTCACCTGTCCAGGGTCCACAGCCAGAATGCTGCACTCATTTGTCATAAAAACCTTGGCAAAATTACTGGGGGGAGAGTCAAGACGGTGGAGTAGAAGCACAAGCTTGGCATGAACTTCACCCACAACTGCTTCCAAAACCTATTTAAAAAATGACTCTAAACAAATTTTAAAGCCACAGAACCCACAAAGTAAGAGAGAAATAAATATCCCACTGAAGGAAGCCTGGAAGGTGGACCGGAAGGGTCTATCGCACTGAGCTGGGAGCCGAGCTCAGTCCCACGTGAGCCATGAGGTTCTAGCCCCAGGGCATCCCTGACCAATAGCAGCCAGAGCAGACTTCAGGAGAGTGAATCAGCAGCAGTTGTGGTGGTTTCCAGATTTCTCAGCCCATAAATACCAAAGACAAAGTAAAAGGTCAGTGGCGAACTCTGTTGCAACAGAGAGTGATGGAAGAGCCAAGTCCAGCCTCTGCCCCTGCCCTGGGAGTGAGAGGTGGCGGAGCTGGGGCAGCTGCAGCTGCTGCCCCATGGCTGTCTCTGAAGTTCTTAGCCTGCAGATCGCAGGCAGACCAAGCAACCATTCAGAGAGTAATCACTCTTGCTTCGACCTGCTTGGATACGGGTCACGGTCCAGTGTGCCAGAGCTTGTGGGGGGCTGTAGAGAGGGCACCTGACTAATAGTTCCAGCAGCTGCGAAAACCCCAGCACTTTGGGACAAAGCTCTCCTCTCTGGAAGCAGAGTTCTACCGCGACAAAGAGCTCAAAAGTCAAGTAACTGGCTGTCAAGAAGCAAGCAGAGGAAGCGCAAACAGACCATAGCATCCTTTTTGGGGGACAAAAAGTATCAAAGCATGGAATGGGAGGAAGACAGCGATGTCAGAACTCCTGCATCAAAAGCTTCCAAGGAAAATATGAATTGGTTCTAGGCCGTGGAGGGGCTCAAAGATTTTGAAAATCAAGTAAGAGGAGTGGAGGAAAAATTGAGAAAAGAAACGAGAATGATGCAAGAAAATCATGAAACGTGAGTCAAAAGCCTGCTGAAGGAGATCCAAAAATACACTGAAGAAAATAACCCCTTAAAAATAGACTGACTCAAAAAGCCAGTGAGGAGAAGAAGGCCTTAAAAAGCCGAGTCTGCCGGATGGAGAAAGGGTCTCAAAAGCTCGCTGAGGAGAATCATGCCTTCAGAATTAGAGCAAAGCGACTGGAAGCTAATGACTTTATGTGAAACCAAGACACTATTAAACAGATCCAAACAAATGAAAAATAGAAGGCAACGTGAAATATGTCACTGAAAAAAACACTGACCTGGAAAACAGATCCAGGAGAGACGATTTAAAAATTATTGGACGACCTGAGAGCCACGATCAGAAAAAGAACCTAGAAAGCATCCTTCAAGAAATTCTCAAGGAAAACTGCCCTGATATTTTAGAATCAGAGGGAAAAATAGAACTTGAAAGAATTCACGGATCGCCTCTTGAAAAAGATCCCAAAAAGAAAACTCCTAGGAATGTTATAGCCAGGTTCTGGAGTCCCAGACTAAGGAGAAAATATGACAGGCTGCCAAGAGGAAGCAATGTGAATACTGTGCAAACACAATGAGGATAACCCAGGATCTGGCAGCTTCTACATTAGGGGGTTGAAGGGCCTGGAATATGATATTCCAGGGATCAAAGGAGCTAGGATTAAAACTAAGAATCACCTACCCAGCAAGAATGAGTATAATGCTACGGGGAAAAACATGGTCATTCAATGAAATAGAGGATTTTCATGTATTCTTGAGGGAAAAACCAGAGCTGAACAGAAAATCTGACTTTCAAATAGAAGAAGCAAGAGAAGCATGAGAAGGTAAACAGGAAAAAGAAATCATAAGGAACTTATTAAAGTTGAACTATTTACAATCCTACATAGAAAAAAGATAACTGTAATTCATGAGACTTTTCTTAATATGAGGATAGCTGAAGGAAATAAATATGTATATATATGTGTGTGTGTGTCTGTATGTATACACACATATATATCTATGTATAGGAGGGTATATGTGTGTACATGTATATGTAGACAGAGAGCACAGGACGGGTTGAATATGAAAGGATGATATCTTAAAAATAAAATTAAGAGGTGAGAGAGGAATTTATTGGGAGAAAGAGAAAAGGAGAGATAGATTAGGGTAAATTATCTCACATAGAAGAAGCAAGAGAAAACTGTTACAATGGAGGGGAAGAGCAGGAAGGTAAACAACAACGGGTCAACCTCACTCTCACTGAATTTGGCTTGAGGACAAAATAACATACACATTCACTTGGGTATCTCACCCTACGAGAAAGTAGGGGGGTAAGGGACAAGAGGAAGGGTGATAGAAGGGAGGGAGGATTGAGGGAGAGGGTAGTTAGAAGCAAACATTTTGTCAAAGAGGCAGGGTCAAAGTAGAAAATAGAATAAGTGGGGGGTGGGATAGGATGGAGGGAAATATAGTTAGCCTTTCACAATACAACTACTATGGAAATGTTTTGTGTTACTACACATGCACAACATATATTGAACTGCTTATCTTCCCAGTGGGGATGGGTGAGGAGGGAAAAAGGGAAAGACTCTGGAACTCAAAGTTTCAAAAACAAATGTTAAAAAAAATTGTTTTTTTTTACATAAAACTGGGAAATTAGACGTACAAGCAGTGGGGTACAGAAATCCATCTTGCCCTACTAGAAAGGTGGGAGTGGGGGTTAGGGAAGGATATAAGAGAGACCAGACAGGGAGAGGGGTATTCAGTAGGCTTGCTATTTTTGGGTGGGGGTAGGGAAAAGACCGGGAAAAAAATTTGTAACTCAAAATCTTATAGAAATGAATGTTGAAAACTAAAAATAAATAAATAATTTGGAAAAAAAATTTTAATTAAAAAAAAACAAACCTTTGCAGACCTTGGTGACCTTCTGTCGGTTTTGGTCCTTTCCTTTTCAGCCCTCAGGATGCTCTCAGATGCTCAGCTTCATCAATGACAAATCTTTACTCATTATTCATGAAGCTGGCTCACCTTTCTTTGAAGTGCCTTCACTCTGTGAGGTGGTCCTGCTTATAACCCTCCAGCCTCCTCTCCTCTAAGCTTCTACTTGAAGCCAAGGTTGTCTCTGGAAGTCCCTGGATGAGCAGCCACATCCCATACCTCTCTTCCCCTGTCTCCCTGTCCTTGACTCTCCCATCACTCCCCTAAAGCTCCTCCCTGCAAAGGTACCAGCAATGTCCCCCCAGCCAGACCCAATGGCCCTTCTCAACCTTCATCCTTGACCTCTCTGCCGTCTCTGACACACATAGTCACTCTCTCCCCTGGCAACCCTCTCCCCTCTAGGTTTCAGGACACCCCTGTCTCCCGGCTCTCCTCCTTCCTGTCTGATTGCGCCTTCTCAGTCTGCCTCACTGGATGGTCATTCATGTCACTCCCCACTAAACATGGCGATCCCCCAAGACTCCATTCATTCCCTCTTTTCCCACAGGGGCATCTGGACTCAATCACCACCTCTTTGAAGATATCTCCAAGCCCACCCTTTCTCCTGACCTCCAGGTTCCCACCTCTAGCTGTCTACTGGACCATCTACCCATGGCCAGTAGACACGTCTTTCTCTCCATCCACATGGCTGGCCCAGCAGGATACTGCCAAGACAAGCGCAAGGCACAGAGAGGGCACTTAATAAATACAACTTGCTCCACGGCTCTATGCAGAGGCTATGGCTCCATAAACCTGCACACAGGAGGTGATGACTGAAGATCTTTGGCTTTCTTTAGTCAGCAAGCATTTATTAAGCACCAACTCTGCCCCTGGTACTGCCCTCTCCGGAGCCCTGGGGACACAAGGAAAGGCAGCAGATGGTCCCTGCCCTCAAGGGGCTGACAGTCTGCCTAGGGAGAGAACCCACTGAGCCACATACACACATACAAGACCCAGACAGGATGTGCTGGATATGAGCCACTAAAACCACAGAGGAAGGAGAAAGTATTCTGGTAAAGACGTCTGAGCTCAGAGGAAGCCAGGAGAAGGGAGGCAGGGGACACCCAGAGGGAAATGCCTCTAGATGGTAGGAGGGCCTTGTGCAGGGGGCACCTGGAAGGATCTCAGAGTGGGCAGCAGGCAAGCAGCAGGGAATGAGGGGACTGGAGAGGGAGGTGGGGGCCCGGTGGCAAAGGGCTTTCAGGTCCAGACTGATGTTGAGGGTAAACAAGAGCCACAGGAGTTTGGAGAGCAAGGGTAGGGTGGCAGAGTCAGGTCTGAGCCTTGGGAAAACCAGTCTGGCAGCTGAGGGGAGGCAGGGCCACTCACCAGCAGTGCGAAGAGATGAGAGTCTGCCCTGGGGCAGCGGCAGTGGGATGGACGGGATACAGGGGAGGGGTGACAGATGGGAGAGACAGCAGGGAGTCAATAATGATGCCCTGGTTGGGATCCCAGGGCCCAGGACAATGGGGGCAGGAGGTCAGGAAAAGGTCCAGAGAATGAATTCTGTTTTGGATATGATGAGTCTATAGGACGCCTGGTCTGAGAACTCATACAGAAGCTTGAGATAAAACCCGAGGTCTGGAGACACAAGCTGATCTGGGAACCCCTGGCTGAGAGATGGCAATAGAATTCAGAGGAGTGGATGAGAACACCTAGGAGAGGCGGAGGACCAGAGGGCCCAGAAGAGGGCAGAGAAACAGGGGCCCCACAGCCGGGGAGGGAGAACCAGCAGAAGGGACTGGGGAGAAGCGGGATGGAGGAATGTCACAAGAACCCAGGAGAAGAGGGGCATCAGTCAGCCAGTCAGTCGGCAAACATTCCTCGCCTGCTGTGTGCCAGGCACTGGGCTGAGCGCAAGAGCTGCCATGGACAAGAAAAGTAAGAGAGGCCGTTTTGTACCTGGATTCCCTGACCAAGACGGAGGGTATATCGGGCAAGTGAGAAGAGCAGAGTTCAAATCCTGACACTCCTGCTCACTGCCTATGTGGCCTCAGATGAGTCATGTGATGTCTCTGGGCTTCAGTTTCTACCTTTGTAAAGTAGGGGACAGGGGACATCCAAGGTCCCTCCCAGCTGTAAATCTATAATCCTCAGAATGCAGTCCTGAGGATTGTGGCATCCTCTCCAGCCCCAACTCTGCAGCTGGGTCCTCATCTTGTGGGTTACCAGACACAGCCCAGAGAGAGCCAATGGAGACCTGCACCCACCGGCTTCTTCAGGAGCCCCAAGGCCACCCTGGCTGGTGCACAGCCCGCTCCTCGTAGGGAAGGACGGAGACCTCAGCAGGCAGCAGAGCTGGACAGAGGCAGAACAGGAGGAGGCCAGCAACCTGGGCTGCTCACAGGGGCCGGGGGGACCTGCCAGTACTTGGGCAGGTGCTCTAACACCTGCACTGGGGTCTCAGTCACCCTAAGATCCTTAGCAAGCTGTTCCAGATCCAGCCTCAGACATTTCCTGGCTGTGTGACCCTGGCCAAGTCACTGAGCCTCTGCCTGCCTCAGTGTCCTCATCCATAAAATGAAGATCGTAAAAACAACTGCCTCCCAAGGATATTGTGGGGATCAAATGAGGGCGCATTTGTAAAAGGCTTAGTGCACGTAAATCTCAGCTAGTTACTATTACTGTTGTTGTTCTGGGCCTTATGCAAACCTCCTCCATGCACACGGACATTTATGGACAGCTACACTAATGACCATGCTGGCCATCAACCACTGTCTCAGCCTGTCCACCGCTCCTCCACCACCCCAAAGGAGGCAGCACCCCCGACCCCTCCCAGAGGTGGGACCTCCCCTGCCTGCAGCAAACATGAGGACACCACCTTGGGAGTGGTTTGGCCCCTGCCCCAGCCTGCTCCCAGATGCGGAGGACGGCAGCCCCAGCCGCCAGTCCCCAGTCCTCTGCGGCCTCCTCAGGCGTGGATGCCGGCTGGACTTACCGCATGGTCACTCATCAGCAGAGGACTCGGCCACCTAATGCAGGAGCTGATGGACGCAGGAGGAACCAAGCCAATCACTTTCTCAGTTTTTAAGTCTTGAACTCCTAGAGAGACTTGGCTAAAAGTGCCACAGCAGGTGGCCCTCAATCAGTGGGCCTCAAACAAGGTCATGCTGGACGCTAGAGACAGAGACATAAAAGAAAAATTCCTCTTAAATGTATGGAGACGGAGACGAGTCAATACAAAGAAGCCTGAGGAACAAAACTAACCATTCCCCAAATACACACCCATTCCTGTTAAAAACACTGAAAAATGTAGCAATTCATAGGGCTCTCCTTAAGAAGGAATTTAATTAGCAATGAGTTAACACGTATAAAGTGCTTTGCAAACCTTGAAGTGCTAAATTAACATTGGACATTATGACCCAAACAATGGCATCTATCAAAATCCAAGACCCAGTATCACACATCATAGGGATGAACTAGAGCCCTTCCCAATAAGACCAGGGTCAAAGGAAGGGCATCCATGACAATCTCCACTATCTGATGCAGGAACCAGACCTTCAGGCTCACTCCACTCTGCATCTGCAGCCCCTGCATGGTTTGAACCCCTCCCACCCTTTTCCTGCCGTGTTTCCTGTGATCTGGAAGCTGAAGGAGGGAGCATCAGACTGTAAGCTCCTGAGGGCAGGGACTGGCTTTCTTTTTTTGATGGTATTCCCAGGGCTTAGCACAGCAGCGGTGCTTAATAGCTATTTATTGGATTGGACTGGATTGAATTGGATTCCCGATTGATTCGGTGCTAAAAATGCTGATTATAGGTACAGGATAAGAAAAAGAAATTGAGAGAATAAGGACAGGTAAGGAGGAAACAAATGTATTGCCTTTTGGAGTCAACTAAAAGATTAATTGAAACAACAGCTTCAGCAAAGTTACAAGATATAAACTAAATCCACAAAAATCATCAACATTTCTGTTTACTACCAACAAAAACCAACAGAGAGAGATAGAAAGAAAAATTCTATTTTAAAATCACTGCAGAAAGCTTAAAATATTTTAAATATGAAAATACCTACCGAGATGCGCAGGGGAGCTGTTTGAGCACAACTACAAACCACGCAAGAGAATTAAAGGCAAACACAAATAACCAGACAAATATCAGTCGCTCGTATGTGTGCTCATGAACAGCATTGAGCCAGCATGATGAAAATGCTGATTATACCTAATCTAATTTATTCAATCAATGCCATAACAAAAAAAACCCAACAACCTACCAAAGGTTTAATTTAGAGAACCAGGAAAGGCTGGTGGCACCATGAATAGACTGCTGGGATTAGGGTCTGAAAGACCTGAGTTTAAATCCAGCCTCAGACGGGGACTAGCTGTGTGATCCTGGCTGCCTCAGTTTCCTCATCTGTAGAATGTGGATCATAATAGCACCTTACCTCCCTCTTAGGGCTGTTACGAAGATCAGATAAGAATAATTATAGTGTTGAGCACAGAGTGAGCGTCATGGAAACGTTAGCTGTTGTCATCATCACTATTGTTGTTTTCAAAAGTCATTTGGAGGATCAAAAAGGTAAAGATTCTTGAGGGAAATAGTGAAGAAAAAAAATGAGAAGTTATAGGACCTAGCTGTGCCAGATCTCAAACTATACCACAAAGTAGTGATCATCAAAATGATTTGTGTGTGTGAGAGAGGAGAGAAAGAGAAGAGAGAGAGAGAGAGAGAGAGAGAGAGAGAGAAAGAGAAGGGAGGGAGAGAGAGAGAAGGGAGGGAGAGAAAGAGGAGAGAGGAGAGGAGAGGAGAGGAGAGGAGAGGCAGAGAGAGACAAAAAGAGAGGAGAGAGAAGAGAAGAGAAAGAGAGAGAGAGAGAGACAGAGAGAGAGAGACAGAGAGAGAGAGAGAGAGAGAGAGAGAGAGAGAGAGAGAGAGAGAGAGAGAGAGAGAGAGAGAGAGAGAGAGAGAGAGAGAGAGAGAGAGAGAGAGAGAGAGAGGGGAAGGGAGAGACAGAGACTGAGAGAGACAGAGGGCCAACAGGGGCACACAGTGGAATAGATATACAACACTCATAAACACACTAGTAGCATAGTGTTCAACAACTGCAAAGACCTCAGGTACTGAGGGAAGGACCCACTATTTGGCAAAAACTGCTGTGAAAACTGGACAGAAAGCTGGCAGAAATCATATTTAGACCAATACTTCACACCACATACCAAGAATAACTTTAAATCGCTATAAAAGGTCACATCGTTAAAAATTAGAGGGACAAGAAATTACCTTTCAAACCTATGGATGGGTTATTAGATAATTATATTACATATGTGCACATACCTAGAGTCCAGCAGTTCTCAATCTGTGGGTTATGTTCAATTTGTAACAATGAAAATTCATCACGATTCATAACAGTAGCAAAATTACAGTAATGAAGTAGCAAAGAAAATCATTTTATGGTTGGGGTCACCACAACATGAGGAGCTGTATTACAGGGTCTGGCATTAGGAAGGTTGAGAACCACCACTAGTTGATTATACAGGTATATTATTAGAGATAATATGTTCATGGTCAAACGAGGGAGAGGATCACAGATTATAAAGTGGCCAACTTTACAAACAATAAACCGAAGTGGGGGGTCCCTGAAGCAAGGCTTCTCTAATAAAGGTCTCATTTCCAAGGCATATACAGTGTCCCAAAAGTCCAGCTTCCAACCTCATCATTCAAGTGAAACTATTCATTGTGAAGGACGGACTCCTCCTGGGTTCTCTCTTCTTCTTGCTCCCCATCTAGCCATTCCTCAGTCTCTTTTGCTGGATTATCATCCACACCCTGCCACGGTATGTGAGGATATGGCCCCGGGCTCTCGCCTCTCTTCTCTCTTGGTGAAGCAGCAATGAACTTGGGATGGGAGAGACCCGGGTTCAGATCCTGTCTCAGACACTCAGCCGGACAGGTTGCCTGACCTCAGTGCCTCAGTGGGCTCCACAGCCTCCCTGCTAAATCTTCAATCCCACACATTTCCTCTTGGTCTTCCCAGCTCCCTCAGGTTCACCATCACCTCCCTGTGGTTAACTCCCATATATCTAGACCCAGCTGGGGTCTCTCTCTGGATCATCCACCCAACAGGCACTTCCAGCTGGATGTCCTGGAGGGCTCTGAACATCAAACACGGAATTCCAGCTCTCTCCTTGCAGACTGCTCTGTTTCTCGGAAGGAGCCGCCAGCCCCGGTCACTTGCCTGGGTCACCCTTAATCCTCTCCCTTCCTCAGGCCCAAGCCCCCTCTTACATGGCCCTCTCTTACAAGCTCCCTCTCTGCGCACATGAAAATCACCTTTCATTAGTACACTCATAGTAACAGCTAGCATGCCACCTACTATGGGCCAGATGCCAGGCTTTACATTATGACCTCCTCACAACCTTCTGAGGTGGGGGCTGGTTTTGCCCTCCTTTTACAGCTGGGGAGACTGAGGCACAAGTGAAGGGGCTTGTCCGGGATCACACGTGTGTGAGGCTGAAACTGAGTCCAGGTCAAGGGCTGGGCCACCCTAGCTGCCATTCAAGCCCTCCTCATCTGTCACCTGGATTGCTGCAGCAGCCTCCGGACCTCCAGCCTCTACCTTCTGTCCCTCAGGCTGCTCAGTGAGAGTTCCCCACCTTTCCAGCATTGGGATTCTGTCCCGCCTGCTCTCACCTGTCCCGCGGGGGGCCAGAGAACCCTGTGCAAACCCTGCCTCGGGCACTCAGTATCTTTGTTTAGAGGGGCTGCGGTCAGTCTCATGGTGATCCCCCCACCCCGAAGGGTTGGTGAAGGTCCACTAGGGCCGTGCCTGTAAAGCACTTCTGGGGGTGCTACAGGAATGCTAGGGATGGACTGTGCACATAGGAAAACCTAGACAGCCTGGCCAGTCCTAGGAAGGGGGAGGGTCCGCACAGGGCATGAGCGGAGGGGAGAGAGGGCCAAGAGGAGTCTCCAGGACAGGAGGACCCGCCCCCCTCCGCCCATCAAGACAGCAGCTGGCCTGTCGGGTCCCCGGTTTCCGGGCCGCCGGGGCGGAGGGGAGCAGGGCTGATGCCCCCATGGGACCAGACCAACCCGCGGGAGGGCTGCGGAGGAGTTGGGGGAGGGCGAAGACTGGGATACAGGAAGAGTCCCCAAGGAGGCAGGATTCGGGGCGTGGAGCCGGGGAAGGAGGTGCATCGGCACCGCGCGCAGTATCGCACCTGCCCAGAGTGGCCTCAGTTCTCTGGCATCGCGGGGGGCGACAGTTAAGGATTCACACCTGACCACCAGGCTTAGAAACTCACCCAGGTCCTGGGCGCTGCTGAGCATGCGTGCACATTGGTCCGCAGGATTCCAAACTACATTTCCCAGAGGGCTGCTCGCTTGCCTCGCCTGCTTCCACTTCCAGTGGTGGGACGATAGACCGGAAATCCGTCTTCTTCGCTTCCCCCACTTCCTTCTGCCCCCTTCCTCTTACCCTTCCGCAGATACCGGAAGGAGAGGCTGATCTCGCAGCGACTTCTGGGAGTTGTAGGCAGGCGTGGGTGAAGAAATTTAGACAGGCCCTCCCAGCTAGTTAGTGCTTAGAGCGATGACCGAACTCTAGTCTTACTGACTCGAGGTCACGCCCTCGACCCTTATACAAAAGGAACTTCTATTCAGATAGAGACTGAACATATCAAACTACCTCTAACCCGACTAAGTCCAAACACAGAGAAGAGAGCGCGTGCAGGCTGGTGTGGGAGGACCCGCTCCCGAGTAGAGGCACAGAGGTGGGAGCCTCACAGCCAGGTGGGGGCGGTGCTGACCCGGGGCTGGGACCGAAGCAGACAATGTCCTGTCCCCTGCAGAGCAGAAGATGAGATGGGGGTGGGGGAAAGGGCGCTCCAGGCGTAAAGGCCTCCGTGGAGGGGGCTACGGGGAACCTCCTTCCGAAAGGAGCCCTTCCCACCCCACTTGGGTCTGGGGTCTTCCCTCTAATTTCCCTACCTCCCCGTCTATCTGGTTTGCACATTTTTGTTTTCTTCCCATTCCATCGTTAGCTTTGTTACTACACCGGAGACCCGAAGCTTCTGACCTCCCACCCCACCCCCAACCCCCCATGCCCCGGAAGGTGGTGAGCTCGGACAGGGACCGTCTTCTGCCCTTTTTTGCAATCCTGCCTCCTACCCCGGTGCTCGGCACACAGTGGGTGCTTTAATAAGTGTCATTGCCTGACTATAGATGGAAGGCTTGATGGCTGTGAATCATTCCGAGATCTGCCTGTTCATTCCCGAAACCGGATGACAAGGACTAGAAAACCCACGGGGCTAATTCAACCTGGTCCTTTGCCAGGCCTCCGAAGCCAGGGCATCGTGGGAACTGCTCCCTCTCCAAACTTCTGCTGGATCCTGGTCTTCGGTCTAAATATACCGGATTTAATACTAAACTAAGGGTAAAAATAAAAACTGCAGAATCGCAGACAGTCTGGAAATGGTGCCTTCATTTAGTGATGCTCCCTCCTTTGAGCGGAGGCCTCTGAAGGATGCCCAAGGGCCGAGGGGGATGGAACGGACACGGAGGGCCATCATGCCTGGAGAGCCCTCGTGTGACCCCGACGTCAGTCTGGTGAAGCCTATGAACCTCTCCTCCAAATAACGGTTTTAAAAGCCGAAAAGAATTGCAAAGGAAACTATTACAACGAAATACAAATATCAACCTATTTTTGACACCCGAAGGTCAAGGCTGCTAGGTTAAGAAGCCTGAGTCTGGGCAGTGTATAGTTTTGAGCCCCGTGCTCTCTATCCTCGCACAGGAGTAACAAAGCCACGCCCTCCTGGCTACGTCACCGGCAGCCCCAGGCCTGAAGCGCTCTTCCTCCTCACCTCAGCCCAGGCCTTGGGCTTCCTCGGGTCTCAGCTAAAATCCCACCTTTCCTGGGCCTCCTTCTTGCTGGGGTCTGTGCTCAGGGCCAGTCCCTGCCTGGGTTGTATCTAGGTTTTAGCCTGTGGCCTCCCCCGCTCAGGCTGTGAGCTCCTTTGCGGGCAGGCTCTGTTTTTCCTTCTACTGGTATCCTTAGTGCTTACTGAAAGCTTGTGGATTTGATTTGGGGAGACAGACAGGGAGAGAGAGGAAGGGAGAGTTAGAGAAGAAAGGTGAAGGGGGTGGGGACGGAGAGAGACAGTCACAAGGACAGCTAGAGACAGCCTGGCCTCGGTCCCCCTCTTTGCAAGCCTCTTCTCTTAAAGCTGGAGCACCGACTCTCTTCCAGGCCTCCCTGGCTGTGCGGAGTAGGACTCAGGACTAGTTGGGAATCTTTATGACCCTCGGTCAGGAGAGAACCCAAGGTCTTGGAGCATGAAGGAGCCGGCGGCCCTGCCAAATTCCCTGGCCGTGTTTCTCCTCGTCTTTGCATTGTCCAAACGGTTCTCTGGAGGGGTCTGCGGGTGGAAGCTGGGCTCGGGCCAGTCCTCTTGTGGGTGCTGTTATCTGGGCTGCAGAAGCGTTCCTTGCTGCCCGCAGGCTCCCCCTCCTCCGATGGTGGGTCCCAGGACCCAGAGATCCCAGCCTAGGATCTCCATCCACCGAGGCTGAGCTCCACTCCTTTCTCAGGAAAGGCAGAAGAGAGTAGAGAAAGGGCATGGGGGGAGTGAGACTTCGGCTCCCTTGGTCTGACAGGCACTCTTTCCAGTTTCCCAACCCCAGCCAGGCTGCCCTTAAAGGCCTGGGGAGGGGCGGGGCGCAACGGGGTTCCAGTTCACCTTCTCCCCAGCCGAGAGAGAGAGGGAGGACCACCAGGAGAACAAATGAACGTCTCTTTGGAAGGGGCATATCTTCACTCGGGGGCGTTACCCACAAGCCAGTCTGCCCCCACCTCTGACCTGTACCCTTCCACCTCTCCTCCCACCCCCAGATCTGCCCGGCCGGCTCTCGTTCCTGCCCCTCCCCCACTCTCCTCTCTGGGTCTCCCCTCCCCCCTCCTCGGCCCCCTCCACTCTGGTCCCTTCCCCTCCTCTGTGCCCACCTCTTCCTCCTCTTTCCCGTCTGCTCCCCGTCCTGAGGCGCTACGTCCTCGGCTCTCTGTCCCTCCAGCCAGAACCTTGCAGGAGCTCAGGTAAGCAGGCTTTTCAGTTTTACACACGCGCACACACGGGGGATACTGAACCGGTTCTCTCCTTCACCAGCTCATTTTACAGACAAGGAAACTGAGGCAAACAGGGTTAAGTGACTTGCCCAGGGTCATGCAGCTGCAAGTGTCTGATGCCGATGGGTCTCCCTGACGACACACACACACACACACACACACACACACACACACACACATCCACACATCCACGCCAGTCCACTAACCAATGAACATTTATCGGACGCGGTGCAAAGTGCTGGCAAGTACGAAACAAGCCGAGCCCCCGCCCTCAGGGAGCTTACAGTCTAACGAGGCAGCCTGCAAAGCCACGAGTGGAAACGAGCTCCAAGCCGCGGGGAAGAGCCAGCCTGGGAGGGCTCGGCCGGGCCTAGAAGGTGTCTAGGGGCTCCGTGGGATGGCCCGGAGGTGGGGCCTGGCCCCCAGGCCGAGGCGGGGGAGGGCTGAGCGCACGCCGAAGTTCTGGGGTGGGGGGCCGTGGGCAGCTTTGAACCCCAAGCACCTGTGGGTGACGGGGCCACGGGATGTTCCTGAGCGGGGAGGTGACTTGGGCAGCCCTGGACATAGAGCTTGGGCTCTGCTCTCCCCGCCCCCCACCTTGTGAGGCTTCTCTGTCTCTTTCCTTTTCCCCCCTAGGTCTGCCCTTCCCCCTCCGCCCCGCCCCCTCCACTAGGCCCCCTCCTCTGTCCCCTCCGCCCCGCCCCCTCCCTCTGCTCCCCTCTCCTCCTCCGTTCTGCCCCGCCCCTCCACAAGACCCCTCCCCTCTGCTCCGCCCCGCCCCCTCTTCATCCTCCGCCCCGCCCCCCTGCTACTGTTCAGTCATTGGCCCCCTTCTTGACCGACTCCCCGCTGGCTCGGGCCTGCTAAGCCGAAGCCGCTTACAGCTTTCCTCCGGGGCCCTTCTTTCTTCCACCTTCCTTGCTTTGGCTCCTTCTTAGGCTGAGGCCGCAGAGCTGAAAAATGAAACAGCCCTTGCCCCCCGTGAAACACCTGAAATACCCCGCAAGTCAGTGCAGAACACACACAGTGATTGCTGGAGGGCAGAGCACTGGGGCCGAAGGGATCCCCGGGCAGGGGGGCACACTGGGCATCGGGGAAAGTCTGCAAAAACCCTGTGGCTGGAGATGGCAGATTCTGCAGGGTGGTGGAGGTTGGAACCTCAGCCCTTGGGCCACATCCCAGGACCTCTGCCTGGGAGCATTGGACTGGGAGCACCGGGGAGCATCAGGAGCTACCTGCAACAGGTGCCCGCAAAGACGTCCCAGGCAGCTGGTGTAGCCTGGGGGTACACTGGCACTGCGGGAGAGGTCACAGGCCGGCCTCAGGGATCCTGGGATCCAGCCTTGGCAGGGTAGGGGGCTGGTGAGGTCCTGGAGGAGGCAGATGGAGAGTGGGGGGGGGCCTGGGTAAGGAGGGGAGCGGAGGAGCAGCCTGGGACAGTGAGGTGGGGCTGGAGCTGCTCCTGCACCCCCCTCCTACCCTCCATCCAGACTCCCCCTCTGTTCAAGCGCTGCTCCCATCTCCAGCCTCCATGCACTTGCACATTCCACAGCAGGAATGCCCTCCTTCTTCCCCTGCCCTCCAGCCTTGGCCCAGCTGCCCCCTCCAGTGGCCTCATCCCTCCCCCCACCCCCACCCTGGCCCTTCTTTAGAGTACTCAGAAGGGCTGTCTGGCCTGAGTGTGCAGGGACCTGGGGGGTAGGGGCAGGACCCCCCCTCAGAGTCCCTTTTCTCTCCCCAGCTCTGCACCTGGGCTCCCATCCTCCTCCTGTGCCTAGGCAAGAATGGCCCCCTGGCCCCCCACCTTTCTGGCTCTCCAGGTGAGTAGCTTTCCCTACTTTGTCCTCAGAGTCTGGACATGTCTTTGTCCTTTACCTTATCTAAGGAATGGACTCCCAGAAGCCTGGGTTTGGGCTAGAAAGAGCCACAGGAGGCTCCATTTGACAGAAGGGGCAGCTGAGGGCCCTAGCTGAGGGGTGCCTCCTTCCAAGCAGGGTCCCAAGTCAAGCCCTTCTTCTTGGCAGAAGTCAGCCGCTGGGATGTCCGAGTTGAAGGGGACCCAGGAAAGTGCCAGGTGACTTGCCAGGGTTACCCAGGTAGTGAGAATAGTCACACTGAAGGAAAAGATAAAGGAGTCTGATGGTGGCAGGGCTGGAGGAGCCCCAGGATGTGCTGCCAGAAATGAAAACAGGTGGGATTTGAACCCAGATCCACGTCCAGCTCCCCTGCCGCTCCACATCAGAAAGGTCTCTGAAGGTGCCAGATGTCCCTTGGCTGCCTTGAGGTTGACCAAACCCTTCTCCCCAGTGCTGTACCCACATAGCAGGGCTCTAGGGTGGTCCTGGACCCCGACCAACGGCTTCCCAGCCCTGAGCCTGGGCACACGGTGACGACTGTAGCAGCTCAGGACCCAAAGGACCACTTCCTTCTGGTCTCAAGAGCAGCTCTTGAGCTGCTGCCCGGAGCTACCTGCCAGGTTCCAGGGCCACCATGGTGGCTAGGCAGCCTTTGCTCCTGGACCCTGTAGGAGCTCTCCTCATCATCCCCACAATTGCCCAAACCAGGATCCATCTCCTTGGTCGCACAGCCCTCCTCACAGGGCTGTAAGTACCACCTTCAGCTCTCTGTACCGGGCTGCTAGCTGGCTCAGCGGATGGAACACTGCACCTGCGGCTGGGACGGCCTTAGCTCTAGTCTGGCCTCAGACACGTGCTAGCTGTGTGACCCTGGGCCAGTCATTTGACCTTTTAGCCTCATTTTCTTCATGTGTAAAATTGAGGTAACAGTTAACGCTTCTCTCCCAGGGCTGTTGAGAGGATAAATGAAATAATACTTAGAGAACATTTTGCAAATCTTGAAATATTGTAGCGATTCTGGCTATTATTTATTATTATCATATCCCCAGAACTTCATATGGTACTGTTTAGTCATTTCCAGCCGTGTCTGGTGATTTGTGATCCCATTTGGGGTCTTGGCAAGATACTGAAGTGATTTGCCATTTCCTTCTCCAGGGGATTAAGGCAAGCAGGTTAAGTGACTTGCCCAGGGTCACCCAGCTAGTAAGCATCTGAGGCCAGATTTGAACCCAGGTCCTCCTGACTCCAGGCCCAGCGCTCTGTCCCCTGTGCATCCAGCTGCCCACTTGCCCACATTGTGCTTAATAAGTGATTTTTCATTCCTTTACAATGAATAGAACAGTACTTTGGAAACCTTGAAATTCAGCCTAGATTTAGTCCGCTTTGCTGCCTGGTCCAGCTGTTGGGGCAGAGAACGCCCCAGGTTTGTGGACTGACTGTGTGTCCAAGGTGACTTCTGTATTGCCTCAGTCACCAGGGCTCTGTTGCCCTGAAACTTGGGAAGAAACTGTTGAAGATTCTGTGTGTGATCCAGTCGAAACACCACCTGATTCATCATGGAGCAGGATAGCCCTGGTGTTTCTCATCGAAAATTAAATGTTAGCAGCCTTTGCCCAACGTCAGTGTTGTGCATGTCTTTGTGAGATGTAACTAGGGCCAGCGTACAGTCTGGCTGATGGGCGGTGATGGGCGGGGCCTGCGCTTCCTCCTTTGGGGAAAGGATGTCGGGGAGCTAGGGGCAGTGTGGTGTGACCGGAAGAGCTGAGGGCTATGACTGTGGAGCCATGGACTGGACTTTGAGTTCTGCTGCTTAATTGTCCGCAGGGGCCTGAGGCAGGCCCACTTTAACTCTGAGAATCCTCAGATCCAAGTGATCTGAGATTTAGACCCAGAAGGAACTTCAGGCTTCACCGATACCATAACTTCATTTTACTCTTGAGTAAACCGAGGCCCAGAGAGGTCTGGAGAATCTCGGAGCCTCTGAGGTAGGTGGAGGCAGGGAGTGATCTCAGGACCCCAGGCTCCAAATGCAGTGTTCCTTTTGCCAGACCTGGATGATATGAGTCCGGGAGTCCAGGTCTGTTACAGACAGGCTTACAGTTACAGTAGGTGATCCAGAGGTATTTTCCTAGAACACTCCAAAGTCTACGCCTGGAAGGATTGCCTCCTGTTGTGCAGACCTCTTCCTGTGCTCCTTTGTGTTGTAGGAACCATTGACATTCAAGGATGTGGCCGTGGACTTCACTCCGGAGGAGTGGGGATACCTGGACCTTTCCCAGAAGGAGCTGTACAGGGACGTGATGCTGGAGAATTATGGGCACCTAGTATATCTTGGTAAGAATGGCTTCCCTGGGTGAGTCAGATTCTACCTGCTGGATGAACTTGGGTCCTTCCCTTAGGAAATATCCTGGACCAGGGTCAACGTGCTGCTCTCTAGTGCTTGGCCAGTGGGTCGCTGTCCTGCCCCCTCCCACTTTGCCTTTCTGGATCAGGTCTGGACCTGTTACAAGCCCTGAATCTGTTACCATTTGGAAAACAGATCTGAGAGTGCTAATGCTGTCTCTAAGAGGTGGGGTGCTTGTGTTATCTGTCTCTGCTGGAAAGACCTTTGGGGAATTCTACCAGCAGGCACTGTGCTAGGGACACCCAGAGACATAACCAGACCATTTCTCTCTCTAGGGAGCTTACATCTTATGGGAGATGTTTGCTTTACAAAACTGAAACATGGCACCTTGTTGTGTCAGCCCTGAGGTTGCACCTTCCCCAGTCTCTCTTCTTAGAATTCTAAGATAATCCTCTAAATTTCAAGTGCTGATACCCAAGGATCTGAAATATTCCCACCCTCTCATACTGCAGTGGGTTCATAGCCATTCTTGGACATTCTAAAAAGGGAATACAGGGCATACTTGATGGGCCATTTATCCTGTGGTATGTGAACCTGCCTTAGCTTAACCACTTCTCCCTAAAAAGAGAAGAGACAAGGCTGAAAGCTGAACTGACTCTTTCCCTGCCTCTTTGCTTTTTCCTATGAGCAGGACTTGCTGTTTCCAAGCCAGATGTGATCTGCCACTTGGAGAGAGGGGACCCTCCTTGGATGCCAGTGATTAAAGGCCCAGGGACCAGCTTTCCAGGTGAACGAGTGACCATTTGGCAGCCAGGCAGCACACTCAGCCTTTTGTGCTGATCTTGTCAGGACAACTTGAGTTAGAATTCTACCACGTACTGGCTCTGGGACCCTGGCCATGTCACTAATTCTGTTTCCTCATCTGTACATTGGCAAATAGTGATTTACCTGAAGAGTGGCTGTGTGGATCAAATGAGAGAACATTTTAAAATAGCTTTCTAAGTGCTAAAGCCTTCCCTTAAAAGACCTGTCAGCGTCATCACCATCGTCAGGCAGAGGAGACATTGGAGGCAGCTCAGCCCTTGCTCTGGGGCTTCCCGACCCTCGCCATTTCAATGCAGGCACCTCTACTTTTGTGACCTGTCACTTTTCAGTATGGGCCTGTTTGTCATAATAGATCACATGACAAGCTAATCTCTGGATAAGAAGCAAGGCTTCTTAACATGAGATTAGATGCCCCTATGGGATCTGTGGATAGAATTCGGGGGTTGGTGGTCCTGGGAACATAAACAACAAATAGCTAGATATTCACTAACCCCTGACTGAAATCAAGCATTTCCTTCATCTGTGGGTAAGAATAATAGTTTTTAAAACCCACGCTCTGGGTTACTACCAGAGGGTCCCAGACATGCAGAAAGGTGAAGAATCCTGAGTCTAAAGGTCTCTTGCTGAGTTTGTCAGCTTTTCCAGTCATCTGAGCCCTGGTCTGGTCTACTCTTCTCCCTCTGTGGTTTTTTAAACCTGTATCCACAGGTTTTAGCTACTGTCTTATAATATGGCATGTGGGCATGATCACCTACTCCTTTCATCCCTACTTATTTGCATTCCTCCTTTTAAAATTATTGCCCCATTTATTTATGGAAAAGATTTTTGTTTTGTTTTATATTCCCTAACGGTGGTTAGACTCTAAGGAGCTTTTCTTGATCTTCTTGTTTCTCTGAGCTCCCTCTCCCTAGAGGGGAGGCTCACCACCTCTCAAGGCAACCCTTTCCACTTTGGGCTAGCTTTCATTGTAGGGAATGTCTCCTCACATGAGCCTAAATTGGCCCCTCGGCAGCTTGTAGCTATGGCAATTTCCAGCCACTGACTTCCTGGTACTCTTTGCCCCACCTGCCTGGATAGTCTTACCCATCTCTGTATTTTCTCACTCAGATGCCCTGATTTTATCTAATTCTACAATGTGTTTTCTTTTTGTGCAGAAAAATGATTTAGTGCAGAAAAATGCAGGTGATTTTTTTTTTTACAGAAAAAATTCCCCTCCCTGCATTTTCCTGTGCCATTTAAAGGTCCCCAATCCGCTGTCATGGAACATTGTTAGTGAGGAGGTAGACTCACTTGAGACCTTTCAGTCTGCCGTGTTTTGGCAAGCTTTTATGGATTATCCCACTGCCCATGGAGAATTTCCATAGGCCCTTGACAGGATCATGGGGAAAACAGATGCGTTCACAGCCTTCCAGGGTATTATTATCAAGCTGAAAGAGTCAGGCATAGAGAATGGAAGTTGTAACCAACAAGGAGCTCCTGTCTCTCTGTCTGGGGCAGACACAGTAAATGTTCTGGACTGGGGAGAATGTGGTGGGAAGAAAAGACTGCACTGATTGAGCACGCCTGCGTGCGGTCACTGCCGATTTCCTCCTCTCTTGCTTCTCCTTAGTCTTTTCCCCGTTGTGACCCGATCTTCCCTCCTATTGCTTATCTTCTCCTCTTCCTACAATTTTCCTGGAAAATAAGGACATTTAAGAGTAATAATAGCATTTTATGGCTTACCAAGTGCTTTACAAATGCCATCCCATTGGATTCTTACAGCGGTGCTGGGAGGTGGATGCTGATACTGTCACCATCTTTTTTGTTGGTCAGTTATTTTTAATCATGTCCAGCTATTTGGGATCCCATTTGGCGTTTTCTTGGCTAAGACCCCAGAGTTGTTTATCATTTCCTTCTCCAGCTCATTTTTACAGATGGTGAAACTGAGGCAAATGGGGTTTATATGACTTGCCCAGAGTCCCACAGCTAATAAGTGTCTGGGCTGTATTTGAACTCAGGAAGATGAGTCTTCCTTACTCCAGTCCCAGTGCTCTGTCTACTTTGCTATCTGTCTGCTCTACCAACATATTACAGATTAGGAAATTTCAGTCGGACAGAGGTTAAATGACTCACCCCAGATCACAAACCTAGTAAGTGAATAAGGCTAGATTTTAACCATTTGTTAAACACCTCCTATATGTCAGGCACTATGCTAAGGACTGAAGAAATACCTCAAAAGAACCCTATAAGAGAGGGGCTATTTTTTAATCCCCACTGAGGCAGAAATTAAGTGACTTTCTACAATTCACATTTGTAGTAAGTGTTTGAGACTGGATTTGAACTCAGAGCTTCCAGAGTTGAAGTCCCTTTCTTTGTTCACTAGGTCATTAAGCTTACAAGAGTCTGGACCCCAATTTACAAAGCCTTGCTTGGAGACAATGCACGTGGAATTAAGTGGTCATTGAAGATGGGGCCCTAAGAGAGGCTGATTAGTTCTCATAGCTCCTAGAATAATGTTACATCTTTGCAGATTAGTCAATCAGCAACTCTGTGGCCTTTACCAACTTGTAGGGTGCACAAAAAGCAGCGCTTGTGCCTGCAGTTACACCAGGCTGAATGAAGTTCACTCTCCAGATGGGTAATAATCATTCATATTATCCATTTTTAATACCTGTGGCTAAGGGGTCAGACTGTCTCCTGACCAGCCAGCAGAATCATGGTACTTCAAAGTTCTTAACATCTTTACACTGGACCCCTTTAATGCCAGAGAGCTTTCTTACTTTCATAACTGATCCACATCCTTCTTAAATTTCCATTCCCAGAAGTGAACACCTTCCTCCACATATGCCCTGATTAGGGCAGGCATGCCTCTCTTATTGCAGCTTAAGACTTAATTCATTACTGGCTCATCCTGAGTGAGTAGTCCATTGAGACCCCCAGATATTTTACAGAATGATGCTTTCATACCATCATCCTGTACTTGTGAGGTTGATATTTTGTCCTTTGTCCTCAAGCCTTTTCCATTTGTTCTATGGAATTTCATCTTCTTTTCCTAAATTTCATCTTCCATTCCTAAAATAGAAATGAGGTTGCCCTGGCTTGAGTTTGTTTATATTACTAAGAAGTGATATACTAAAAATCTTTGAGCCTCATGTGGCAGATGTGAAAACTGACCTTCCTTTCTCCCTAGGCTATTGTGAGAATGAATGTGAAAGGGCTCCCCAAGCAAGTGATTCTAGTATTATTAATATTTTGATGATGGTATTAATGAATGAGACACAAGCTGGGTATAAGTAAAAAGTAGATGATGCGAGGGGCATACACATATTTAAATTTCATTTTCAAAGAGGGAGACTATCTGAAAAACAACAACAATAACAAGGGGTCTTTTGCAAAGAAAGGCCTTTCTCTAGAGACATTTTCTCAAATCTTTCAGGATGTCATCTGCTGGTCTCCAGCTTGAGAGAAACCTGGGAATGTGATGTCAGTTTGGGCACACAACAGAGCAATCAGGAGGAATATTCTCGGTAAGGACAATCTCACACAAAGGAAAACTTCCGATCAGTTGAGAAGCCATGAGTATAGTAAATATGGAAAAAACTTGAATCCAGGTCTAATCTTTTCTCTACTGTAGGAAGAGACTATAGGAAAAAGTCTCCATAAACATGACAGAGAGATGTTAAGTCTATTTTTAGACCAAAATAAATCTAATGGGAATCTCAAATTATTTTCTAATAATGGATGTGGGAAATTCTTCAGTTCTGGATTTGACCTTATTAAATATCATGGAATGTACCCTGCAGAGAAATCAGATGAATGTCATGAATATAGGAAAGCCTTTAAGTGTAACCCATCTACAAATTATAATAACAGATCCTGGAAAGAATCATTCAGATTATATAACTTAGTGAGAATTTATCAGCAAATTCTTACTAGAGAGGAAATTTACTAATAGGATGAATATAGTGAGGTTGACAGTTACCACCCATGCCTTTTTTCTCCTTACAGGATTTGTACTAGGGAGAAACCTAAATATCCTGAATGTGGGAAGGGCTTTGAGAGAAGCACAGAGACAACAGAGAAGCAGAAAACTTGTATTGGAGAGAAATCCCATGGACAGGATGTAGGTGGGAAGAACTTCTGTAAAGCAGCTCTTACTCCACATGTCAAAATACTTTTGGGGGAGAAACCTTATGAATGTTATGAATGTGGGAAAGCCTTCCACAGGAAGACAGCCCTTAGCCAACATCAGATAATTCATACCGAAGAGAAATCTTATGAATGTAGTGAATGTGGGAAGGCTTTCCACAGGAAACAATCCCTTTCTCAGCATGCAAAAATTCATACGGGACAGAAAATTTATGAATGTGGTGAATGTAGGAAGGCCTTCCATAGAAAGCCAGCCCTTAGGCAACATCAGATAAGTCATACAAGAGAGAAATCTTATGAATGTAGTGAATGTGGGAAGGCCTTCCAAAGGAAAGGAGTCCTTACTCGGCATATGAAAATTCACACTGGAGAGAAGCCTTATGAATGTGGTGAATGTAGAAAGACCTTCCAAAGAAAGACAACCCTTATTCTACATCAGAGAATTCATACTGGTGAGAAACCTTTTGAATGTAGTGAATGTAGCAAGACTTTTAACTATAAACAAGTTCTTACTCAACATCAGAAAATTCATACTGGGGAGAAACCATACGAATGTCTTGAATGTGGGAAGAGCTTTGCACATAAATCATATCTTACTCAACATAGGAGAGTTCATACTGGAAAGAAACCATATAAATGTAATGAATGTGGGAAGGCTTTCCCATTTAGTTCATATCTTAATCAACATATAAGAATTCATACTGGAGAGAAACCTTATAAATGTCATGAATGTGGGAAGGCCTTTTGCTGGAGACAGGTGCTGAAGGAACATGTCAAAATTCACAATAAAGAAAGGTATAAATGTAATAAATGTGGGAAGGCTTTCCACAAGAAGACAACTCTTATTAAACATCAGAGAATTCATGCTGAATAGAAGCATAAATGTAATTAATGAATATGGGAAGGCCCGTTTCTCCAAACCAGTGCTTACTCAGCACCAGAAAATACACCCTGAAAAGAAAGGTTACAAACGTCATGAATGTGAGAAGGCATCTTACTTCAGTAACTCATTTACTGATCATCAGAGAATTCATACTGAAGAGAAGTCTTATGCATGTCATAAATGCTGGAAGGTTTTCAGCCAGAGATGATCCCTGATTCAACATCAGAGAATTCGTCCCATATAGAAAGCTTAGGAATGACTTCTGGGTCATATGACTTCAAGACTGAGTGCTAGACCTTTTTTTTCTGATCACCGTGATCTCTCAAACCTCTCCAAAATACCAGTTTTGTGAAAAAGAAAGAACTCAAACCAGACAAACTTGTATGAGTATTTTGAATTTAGGAAGTCTGTCTGCCAGAGTGAAGAACTTATATTCTGCATTAGGAAATTCATATTGAAAAGAGAGCTTATGAATTTTTAACAGTAGGCCTTTTGCTAAAGCATTTCAGCTTAACTCATTAAGTACCTAATGAGTGTCTACTATGTGTCAGGTGGCACATGGAGAGCATTGGGCCTTAAGTCAGAAAGACTCGTCTTCCCGAGTTCAAATCTGGCTTCAGACACTTCCTAACTGTGTAACCCTGGGCACATTACTTAACTCTGTTTGCCTCAGTTTCCTCATCTGTAAAATGAGCTGAAGAAGAAAATGGCAAACCACTCCAGTATCTTTGACAAGAAAACCACAAATGGGGTCATGATGAGTTGGCCGTGACTGAAACAAGCTCCGTATCAAGCTTTGTGTCCAGTAATAGGGTATAAAGACAAAACTGCCCTACCCTCAAGAAGCTTACGTAGTCCTGGGAAAAATACTTTATTCTGTGACAACTGGTTCAGGAATCTTGTCAACATAACTCGTAAAGATGGCTCTTCTATCAAGGAACATAGTATTCTAAACTTCAGAGAATCCATGTTAGATAGAAAACTTGTGATAGAAGAAAGCTTTCTGCCCATACACAGGACACCATGAAAATTGGAACATTTCATACTGCAAAATATGCTGGCAGTAATATAGTAGGGCTTTGAATTGTTGGTTAATGCTTATTTCCCATCTTGGACCAGAGACCCCATTAATGCAATGAATGTGGAAAGACTGAGCTGGATCAGAAACCTTGACTCTGAATTATAAAATACACACCAAAGAAATCTCCATAAATAAATATTCTAAAACATGAAGCAGCAATCGTATCTTTCTGTTTTGTGTACAGCTGATTAAAGTTTTAGATGTAAGAAATTATTTACTTGGGAAGATTGTTTCTTGTCCTGTGATAACAGCCAGGAGTTTTGCAACATTACCATATGTAACTTAATTTTATTGCACATATTTAATGAGATATCTGGAGTTTCATTAAAACAATTGCTATTTCCTTCCTTCCCATCTTTATAGCCATCTCTCTCCCTCTCTCTTCCCCCTTCCTCCTCTCCATCTATCTATCTAGTTGTCTCTAATACTCAGCAAGCAGTAATCTTTGGCAAACTTTCTCAAATGTTTCTTGTTTTTGTATCATCAAATCTTTGTCTTTGGAATTGATTGAGCATTTTGTCAGTTTGTGTGGGATTGTATAAGATCACACAATTCTGACTATGTTGAGACTTCTAATATCGAGGCTGAGATTTGACTCTGTGCCCTAATGTTTTTAACTCCTGGCCTCTATGTTTGAGGCCAAAATCAGATTACAGGAAATGTTAATGTAAAAGAAGCAGTCAGATCCTATTACTGGACAAGTATGGGAAGAAGAGATTGGAGAAAGTGTAGTCCCTCAGTTCTAGAAGAGGTCTAAGTCTCAGCTTGAGTGTGTTCTTCCCATATCCATCTAGGAAGCTGATAATCTTCCAAGAGTTCCCCCCTACCCCACTCACAGTCTCTCTTCTCTCCCTACCTGTGAGTCATGGGAAGAATCTCATGCCTCCCTGTAGGAGAAGAGATTGGGTCAGTGTCTTCCCCACCCAGAGACAGAGATGGCAGCTAAAAGATGTGTATGGAGCTAGCTGAGCCTGAGTCTGGTGATCTTGAATGCCATATGATTTCTTCCTGAGTACTAGTGACAGAACAACCCTCTGAAGATGAAGGTGTCCAGGTTTGGAGGCAGGCTTATTGGTTTGAGAGGTGAGGAGATCTTAGGTCCTCAGTCCAGCCCAGAGGGGACTTCTATTAGGGTGAAGGAGGAGGCAATGATCAACAGTAGGTGGGTGAACCCAAGCCCTGCCCTAGTTTGCCCAAGGACATGAGACTACCCTTGGACTTCTTAATTTTTTGTTAGTGTCATGGACCCCTTTGGCCATCTGATTCAAACTGTGGACATTTTCTCAGAACATTTGAAAATGTCATAAAAATGAAATATAAAGGATTATAACAGGGAATACAATAGTCTCCTGGACCTGCTATATGATGTAAAGACTCAAATCCCATTCTGACGCCCCTTGGAGTCTCTTTCCCTCCTCACACTAACATGAATCAGTAGAATCTCAAGTTAAAGCCTTCATTGTCCCTTTCCTCATTGCCTGGTCCTGCTAGACTCAGGTAAATACTCTCAAAAACTTCACCAGATTTAACTGGTTTAGGAGAGGATGACCTATTCAATTTGGGACCCCAGAAACATGCCCCATTCCTCCTGGGTTGGGACAGTGGACCTAATTCCATCATTCTCCCTGCCTGCCCTTTATTTTGCATCTCCTTTAAATAGAACCAGCTTGCTTTACTATCTTGTGAACTCTGTTTCCTTGTACTGGGTCTTTGGTATCCCAAACATTTCTGAGGATATAAAAAGAATATTAAAATGGAAACCAATTTTATTGAAATTCAGTTAGCATACTTCTCGGGGGCGGAGCCAAGATGGCGGCATAGAAGCAGCAAAGGCCCACAGCCCACACAAACACACTAAAAAACTCATAAAATGGGACGCTAAACAGATTTTCAAGCTCCAAAACTCTCCACAAGACAGAAAGCACTACAGGCAGCACAACAGGCCGGGCTCTTCGCAGCAGTCTGGGAGCCTTGGCTGAAACCCCAGCCGGCTCAGGC
>CM053596.1:9317227-9344623 GCA_028646575.1 Pseudocheirus occidentalis | reverse complement strand
GATCCAGGGAATCAGAGAGACTACCCAGAGTCAAAATGAAGAAAAGGCCTCCCCTTGGACTAAACTGAGGTTTGTTGGAAATCAAGGGGTAGAAGGTTTGTGTGGTTGTCTAAGAACTTTATTTGGAGACTAAAGTTAATGGTTGCCCCAGGAGTGGAAGATCAGTATATTGTGAATTGTTGATTGAATCAACTCCCTCTTAGGGAAACTAGGTCATTCCTTTTGTTAATTGATTGATTGAATCTTTAAATGTGAAGTGGGTTTCTCCCTTAGGGAAACCAGCTGATTCTTCTCTTGTTACTTTCCTTGTTCTGAAGATTGCATATAATATTGTGAATTGTTGATACTGTGTACTGAATCTAGATTTGTAATGGAGTAAACAGAGTGTTCACTAATACTGTGTAATCCAAATCTTAAAAGCTGTTCACAGTAGCATTCTTTTAGGAATCTACTGTTGATTGGCTCTACAGGTAGATAGATGGACAGATGGAGTTATTACTTTGCTTCTGTATACCACATACTTAATCTATTCACTGATCAGTCTATTACTTACCCAGTTTCACTTTTTTTCAGTGATTATAGCTTTGTAGTATAGTTTAAGATGTGATATTTTTATGCCCCTTTACTTACCTTTTTTTCCATTGACTCCCTTCATATTCTTTCTATTTTCTTCCTTCTGAAGAATTTTTTTTAATCATTCTAACTCTACAAAGTAATTCTGTGGTAGTTTGATTTTAGGCAATATTATCATTTTTATTATATTGGTTCAGCCCATTCATGAGCAATTAATATTTCTACAATTATTTGAATGTCTTTATTTGTGCAAGAGGGCTTTGTAATTATGTTCGCTAACTCCTTGTTATGTGTCTTAGCAGGTACACTCCCAAGTATTTTATGTCTATAGTTATTTTAAATAAAATTTCTCCATTTCTTCCCGCTACGATTTTGTAGGTATTATTACAGAAATTAGGATGATGTGTGGGTTTATTTTATATCCTGCAACTTTGCTAAAGTTGTTATTTTGATTAGATTTTTAGTTGACTAGGGTTCTTTAAATAATCATATCATCTGGGAAAAGTGAGAGCTTGATTTCCTCTTTGCCTAAGCTTATTTACTTTCTGGTCTTATTTCTGTCACTAGCATTTGTAGTATGATATTGAAGGGTAATGGTGGTAATGGATATCCTTGCTCCACCCCTTACTAACTTCCAAGGCTTCTAGCTTATTCCCATTAGAAATGTTTGCTTTTGGTTTTGGATAGATATGACTTACCAGTTGTTGTTTTTTTAAATTCCTTTTATTCCTATGATTTCTAGTGTTTTTACATAGGAATGAGGGTGGCAATTTATCAAAAGCTTTTTCTGCATCTATTGAAATAATCATGACTTTTGTAGTTTTTGTTATTGATATGGCCACTTATGCTTATAGGTATCATAATACTGTAAACAGCCCTGCATTGCTGATTCAGAGTTTATGGTCTTTGTGATATGTGGTTTTAATCATCTTAGAAGCATTTTATTTTTTTTAAATTGAATTAATATTCATTAGGTGGATTTGTCTAGTTTTCTTTCTCTTTTTTACATTTTCTTGGTTTAGGTATCAACACTATATTTGTATCACAAAAGGAATCCATTAGGCATCCTTTGCCAAACTTTTTTCAAGCAGTTTTGTAATATTGGAATTAATGGTTCTTTGAATGTTTGGTAGAATTTATATGCAAATCCATCTACTTTGGTTTTCTTTTTTTAGGGAAATCTATGGCTTTTTCAGTTTCTTTTTCAAAGGTAGAGTTATTTAAGCATTTTTATCTATTTTCTCTACAATTAATCTGGGCAGTCTGTATTCTTTTAAATATTGATTCATTTAATCAAGATTTTCAGATTTATTGGCATACAGTTGGGCAAAATATCTCCTAATAATTTCTTTTATTTCCTCTCCATTGGTTTTAAAATTTGTTTTTCATTTTTAATACTGGTCATTTGGTTTTCTGTAAAAAAAAATTGAATTAGCCAGTTATTTGGTGTTTTTTTAACATTTTTTTCTTCAGAAATCTAGATTCTTTTATTGGCTTTCAGGTTTTCATTTAACTTTGAATTTTGTTAACCTCTCTTTTGATTTCTCAGAATTTATTTTGGTGTTAAATTGGAAAGTTTTAATTTGATGTTATTCTAGGTTATTTTCATGATCAGTTCATTGATTTGTACTCTCTCTGTTATTGATGTAAACCATTTAGAGACTTAATTGTTGATTGTTTATATGAATTGATCTTTGACCCATTCCTTTTTTAGTTTATTTAGTTACCATTCAGGATTATACTCAGCTTTGCTAGGTAAATTATTTCTGGTTGCAAGCCTAGTTCCTTTGTTTTTCAGAATGTAGTCTTCCAAGCCCTTCACTCTTTTAATGTAGAAGTTGTTAGATCTTGTGTCATCCTGACTATAGCACCACAGTATTTGATATACTGAAACCTGGGAGTTTCAAAATTTGGCTATAATACTCCTATAAGTTTTCATCTTGGGATCTCTTTTCATGTGATGATCAATGGATTTTTCCTATTTTTATTTTCCCCTCTTTTTCTAGTACTTCAGGGCAATTTTCCTTAATAATTTCTTGTAATATCATATCTAGATTTTTTTTTAAATCATAACTTTCAGGTAGTCCAACAATTCTTAAACTGTCTCTCCTTGATATGTTGTCTACATGTTTTTTTTTTCTAATGAAATGTTTCACATTTTCCTATTTTTTGTTTCATTTTTTTTCTCATGGTATCAGAACATCATTATATTACCCTTTGTCCAATTCTAGTTTTTAAGAAGTTATTTTCTTCCTTAAGTTTTTGGATCTTTTCCCCAATTCATTGAATTTCTTTCCATAATTGTCTTGATTTTCATGGATTGCTTTTTTTTCCTTTAATTTTTCCTTAACCTCTCTCGTTTAAAATTTTTTTAAAGCTGTTTGAAGAACACTTTTGGGGGGCTTATGACCATTTGACATTCTTCCTTGAAGCAGAAGTGTTGGGTTTGTTTTTTTTTTTTAGCTTGATTACATTGACTATGAACTTTGACTTTCTCTGTCCCTACAGTAGCTATCTATGGTTGGGTTCTTTCTCTATTGCTTACTCATTATTATTTATATTTTTAGCAGCTTATTATAGTCAGATTCTAGTCCTGATGTACAGGAGATGATGCCTCAGGCCTCAAATTTTGTGTCCTGCTGTTTTGTAACCGCGATCTGGGACCCTGACCTTGGATACTCCTTTCTGCCCTCGAGCCATTAAGAAGGCCTCTAGCCATACAGACTTTACAAACATTCTTGTTCCCTGCAGTCCCTCTCGTGGCTGTTAACTTGAGCTCACCCCTCTGCCTTGTAATGGGAAATGACAAATACTCTGCTCCCCTGTCAATGCCCACAGTCAGCAGGGTTACTGTCCCTCTGCCACTGTACTCAACCAGGCATGTGCTTGGTCCTTGCCCATAGTTACAGCCTAAAACTGTGTCTGGTCAACATACCTATGCCTGGCATCCAGCAACTGCCAAGAGTTCTTCAATCTCTGACCCCCACACTATGAGGGGAAAGGTTTTGCAAAGGAGACTACTGCTCTGCTGGACCTGGCTTCCTCCAGGCCTGGTTGTTTGCTGAGTCAGTAGACTCTGCCTCCAGGTGTTCATACTTTAACCTGGCCTCTACCCTAAGAGACTGGGTCTTAAGGTCCTTCCCAGTGTCTTAGGAGGATAAATGTTTTGTTTTTAATTATTTCTGCAGTTCAAAATTCCCTCTGAGGCAATATTTTCATCATGTTTGATAAATGTGGAATCCAGAGAATCCAGTGTTTTCCATCTTACTCCACCATCTTCCCAGAATTCTTTTCCAATTACCTATTTAAATTAAGTCTATTTTTGCTTTTGCATTGTCTGAAATCATGATGGGTGCCCCTCACTTTTTTTTTTTTTTTGCATTTTAGCTGAAGCATAAGTTTCTGCACCAGTTTCTGATTTTAACTTTGTGTGTATGTTTCTGTTTCAAGTGTTTTTTTTTAAACAATATATTGTTGGATTCTGATTTCTAATCCATTTTGCTATCATCTTTTATCTTATGGGTGAGATCCATCCAAATTCATAGTTATGTTTGCTATGTATTTCCTTCCATCCTATTTTTATACTTAATCTTATATATTATATATGATCTATCTTATATATAATCTTATATATATTCCATCCATCCTATTCTTATATTTAATCTTATATCTTCTTATACTATTCTTATCCTTATTTCTTTTACCCTAGCTCTTCCTCATGAGTCTGTTTTGTTTCTGACCACTTCTTCCCTTAATATATCCTCTCTCTTCTCCTTCCCTCTTACATCCCTGTTGGGTAAGATGAATTACTATACATGATTGAATGTGCATGTTTTTTTTTCCCCTCCTTGAACCAGTTTAGATAAGAGTTAAGTTCATGGGTTTCCTTCTACCTCTCACCACCCCCCCTCTATTATAGAAACCCTTCCTTATGCAAAAGGAATATTCCTTATTCCTACCATTTATGTGAGGTGATGATATAATCTCACCTTCACCCCAGGTACCTATAAATTTTTTCAGACTCATATTGCCACATTCTGACTTGGATTCTCTTCTAAAAAGGGACCAGTTCAGTCTTCCAATGGATACAGAGAAAATAAACAAAAACAAGATAAACACTGATTGCAAGGAAATAATAGAAAACACTGTTTAAAACGTCATATGTATTTCTATCAATTCAATGACCAAACTGATTCCTGAGGACGTATGATAAAACATGTCACCCTACTTGTGCAAAATCAGGGATACATTGTCAGACACAGTTAAGGCTTTTTTTTTCTTTCTTGTAAGGAGAAGGTACCTTCAGAGTGATATATTTGCAAAGTAAAAACTATCAATAAAGGATTTAAATTCAAAAGTGATGATAGGACTGTATAAATGTATTTATTTGTCCATATGGAGCTGGTAATGTTGTAAAAACTCCTTGTTGTTGTAACAGATACTGGACAGAAAATGGATCTTGTCATATGGCTCAGACACATTTCTTTTTGATTACTTTCAAAATAGCTACTGCCTTGACATATCTAGTAATAATGATTTCCCAGTATGAGTTTAATGATGCAGAGAAAACATTTCTGTTACAGCTCCAAGTCTTCTTATATTTATTGCATCAATGGAGTCTGTGTCTATAATATATTCCAAGATGGGAAGCAAAGGTTGACTAATAGTTGGAAGGACAACTGATATTATTATTGGTACATTCTGTGATATGAATTCTCTGATCTTCATGAAGTTCTGTGAATGGGCATAAGGCCTTCTCATAGTTCTACATTTTCTATCAAATGTGAATTCTCTGAAGTTTCATCAGCTGTGTTCATTGATGGATGGGCATCACTCATAATTTAAACTGACAAAATTTGTGAACCAACTGGTATAGAGAATGGTGTTTTTCACAGGAGAATGTGAGATTCTTGGGGGCAGTGCATATTCAATAAATACTTGCTGAATTAATCTGGAATTCTCAGGCAGCAGGCCTGCTGTCAATCATTATATTCATATGGGTTCTCTCTAGCATGTACTTGTTAATGTAGAGTGTAAGTCCATCACTCTAAATTCATGACACACATAATATTTCATCTTATTAGAGTTCTTGGTGTTCTAGACTATGGGGACTACAGAAATGTTTTGTTTTGTTTTTTTCTTTCATGTAATTGCTACCTTGGAAGGGTCTGAAAAATTGTGATGATGAGAAAAATGTCTTGTCCCAGGCCTTGTTGGTCACATCAACCAGAAGTCATTCCTAAGCTTTCTTTCTTGTATGAATTCTCTGATGTTGAGTCAAGCTTCTCTGCCTGAAGGTCTTCCCACAGTCATTACAATTCATTACAAGTCTCTCTCCAGAATTGATTCTCAGATACTGGGTAAGATGGTTCTTTTGGTAGAAGGTCTTCCCACATTCAGGACATTCATAAGGTTTCTCTTCAGTATGACTTCTCATGTGCTGGTTAAGATGTGCCTTTTTGTAAAAGGGCTTCCCACATTTAGGACATGCACAAAGTTTATCTCTAGTATGAATTCTCACATGCTGGGTAAGATCTGTGTTACTACTGAATGCCTTTCCACATTCACAATATTCTTGAAGTTTCTCTCCTGAATGAATTCTCACATGTGAAGAAAGAGCTAACACTGAAAACTCCTTTCCATCTACAGGACATTCAAACAGGTTCTCTCCAGTATGAATTTTTTGGTGCTTTGTAAAGACTTTGCTTCCTTTGGAGCCCTTCCTACATTCAAGAAATTGACAAGAGTTCTCCCCTATATCAGTCCTGGGATAAGAGGAAAGGGATTGGTGGTGGTTGTACCCCTTACTATAATCATCACATTCATATGCTTCTCTACAATAAGAATGTTCGATGTCCACTTATATTCTCGGGGGAAACCTGACATTTATTAACTATTTGGGATTTCTCTCCATGATCTATTATCAGATAAGAATTCATGGACTGGACTTGGAAGGCTTTTCTTTATTCATTATGCAGACATTTCTCACTTTACGTAAGCGAACTGTTATGCAAGCCTCTACATAAAGTGATTTTTACATAATAAGAATTTGCCTTGCCCCAACCACTTCACTTAACCTATATAAAAGTCTTACAATGTACTAAAATGCTGACATATTAAATACTGCACCAGATTAAGGAGAATTATTAAATGAAAGTTAAAGCTAATGATAAAGTATGCACAGTACTGTGCAGTAAAGTTAACCTAGGAATGCAGTATGTTGCTCCTTTCCCGCCCACTACACTTAGCCTTTATCACTTGTGGTTGGTTACACAACTTTTTTTTTTTAATGAAGCTATCAAGAAATGTTTAGACAGTGGCTTTCTTTTTTTCCTCATATATCTGACGATAGCAGGCGATATTATCCTCAACTAGTCTTTGAACTTTAAAAAATCTTGAAGTATTTGGATCCATCTTTTCAATGGAAGAAAAAAATTCACTCAAATGATGAAATGCTTCTGCCAACTGTTTTGCGTTGAACCTTTTTGGTTCCACCTCTGGTTCCGAAGCTCCCCTTCCTTCTCCTTCTTCTCCTTCTCCTTCTTCTTCATCTTCTTCGTCTTCAATCTTTGCAGCTAGCAGATCAATCAAATCCTCATTTGACATTTCTTCTCCATGAGACTTAATCAACTCCTCCACATCATTATCATTCACATTTATCTCCAGTTTTTGTTTTAATTTTTCAATCTTGTTACTCACTTCTCTTAACGTTTCATCATTGTCAAATCCACTAAAATCAGGAACAAACTGCGGGCACAGTTTTTTCCAAACTCTCTTCATACATGCTTCTGTTACGTGTTCCCAAGCCTTGGCAATATTCTGGATTGCATGGTAAATGTTATAGGACTTCCAGAAATCTCTCAATGTCAAGTCTTTATCTGCATCCAAAGCTGCAATTGCCTGGGAAAATGTAATGCGTAAATAATAAGCCTTGAAATCCACCATTGCTCCTTGATCCATAGGTTGTAATAATGAGGTAGTATTAGGGGGAAGGTAGACCACTTTCACATTTTCATCAAAATCATCCAGATGGAGAGGGTGACCTGGGGCATTATCCAAAACCAGTAGAATTTTGAAAGGAATGCCATTATGATTGCAAAACTTCTCCACTTCAGGAACAAAGCAGCACTTAAACCATTGTTCAAAGATATCAACAGTTACCCATGTCTTAGGGTTAGAGAAATAATGCACAGGTAGAGTTGCCTTGCTGATTCCTTTCAGTGCTCTAGGATTTTCTGAGTGGTGCACAACAACAGGTTTTAATTTGCAAGTCCCAGATGCATTCCCTCCAAGCAGAAGAGTAACTTGGTTTTTTGAAGCTTTATGCCCCATCATGGTTTTCCCCCGCACTGAGATGTAGGTTTGAGATGGCATTTTTTGATAAAAGAGGCCAGTTTTGTTTACGTTAAAGATTTGCTCTGGCAAGTAGGGACCTTCATCTATGATTTTTTGCAGGAATTCTGGGAACTTCCTTGCTGCTTCAATAGCTGCACTAGTAGCCTCTCCTGACACTTGCATATTATGAAATCCTACACGATTTTTAAATCGTGCAAACCAACCACTGCTTGCTGTGAACACCTGTGTTCCTTCAGGGTACTTTACCTTTAAATCTTCAAAGAGGTTTCGAGCCTTGTCTTGAATTGCCATTAAACTTAAAGGAATATTCTTCTGATTCTGGGCTTCTATCCACACAGTTAAGAGTTTTTCCATCTCCAGAATAGCACCTTCTCTGTGTTTCGACAGATAAGTCAACTTCATGCAAGCACTGTCTTCTGCGTATTCCTTTATCCGGGCAGCATCCTTCACTATGGAATTCACAGTCGAAACCGCAAGGCTAAGTTCACGTGCAATCGATGATAATTTTTGTCCTCCTTCATATTTTCTAATTATGTTCATTTTCATTTCCAAGTCTATTGACTTGCGCTTACGAGATGGTTCACTTTTCCCCTCAAGAGCACGTTTGCCTCCAGCCATGGTGAAAATATAAGGATCGCTATTGAACACAGGAGAGGCACAGTATCACTCACTGTCTGTAGACACACAGAAACTGACTTAGAGATGCTTCTTAGATTCCCACCACCATTTGAGCTACCTGCATCATACGGTGTCTTACTGTATAGCTTCTGCTTTGCATAAAGGAATGTTTGTAATTTCTTTTTAGAATGAGGATATCTTTTAGAATTATTTACATAAAGTTGAATTTGTGTAATGTGAATTTATGTAAAGTAAGAACTGTATTAATTTGATTGATGTCCAAGACATACTCCATGATCTTTATTAAGTAAGTATCAAAGTGAGAATCAAAGAATCTGACACTTCCATTACATAGTTAGAAAATACTTTTGTTGGGTAGATTCCCATTCTAGTGACTTTGATATGAAAACAAATGGATCTTCCTGTCACATTTATGGAGACTCTTTCCTACAGATCTGCTCTGCTATAGAAAAAGGAGTCAAGTTTTTACTATATTTGCTACATTCGTTGTCTCTCAATTTCTTTGGATTTTTGTTTCATGTGACACTTCACTTACCAAGAGTGTTCCTCCTTAGAGTTTTGATGTCTGCCCAAAATGGCTCCAGCTTTCCATGTTTCTCTCCTGCTAGAGGTCAACACACTAGCCCTTTTGAGGTTTTTCTGAGAAAATGTCTCCAGAGAAATGCTCCCCTTTACAGATGACCCCATGGTTTCCAACCTAGTTTCACCATCTGCAAGTAAATATAAAATATTTATATCTCTCCCCCATCCCCCTACTGTATTTTTATACCTGATCTGAATCTCCTCAATGAAGAAATATTTCATCATCAAATATAAATCATACCAGAATCACATCTTTGGGAATTTCTTCCACATTTATCCTCACAACAATCTGCAGAGAAGGGAAAAACAGTTTTTATATTTTCCAAACGAGGCTGAAGAAATTTAGTGGACGACCAATTAGTAAAAGAAGCTGCATCTTTCTATTTCTATTCTAGAAAAATGATTATTGTTTCTATTCTAGACAATGGTGAAGATAAAATTCCATAGGAAAAAAAATGTGAACCCTTACTCATAGGTACTTATGATTACTGTTAAGACACATAAAACCTAAAAGACATCTAAAAGACAAAAATTTCCCAGTACTCAAATGTTCAAAGGGTATGATCAAATAGTCCTTAAGAGAACTGCAAAATATTAACAGTCATGTAAAAGAGCACTATAGATCCCTAATAAGAGAAACGGAAAACCAAACAACTCTAAGGTATCACCTCATATGCAGCAAATTGTAAAAGAGATGACCGAGACAAGAATAGTTAATGATAGAGGGACTGTGGGAAGATAGGCACACTAAAGCGTTGTGGTTGGATCTGTGAATTAGTACAACTATTTTAGAAAGCAACTTGGAATTATGTAAGTAAAGGGACTAAAACTTCCATGCTATTTGACTCAAAGAGCCCATGACTTGGCTTTTACCAACAAGGATTCTGTTGATAAGAAGAATGTGTCCACATTAACCACTAGATTTATAGAAGCACTTTTTTTGTGATGTCAAAGTATTGCAAAGAAGGCAAATATTCACTTAATGGGGGAATGGCTAAATGAATTTTTGTAGCAGAATGTAATGAAATACCAATATGTTATGAGAACAAATGAATATGATGAATATAGAAAAGCACTGAAAAACTCTGGGGAAAATAACAATTAGAAAAGCTAGAAGAGTCTGAGGATGGATTTAGAACTCTTTAGAAGTCTTCCTGAATCCAGGGCTGTGCCCTATACATTGCACTAACCACTCCATGAGAGAAATTTGGAAGGAAAAAATGAAGGAAGGAGGAAAGGAGAGGCAGAGGGAGGGAAGAAGAAAGAAAATAAGAAAACTTAATTTTATGAAGATGAAAATAGAGGAAGAAAGCCTAGGTTAGTTTTTTTTTTTTAATCATTTGTTTAAATGGAGCAAAGGTAATGTCTATTCTAGAGGTGCAAACTTTTGGAAGATATTCCCCCAACTAATTACTCTCTATTTAACTATTCCCTATAAGAATTCCTTATTCAATTTGTTATGGGGAGAACAATCATAGCTCTGTTGCACTGAGATAAGAAAGGTAATTCTCTCCTGGTCACCCAAAACATGACAACATCTCTCAGTTTCAGGAATTCAATGTCCCTCCCTAAAAATGCAAACTGGTGTTAATGGGGTATGCTTCTGTGTCTTCTCTTCCTCCCCTTTTTGCTAAGCACACACTAATCTGAAGCATAAATTATGGGAATTAGCTTCAGGATCTCATTTTGACCTTTTTTTTTAAGGTTACATAAAATTAATAGCAAGATCTATTTCTCTAATTGGTTAATTACAAGACATGGATTTTCTGCATATTACATTAAAATTCTGAATGAAGCATCATATTAAGATGAACTGAATTAGTCCATATGTCAGAAGAGTTTATCAAGCATGAAGACATTATTGAGACATGGCCCTGAATTTGGGTAGGAGTACAGAAAACTGTGTAAGGGGTGAAGATAGTAGCTCAAAAATACTCAGGTCTCTAACTCTTCCATTTACTCCTCAATAACCCAAGTGTCTGAAGATCTTCCAAAGGAGCCCAATGTAAGGGTAATGAAATCTTTAAAGGAACCTTACTGATCTGGCTGGCTTACCAGTAGAGAGTCTGGCTGATCCCCTTAGCCTTAGCTATTAAAAACAGCACCTAGCATATAGAGGACACTTAATAAATGCCTCTCTCTTTCCTCTTATCCTCCCCAAAATGAGCTATGGGCATGAAAGGTGCACTGAGAAAGGCTACACTAACAACTTGAATACCTCCAGCCATAGCACCATGGCACAGGATGACTGACTGGTTATATAGACAGTCCCATAAGAAGGCCTAATGGAAAGAGTGTAGACCTAGGAGTATGGAATTCTTGAGTTCCTAATGAAGTCCAAGATGTTCGCTGGTAGGGTGACTCTTTGGCTTCAGTGTCATTACTTATCAGCAAATGCCTCCCAAGGTTTCTGTGATGATCAAAGGAGAAAATATTTGTAAAGGGCTTAGCACAGTGCCTGACACAAAGTGAGTGGTTAATAATTGCCTTCTCCTCCCCGTATCCTGAAACGAGGCTAGGAACACAGAAGGTTCATTATGAGAGCCTGTACCAAGAATGCAAGGATGGTTTGACATACAGAAAACTATTGAGATAAAGGATTACATTAATAATAAAAGTTTTTTAAAAATCATGTGATTATACCAATAGATCCAGAAAAAGCTTTTGATAAAGTTTAACACTTTTTGCTATTAAAAACATTTGAAAGTATTGGTATAAGTGAATTTTTCTTTAAATTGATAAAAAGCATTTATCTAAAACTATCAGCAAACACTGTTTGTAACAGGGATAAACTAGATTCAACTAAAAAGTTAACTGAAAAAATAATTTTGGCAAATTTAGTAGGATAGAAAGTAAATCCATATAAATCATCAGCATTCCTATATGTCACAAACAAAACTCTGCAAGAAGAGATAGTAAAAAAAATGCCCCATTTTAGGGACCTGCCAAAACAAACCCAGGAACAACTATATCAATAAAATTATGAAAAACTTCTTATACAGATAAAATCAGATTTAAATAATTAGAGATATACAAATTGTTCATGAATAGGCAGGCCCAATACAATAAAAATGACAACTTTATCCAAACTAATTTATATATTCAACACCATCCCAGTTAAATTACCAAAAAATTATATGACTGAATTAGAAAAAATAATAAAATTCATTTGGAAAAACAAAAAGTCAAGATATCAAAGGAAATAATGAAAAGAGTTTTAGCAGTACCAGATCTTAAACTGTATTATCAGGCAGTAATTATCAAAACTATCTGGTATTGGTTAAGAAACAAAAAGGTAGATCAATGGAATAGAGAAGACGTACAATTTATAGCAGTAAATAAACATAATAACATTGTATTTGATAAGTGTGAAGACAAGATTTGGGGATAAGACTTCATTATTTGGTAAAACTTGTTGGGAAAACTGGAAATGAGTATGGCAGAAACTGGTCATGAACCAATATCTCACACCACTTATCAAGACAAGGTGAAAATGGATACCTGCTCTAGATATATAAAGAGATTTTTACAAGAAAATGAGAACATGGAATATATTACTTATCAAACCTATGGAGAGGTTTATGAATAAACAAGAGATAGAGAACAAAATTAGGTATAAAATGAATCATTTCATTTATGTTAAAGTTTTTATAAAAATCAAATGAATGTAGCCAAGATTAGAAGGAAAGCAGAAAATTGGGAGGGAGGAATAATTTATAAGGTAAAGGTCTCATAACTAAAACATATAAAGAACTTTGTCAAATATATAAGAAGACAAGTCAATACCCAATTGATCAAATGATCAAAGGATATGAACAGGCAATTTTCTAATGAAGAAATCAAAACAATTCATAGTCATATAGAAATGCTCTAAATTGCTAAAATTAAAAAAATTAAAAAAAAAAAAAGAAATGTTCTAAATTTTACACCTACCAGATGGGCTAAATGATAGAAGGCGTAAATGACAAGTATTGGAGGGGATGTGGAAAAATTGGGAGACTAATTCATTGTTGGTGGAATTGTGATTGTGAAATGATCCAACCATTTTGGAGAACAATCTGAAATTATACCCAAAGATTTATTAAACAGCCTATACTTACTGGCCCAGCAATACTACTAGTTGGTGTATTTTCAAAGATGATTAGGGAAAAAGAAAAAGAATCTGTATGTTCTAGAGTGTTTATAGCAGCTTTCTTTTGGGAGCAAAGAACTGGAAATTGCACAGATGCCCATCAATTAGGGAATGGTTGAACAAACTGCAGTATGTGATTGTGACAGGATGCCACTTTGCTGTAAGAAACGATGAGCTCAAGGATTTTACAAAAACATGGAAAGACTTGCATGAAATAATGACGAGCAAAATGAGGAGAACCAAGAGAATATTGTATACAGTAACAACAATACTGTTTTAAGATTAACTTTAAGCCAGTAAGTTCATCTGTTATAAATACCCAAATTAACTATAAAGGACATATGAAAAAAGACACTATGTGCATCCAGAGAAAGAATTGATAAATACAAGTATGTAAAGAATAATTTTATTCTTTACACATACACATACACACACACACACACACACACACCACATACAAATATAAACTGCCAAGATTAACAGAACAGGAAATAGAATACTTAAATAACCTTATCTGAGAGAAATTATTATATTATAATAATATAAAATAATATCTTATATTAATAACCCATTATTAATTAGGATCCAGGCTTTTTATTTGCTCACTAGGGAATAGCCAGTGTCTGAAAGACAAGGCTAATTGATGAAATTGGCTTAATCTTCCAGGATCTTGGATGGGACCCCATCCAACAAGGAAACCTTACTTCTGTTTAGTATAAACAGAATCTAATTTAGGTGAATTCCAGGCCCCAAACAAGTATAAATCCTCGAACCCCTCCCCTCCACTGGAGTTTAGGGCACCACAGTTCAAGAAGAAGAAAACCAAGCAGAGTGGTCTGGGTAGAAATGGATTCTTCTGTCCAGATTGCTGGAGGCAGCTGAGTCTCATGATCAGGCCACATGCTTCCCCAGGAGGAGTTGAAGACTTTTGGACCACCTCCTCATTAATATGCCCACCCTTTATTAATTGATCAGGGTTGATTTCTCCTGTCAGGGGCATTCCCCTTCAGAAAAATGTTTAAGGCATTCAGTATCTCTATTAGGGATCTTTGGTTATCAATAGAATCCAGTAACCATCAATTTATTGATTATTAGCCAGTCTAATTAACAAACTGCTTGTTAACTACCCAGACAACCTCTCTCAGGTTTTTCATTCATTTCATATCTTAGAATAAGAAATTGAACAAGTGATAAATGAGGTCCTTAAGAAACCCCCCCCAGCATCAGATGGATTTACAAGAGAATTCTAGCAAACATTTAAATAATTAATTTTAATTAATTGTCAATTAATTATTTAATAATAAATAATTAAAAACCATTTAATAAAATAGGTCTTGATAATTAAACCAGGGAGAGGAAAAGCAATGAAAGAAAACTATAAAGTAATTTCCTCAATTAAGACTGATGCAAAAAAATTTTGAATAAACAATTAGCAAAGAGAGTACAATAATATATCAGAAAGATCACACACTATGACCATTCCGGATTTATATCAAGAAAAGAACTGGTTTGATATAAGGAAAACTATAAGTATAGTTGACCATATCAATAAAAACAATCAAAAAAGCCATACAATTGCAGATTTTTTTTTTTTTACGAAATACAACACCCATTGCTATTAAGTACATTATAAAGCATAGGAACAAAGGAAGTTTTTCTTAAAATAACAAGTAGTCTCTATCTAAAATCAGGCTGGTAGGTGGCACAGTGGATAGAGTGCTGGGCCTGGTGTCAGGAAAACTCATCTTCCTAAAATCAAATCTGGCCTCAGACACTAGGTGTGTGACCCTGGGCAAGTCACTTAACCCTGTTTACCTCAGTTTCCTCATCTGTAAAATGACCTAAAGAAGGAAATAGCAAAGCATTCTGGCATCTTTGTCAAGAAAACCCCAAATGAGGGTCACAAAGAGTTAGACATGACTAAAACAACTGAACAAAAACAAAAATCGAAAACTGATAGCAAGCATTATCTGTAATGGGGATAAACTCTGGAGAAGCCTCTCCAGCACGAGCAGGGGTCAAGCAAGGATGTCCACTATCACCAATTCTCTTCAACATTGTATTAGAAATGCAAATTATACCAATAAGACAAGAAAAGAAAGTGAATAAGCATAGGCAAAGAAGAAACAAAACTATCACTTTTTTCAGATGATTTGATGGTTTACTTAGAGAATCCTAAAAAGTCAAGTAAAACACTAGTCAAAACTATCAACCTATCAACGTTACAGTATACAAAAAAAAAACCCAGATAAATCATCAGTATTTCTATATACTACCAACAAAACCCAGGAGGAATAAATAGAAAAAGAAATTCCATTTAAAATAAATGCAGATGGTACAAAATACTTGGGAGTTTACCTACCATGACACCCACCAGAACTATGTGAACATAATTACAAAACACTTTTTCTACAGATAAAGACAGATTTAAACAACTGGAGAAAAATTAATGGCTCATTGATAGGCTAAGCTAATATAATAATAATAATGACAACACTACCTAAAATTATTTGTCCATGCAATAAAACTATCAAAGATTTATTTGTTAGAGCTAGAAAAAAATAGTAACAAAATTCAACTGGAAGAACAAAAGGTCAAATAAAACAATGAAAAAAAAAATGTGAAGGAAGGTGTCCTAGCGGACCAGATTTTAATCTATTTTACAAAGTAGTAAGCATCAAAACCATCTGGTACTGAATGAGAAATACAGTGGTGGATTAATGGAACAGATGAGATAGACAATACATAAAAGCACATAAGCACAGAAACCTAGTGTTTGATAAACCTAAAGATCCCAGCTGTTGGGCAAGACTAAAACCCAGTGTTGCAAAAACTAGGCATAAATCAAAATCTCACATGATATACCAAGAAAAGCTCAAAATGGGTACATGATTTAGATATAAAGGATAATATCATAAGCAAATTAGAAGAACATGAAACTACCTGTCAGATCTATCCATGAGCAAACAAGAGATAAAGATGTTCACAGAAGATATAATGGAAAATTTTGATCAAATAAAATTAGTTTTTATACACGCACAGAGCTGCAGCAATAATTAAAAGAAAAGCAAGAAATTGGAAAAAATTGTTGCAGGAAGTTTCTCCAAGAAAGGTCTTGTTTTACAAATATATAATAAACTGAGCCAAATTTATAGGAATAAGAACCAATCCCAATCAATAAAGAATCAAAGGATATGAACAGGCAGTTTTCAGAGGAAGAAATTAAAGTTATTAATAGTCAAATGAAAAACTAATCTAAATCACTAAGAAGAGAAATGAAAATTAAAACAACCCTAAGATACCACTTCACACCCATCAAAATGGTTAAGATGACAAAAAAGGGCAAATGCTGGAAGGAATGTGGGAAAATAAAGACACTAAAGCACTATTGTTGGAGCTGTGAACTAACCTAACCATTCTGGAGAATAGTTTGGAAATGCACCTAAAGGACTATAAAACTCTGCATATCCTCTGAACCAGCAATACCACAATTAGGTCGATACATCAAAGAAATCAAAAGAAAAGTAAAAGGACCTCTATCTACAAATATATAGGCGACCTTTGGTGGTGGCAGAGATCTGGAAACTGAGGGATGTCCAGCTGAGAAAGGGCTGCCCAAGTTATGGTATAGGATTGCAGTGGAATACAATTGTGCCATTAAGAAATGACCAAGGGAATGGTTTCAGAAAAACATGGGAAGACTTGTAACAACTGCTGCAAAACGAAGTGAGCACCACTGGGAGAACAATTTACACAGTAATATTGTAATATTTACAAAGCAACATCATAAAACTAATCAACTGTGAAAGACTTAGCTACTCTGATCAACAACAATTCGATAATAATTCCAAAGGATTCAGTTTAATATAAAGTGCTGTCATCTCCATAGAGAGAACTGATGAACCTACAGACCAGATAGAAATATTTTTTTTCTTTTGTATTTTTCTGGCTTTTTCCCCCTGGAAAAAATGTCTTGCATAATTTCATATGTGTAATGGATATCATACTTCTTTCCTTCTCAATGGGTGAGGAAAGTGGGGCAGAATAGAATTTGGAACCAAAAATAAAAATAAGAAAATGTAGTTAAAATAAAAGAAAGAAAAATGCCATCCACCTCCAGGTAAAAGAACTGATGGACTCAGAGTACAGACTTAACTGTATTTTTTCCTCTTTTTCTTGTTTTTTTTTTTTTAGAATATAATTAATATGGAAATATGTTTGGCATGGATTCATGTGTATAATGGATATTGTAATTCTTGACTCTTTAATGGCTGGGGGGACAGAGAGAATTTGGAACTGAAATTAAAAATAAAGTTAAAAAAAGTTTACATGAGATACTAATTGCTGTTTCTTTCAAAGAAACTTGTACAAAGGTTAAATAAACAGCAATAATAAATAAGTATTTAATAACAAAAATAATAAGTAAGCACTGCTAAGGAGCACCTTTAAGGTGCTATTTTTTCTTCTATATTAAATGCTTTTTTAGTCAGCAAACAATAATTACAGTGGGATCTCCTTTCTCAAAAATGTTTCAACCTGAGTGATTTAAAAGATGTTCTATTTTAGAAGGAGCCTTCAATGTCGATATCATATAAATTTTCTTAACTAAAATTTATATAGATGGGAAAATTTTTACAAATATACCTGAATTAAAAGCAGGAATGTCATATATTCTATCACAATAAACTGGTCAATATCAGAAACTGGGGGGACACAAATAGAGACGTGTTTTCATATGGATTTGTTGAGGTGATGATAGAATTTTCTGGGTTTTTTCTTTTAAATAGTCTTTTTTTTTTTCCAATTACATGTAAAGAAAATTTTTAACACACTTTTTTTATATAAAATTTTGAGTTCTAAATTTTCTGCCTCAATTCATCCCCTCTCCCCTCCTTAAGACAATAAACAGTTTGATATAGGTTTATATATGTGCAATCATGCAAGACATTTCTATATTAGTCATTTTATGAAAGAAGAAACAGAACAAAAGGAAAAAACCATGAAGAAGAATGAAAAAAGTAAATAGTATTCTTTGATATCGATCAGTTCTTCTTCTGGAGGTGGATGGCATTTTTCATCATGACCTTTTTGGAATTGTCTTGGATCATTGTATTGCTGAGAAGAGCTAAGTCAATCATCACTGATCATCACACAATGTTCTCCTGGTGATGATGGAATTTTCTGAAAGGAGCTTCGGTCCAAGAGGCTCAGGCCTTTGCCCAGGCCTGCTAAGCAGGGAAGACAGTTAATTGGGCTACCTATGAAAGGGAGTCCCAGATGACAGGCAGCTATGTGGCACATTAGACTGAGACTTGGGCCTGGAGTCAGGAAGACACTAGTTCAAATTTAGTGGTGTTACCCTGGGCAAGTGACTTCACCTGTTTGCCTCAGCTTCTTCCTTTTAAAATGAGCTGGAGAAGGAAATGGCAAATCTCTGTAGTAGCTTTGCCAAGAAAACCCCAGATGGGGTCGTGAAGAGTCAGCTACAGCTGCACAAAACTTTCAGGTGAATACTGCTGCCATGTGCACTGTCTAGACAGCAGTACCATCACCATGACTGACACAGTAAAATTAAGAAAGCGCTTTACAAATATCCTGCCATTTTATCCTCAGGACTCTTCTGTAAGATAGCTTCTACTTCTGTCTTCATCTGACATACGAAGAAAACTGAGGTATTTAGCAAAGTGCCCAGCATAGAGTAGGTACTGAATAAATGTTTATTAACTGACTGACGGAGTCTCAGGGAAGTTCAGAATCCCACAGCTAGCACGCGCCAGGATTCAAACTGCAGATTTGTTGACCCTGAGATCAACACAGTAGCCTCTGCCCCCACAGCTGAGCCAGGTAGGAAGGCTAAATTTATACTGAGCTTTCAGGTTCCCAAAGACCAACTAACTCACCTGAAAAGCTGGTCCTTGGGACTGTAATCACTGGAGTCCAAGGAGGGTCCCCTCTCTCCAAGCGGCAGATCACATCTGGCTTGGGAATAGCGAGTCCTGCTCATAGGACAGAACAAAGAGATGGGGAGTCAGTTCAGCTCAGCTTTCAATCTTGGTTCCTTTCTGTGTGGGGAAAAGTGGGAGTTAGGCACATCCATAGACCACAGGTCAAATGACCCCTCAAGGATGCTCTGTATTTTGTTCTTAGCAATTATTGGAGATTTTGTCCTAGATTGGATTTGAACTCATTTAAAAAATCCATTTACTAGATTGTATCCATTGTGATATGTGAGGGTTGAATCATGTCAGATCTTTGGGTATCAGTACTTGAACTTTTGGGGCCAATCTCAGACCTATAGGGACAGAGCGGAAAGGATACAGGGTCAATTGGGGATCAGTTATCACTGAGAGTAAAAACCTCCCATAACATGTAAGCTCCATGAAGGTAGAGATGGTCCTGTTCTGTCTTTGAGTCTCCATCCCCTAGCACAGGACCTGGTGGCAGAATTTCTGAAAGGTCTTTTATGTTACAATAACTCCTCTGCTCTCCAGACATTTCCTAAGGAAATTTCATCCAACAGGTAGAATGTAACTCACCCAGGGAAGCTGTTCTTACCCAGATGGACCAGGTGCCTGTAATTCTCCAGCATCACGTCCCTGTACAGCTCCTTCTCAGAAGGGCCCAGGTATCCCCACTCCTCCGGGGTGAAGTCCACGGCCACATCCTTGAATGTCACTGATTCCTACAACAAATGCGTTTTGCTCACCTAGTGGACCACCTTTAAAGGGGCATAATGTTCCAAGGGGAAATAATATGACAGGTCCTCTCCATGACAAATCACCTGTTTTTCCCATTGGTTATCAAACAGAATGTTTGCCATTTTCTTTCCAAATGCTCAATTTCTGAGTAACCGAATCATGCTGACTATGGAACACCAATGGGGGACGTCCCCTTTAATGCCAAAGTCCCACGCAGCCTCTGCCCCCACAGCTGAGCCAGGAAGGAAGGCTAAATTGATACTGAGCTTTCAGGTTCCCAAAGATCTTTTACATCAATTATAAACGAATGAAAAAAACCACTTACTAGGCAGTACATGCTGAGTTAAACGAACAGAATGATGACAAAATAAGAACAGTTACAATAACATTTATAGCAGTGTTTTAAGCTTTGTAAACCCTCTACAAATACTCATTTATTCTGACTATAATCTGAGAGACAGGTTACATTGTTACCTCATTTTTACAAATACAGAAACCGAGGCAGACGGGGTCATGCAGTGACGCCGAGTCTAAGACCATTCGCACTCAGGCCTTCCTGGCACCAGCTTCATCCCTCTATCCACTGCACCCTCTAGCTCCCCTAGTACAAACATAACCGGAAACAGTCCTTGCCCTTATGGAGCAAGGGGAAGGAAATGCAGCCAGGGAGAGATTCTGGTTTGGAAAGTTACAGATGATGACCAGAGACACCAGGCATAGCCTGACACGCTCTTTCCAGTGTTCCTTTGCAGAGATAATATTGATGTGATTAAGTCTCCAGAACTGGAAAAGGAACTTGGTATAGGAGATAGAGAACTAGCCTTTTTTTTTTTGTCTTTTTGGAGGGGGAAGGCAGTACAATTGCCCAAGGTCACACAGCTAGCAAGTGTTAAGTGTCTGAGGCCAGGTTTGAATTCAGGTTCTCCTGACTCTACTCACTGCACCACCTAGCTGCCCTGAAAGCTAGTCTTGAAAGCCAGAAAACCTGGGTTCAAGGCCTTCCTGTGACACTGGGATAGGTCAATCAACCTCTTTGTACTTTAGGAAATACCCATATGGTTCAGAGAAGGTACCCACCTGCAGGGGAGGGGGCTTCCTCCCAGGACACTAACACAAATAACCCAATTTAATCCAACATCCAATAGACAATATATAAGATAGAATCTCAAGCAAAAGAAATTGGACTACCTATAAAAGAACTCCTTTAAAAAAGGGACCCACCCCAGCTCCAGATGAATATATCAGTCTCTTCTCTCTACTGGCTGCTGACATTGTGGCTGACTTAGAACACTGTGGGGAATGAGCAAAGAAATCAGGTGAAAAAGTCAACTTCAATAAACAAGGTTGCCTTGTAAGCCCTTGATGTCACCACCTCCCACAAATGCAGCCCTTCCACATTAAAGAACTCAAATTACCTTCTCTGTTTCCTCTCTTCCTCTGCCTTCCCACATGAAACCTTATTTTTCAAGCTCACTGTGACCTCCATTCAAACCCTCAACTCCTCAGTTCTCTCCCAGGCCATCTCACCTGCACTAGTCACCTTCTCCTCTTTGTCTTACCTGGATATTTTGGGGGAATTTAGGAATTTGCCAGTGGGAGAAGTGGCAAGCATGGCAGAGGGATGTTCCAAGTGAGGAAGTCCCAGGAAGTGAAGGAAGTTCTTGGGGGAGACTCCAGCTGAGGCGCAGTGTCAAAGTCCATAAAATCAGAAGCAGTCAGGAGGGAAAAGAAACAAGAGAAATGTGAGCAAGAATTGGAAACAGATTAATAGCTTGTCACAAGAAATACAAAACCTCACCCATGCAAATGAATCTATGAAAGCCTGAATGAACCAAAAAGGAGACAAGAAAAAGTCCAAATTCTGAAAAAGAGAAAAAAAAGTAAGGAATCTTTAATCAACTAATCTGGAAAACAGATCGAGGTGAGACATACAAGAAATAATCAACAAACTGAAAGCAATGACTTCCTCAAAAGCGTCTAAGCAGCACATTTTGAGAAATTGTGAAATTAAAAAAAATATATATATATACTAAAACAAGAGAATAAAATGAAAATAGAATCAACCTCATGAAAGAAATCCACATATCAAAATTCCCAAGAACATTACTACCCAAACCTAAGATTCCAAGTCAAAGAAAAAATACTGCTAGAAGCCAGAAAGAATCAAAGCAACAAGAAGTGAAAAAAAGAGAGGCTCATATATAACAACAGCCACCACTGTGAAGGAGCAGAGAGCTCGGAAGGCAATATTCCAGAAGGCAAAAGATATAGGTTTGTAATCAAAAATAACTTTGCCAGAAAAACTGGATATAATCAAAATAGACTGTCTATCTGTCTGTCCAGCCATCCATCCATCTATCTATTATATAATCAAATATGATAAATATAAATAATCAAAATAGACAAAATAGAAATAATCAAAATAGGGGAAATGAATCTTTAATGAAATAGGGGGACTTTTAAGCATTGTGGATGAAAAGAACAGAGCTTCATAGAGAATGTGAAATAAAAATATAACAGTCAAGTGAAAGAAAAAAGGAAATGAAAGTTAGCGATCAAGAGGGATCTCAGTTAGGGGAGGGAGAGAGGAGGGGAGGGAGGAGAGGGGGGGAAGGAGAGGGGGGGAGGGAAAGAGGGGGGAGGGAGAGAGGGGGAGGGAGGGGGGAGGGAAAGAGGGTGGGAGGGAGGGGGGAGAGAGAGAGAGAGAGAGAGAGAGAGAGAGGGAAGGAGGGAGAGAATGATAGAGCAGCCTGGTGAAAACAGGAGTGGATGAGACCAAAGGAACACAGAAATGGGTCTTAGCAAGGAGGTCTCCAACTGACTCAGAGACTGGAGTGAAACAAGAGTTCCCTGAAGATGACATCAAGGAAGTGGGAGATAAAGAGAAGGAGAGACCTTGGGGCAAATGGCCCATTTGTATTTGGTCTAACATGGGTCAGGGTCCTCATCTGAGAAGATGACAGAATGGGCTGCCATGGGGAACTTGGAGAAGGAAAGGCTGGAGAAAGCACAGGGGTGAGCAGGATAAAGGGTGGAGTTTAGGGAGACAGAAGGAAGTATGTCCTCTAACTAAAGGGAGGGCAGACCCACTTGAGGTAAGATGAGACGACATTCCCTTTAAGTGGATCCAGGCATCACAGTCTGATGACCTCTCCAGTTCCACTCAGGAGCGTGGGAGTCGGTGCAAAGGAGGTAGGTGAGGGGAGTACTCTAGGGCTGATCTTTTACAGGACCTGATTGGTGGGAGGACAAGAGAACGGGCAGAAGACAGCATACAGCTGAACTATTTCACTAAAGTGTCAAGACTTGAGTGACAGTGAATAGGACCAATTGAGCGTGAAGGTGGCCCAATGGATAGTGCTGGGCCTGGAGTCAGGAAGACCTGAGTTTAAATCATGCAGCAGCTATGTGACCTCAGGCAGGTCATTCACCCTGCTTGACTCAGTTTCCTCATCTGTAAAATGAGCTGGAGAAGGAAATGGCAAACCATTCCAGTATCTTTGCCAAAATAAAAAGAAAGAAAAACAACAAAAAGCCAAATCCAAATGAGGTCACAAAGAGCTGGACACAACTGAACAACAATTCACTAAGATGTCAAGATTGGGGTGGCATATAACCGATCAGGGGTGAGCAGAGAGGTTAAAGCAAATGAAGAATGGGTGTAGGAGTAGAAAGGCACTGGGAGACACTGGACGGTAACAGCTGGAGAGGACAGAGGAATTTGAGAGGTCTCAGTCATGGAAGGCAGGGGATGGCATAGGGGTAAATGGGAAGTATAATAATTTCTCAACATCCCCATGTTTATCACTTAAGAAATTCCCCAACAATCTGGGGGCTTAATTCTGGAATGTGCCCAATGATTACTGAAGGAGGAATAAAACATAACAAACTATGCAAAGATACAGTAAAATTGTCACTACTGTGACAACCACTAGTTAAAGTCTGGTCTGCATAGTTTCCTTAACCCCTGCATCTCCACTGATGATGCCTCTCCCAATTTAAACTCATCGCTTATAGTCTCACCACCCCAAAATTAACTCTAGCTTTAATTAATACCACCCTCCTTAGCCTCTTTTCCCTTTGTATTGGAGTGGGGAGCTCCAGCTTCCTCCCACTGCCTTCCTGGACAGAGGGCAGAAACTGAACTCTCAGCTCATTCCACTCTGCAGATGCCACTGGTCCAGCACCCCCTGGTGTGCCATTACCCCAACCCAGCCAGCCTTTCCTGACTCCTTTTGTGTGTTGTCTCCACCTATAAGCTTAGTAAAGGTGGGGGGGGGGGGCGGCACTAATTAATTAATTAATTCTTTTTATTAATTTAGCAGTGCCTGGCACAGTGGGTGCTTAACAAATGGTGACTGGATTAGATGGACTGTCTAAAAGTTCTTCTTTCACAACTGAAAAACTATGATTTCTTGTCTTCCTTTACTGCCCTTGAAAAATAAATGACTTTTCACTGGGATAACAAACTCTGCCAGTTGCATGATAAATTTTCCCCATCAACCCCTCTTTTCCCTTGGCTTATTCCCCTTTCCCTACCCCTCTGTCGTCTGTGAAGGAGATTTCTTATCTATACTAAGATGCCACAGAATGTAGCTGATTTGCTGCATGCTCTAGACAAGTCTGAAAAGTCATAAAAACCAAATCTGTCCCCTGGAAAGCTAAAATTGCTATCAACTGGAACAATCTTCGCCAGCAAGCTTAAAAATTTCATTGCTGGCAACGTGGCTGCCTATCGTTGACCCACAAACGCCAAATCCCACATGACGGTTATGCCTCTAAGTAGAGAGCAGATTCTCCAGAAATGGCCAGATCAAAGGGCTAAGCATTCTTGTGCTTAGCTGAGGCAGAGTGATGAAGGAACCTGAGAGTAAACAGACTGAGGAACTAGGAAAGTTAGGATATTTGACGGAACTTCAGGATAGAAACTGAATTCTCCTAAACGATGTCAATGTTTGAGTTGGAGAGGGAGACAGTGAGTCAGTGACCTGAAGGAGGAAAAACATTACTGAAAAAATGAAGAATAGAGACAGTGGAGAATCGGTATTTGGAATCTGGAATATGGATTCCCCCTGTTCTGGGGCCAGAAAGGGGTTTGGGGCATGGTACGAGAGCAGGGGCCACCAGTATGGAAAGAAGATTCTTTCTTTGGGCAATGATTCAAGTGCTGGCTGCTGAGGTACCAACTACCTCTGAGATGTGACTCTAAAACTCAATCCAACTTCAGAGGGGCTGAACAAAAGCTTGCTGACTCAAAGAGATCAGAGACAGAAATAAGGGTCCTATATGAACCAAAATATTCTCAATAGTCCTTTGGTTGTGGCTGAGAACTGAAAACAGGAATGGGAAATGGGAGGCATTCAGAGAAAACTGGGAGAACTTGTCTGAACAGACTTCTTGCAACACTGTAAAAGCCAACAACTAGGAAAGGCTTTAGCTCTGATTTGAGCACATACACAGAAGGCTAATATGTGAAGTGTTTTGTTGGTTGGTTGGCTTTTTTTTTTTTTTAATGTAAGTAGTTTCCACAAAGGAAAGGAAGTATATGTGTGTTAGGTGGGAGACTCGGGGAGGGAGGCACAGTTAAGCCACCAAGATTTATATGTAAGCGACTGAGGATTTCACATTCAATTTTCTTTTGATGTTAATGTGTCTTTGGAAATGTTCACGTTTGCAGATGCATGTCAAGCTTGTGACATGACTGCATGTAAACTGGGCTGAGGTCTTCAGGTCCTGGGGGCCATTCCTGTTTTCCTCTTTGGTAAGGCCTGAATCTTCAGCAGCAGGAGCTGGGGAGGCAGAAGCATCACAGAGGCTAAACATCTTATCTCTGCAGCCACCCCCACAGGGTCCTACAGAGAAACAAGTCCCCAAAAGGTAAGAGCCTGCCCTCAAGGCACTGAGGCAACCAAAAGGAGGAGGCCATTAGGATCAGGCTTGGAAACTTACCAGGTCTGAACAGAAACAATGCTTGGCATCCTCCCCCAGTCAATCTCCCTTTTGAGACTGAAGACACAGCAAGGTTGTGGGTGTCCTAGACCAATCAGGCTTTCACTGAATCCAACTGAATCAGACATCTCTCCAATGCCTTCCATTCCTTTCCCCTCTCTAGGAACCTGACTGCTTGATCTGGGGCGGGGGGGGGGGGAAGGAGGCTAAGGACATGGGTGGATCCTTGGGAAGGGAGAGGGTCCTTGAAAGACAAGGGAAATTCTGAGGTGAAGACTGATTTGGAGGGGAGAGAGGAATTCTTCATACTGTTGGATCTGGGGCAGAAATGGTGGCTGGGGAGAACCAAGGATTAGGAGAGGGTCCAAGATAAAAGAGAATGCTAAGAGAAGCTTAGAGCTGCCAGGAGTACTAGGGGAAGAGAGAAGTTATGGAAAAGTGTTGCAGGGAAGCAGGTGGAGGGTCTGGGAGGTGGTTGTGCCCTGTAACAGAAGGTGGAGGGACAGCTGGGCAGGGCACAAAAGGCTGGGTCCCTTTGGGAGCTGGGGTGGCAGGATTTCTTTAGTTGAAGGTGAGGCCACCTGAGTCCCTGTGGTTGAGCTGGGATCATGGAGTTCTGAGTTCTGTTCTTACACAGGGGCTGGGGATATTGGGGCTGTGGAGTGGGAGGCAGAATGCCTAGGTTCCTATGAGTACAAGACCTCAGGGTCAAGAGACTAGAGGTGTGATCAGGGGTACCAGGAAGCCAATACAGAGGCTGGAGCCTGGGGGAGCGGACATCTGGATCCTACAGAAGACCTGAGATTTGGGAAGGAAGGAAACCTTGATCTCTTAAGTAGGGGATAGGGGGGAGGATGCCTAGGTCCTAAAGTAGGTTGGGGAGTCAAGAGACAAGAGATCCTGATGCCTTGAGTCTAATGGTGAGCTTGTTAAAGATTCTGAAGGATGCTCAGATAAGGGAAGGCTGTACCTCTGATCCTAAGTGATGAGGTATAGGCTCTGGGACACCCCCCCCTTTTTGAGTTCTCCTTGATTCTTTGAGGTACAGGCTTTGGGAAGGTGAACCTTCCCAGGGAAGACATTTGCCTGAGTTAATGAGCCTTGAGTTGTGGCTCTGCCTAAGTTTTTAGCCCCCTTTGTTCCAATAGTTTCCCACCCTTGAACTGGCCTGGCTCACCATTGCCTACGGTCTCCAGGTAGCCTCCAGCAACTTCCCACCCTTAACCACTCATTACTGGAGTCTGACCTCATCTGACTCCTCCTGAAGACCCTCCCCAATCTCCTTCTCTGGACCACCCCTAGATTCCTCCCACAACCTTTCTGTATATAGAACCCCATCTTCCCTCCATGTGGTGTGAGAGCGCCAAAGAAAAAGTAAAGTTTATTTAAAGTTCAAGTTCGTCAGGTGGGGTGCTAGGCCATTTAAAGGTGCTCTCACAGAGCAAGTCTGTGCTAAGCTATCCCATG
>CM053596.1:9305083-9316727 GCA_028646575.1 Pseudocheirus occidentalis | reverse complement strand
GGGCCCCTCCCCTGGCCTTGCCCTCGCCACAGTGAGCCAATCGTGCATCACCCCGAAGGCAGAGAGATAATCCTGCTTATCGCAAACAGGTGCAACCTTCGCATTCTGCCACGAGGTGATCACGGGCCTCCTGTTAGCTGAGGACCAATTCAACCCATTACCAACAAGAGCCCCAACAGGTATAGACTGTCATCTAATGCCATATACCAAAATCAGGTCTAAACAGGTGCATGATCTAGGTATAAAGGCTGATACTGTAAGTAATCTGGGGAAGCAAGGAATAGTTTACGTGTGAGATTTATGGAATAGGGAAGACTTTATGACCAAAGAAGAGTTAGAGAGCAGTATAAAATGCAAAATGGATACTCTTGATTACATTAAATTGAAAAGCTTCTGTACAAACAAATCCAGTGTAACCAAGATTAAGAGGGCAGTGGGAAATTGGGAAAGAATTTTTACAACCAGTGTCTCTGATAAATGTCTCATTTCTAAAATATACAGGAAATTGAGTTGAATCTGTAAGAATACAAGTCATTCCCCAATTAATAAATGGTCAAAGGATATGAACAGGTGATTTTCAGAGGTAGAAATTAAGATATCTATAAGCATATGAAAAAATGCTCTAAATCACTATTGATTAGAGAAATGCAAATCAAAACAACTTTGAGGTACCACATCTCACCAGTCAGATTGGCTAAGATGACAAAACAGGAAAATGACAAATGCTGAAGAGGAGATGGAAAAATTAGAACACTAATGCATTGTTGGTAGAGTTGTGAACTGATTCAACCATTCTGGAGAGCAACTCCAAAGGGCTATAAATAATTGCATACCCTTGGATCCAGTAATACTGCTTCTGGGGTTATATCCCAAAGAGATCATAGAAGTGGGAGGAAGATCCATATGTACAAAAATATTTATTGCAGCTCTCTTTGTGGTGGCAAAAAACTGGAAATTAAGGGGATGCCCATCAATTCCTCAATCAATTGAGGAATGGCTAAACAAGTTGTGGTATATGAGTGTAATGGAATACTATTGTGCTATAAGAAATGGGAAGGAGAAGGACTTCATATTTACCAGGAGAGGCTTAAATGAACTGATGCTAAGTGAGAAGAGCAGAACCAGGAGAAATTTGTACACAATTATAGACACAACATATGTGTGATGACCAACTTTGATAAACTGTACTCTTCTCAGCATTGCACAATTATAAGACATCTCTAAAAGTCTTAGGATGGAAGGAGATGTCTATATTCAAAGAAAGATCTAGAAAGAACAGAGTTTAAATGGAGACTGAAGCAATACATGCTATCGTTCTTTTCCATGTTTGGTTTTATTTCCTCTTTCCCATTGTCCACTCCATTGGTTACAACCCTTCTATACAACCAGACTAATGTCCAATGTGAAAGTATTTGCATATCCTATACTGCATGTCGCCATGGGGGGAGGAGAGAGGGGAGAAAATTAGAAACTCGAGATTGTGGAACTGAATCTTGTAAATGGAAAGTAAATAAACAAATCAATTTTAAAAAAAAAAGAGAGAGGCATTCCTGACAGGAATAAAGTGATAATTTCTCTATAATGTAACCCAGTCAGGATATGTACACATCGATAATGAAGCTGACCCACGCATTGCCAGAGCTAGCTCTGTGTTTGGGAGACTCCAATGGAAAGTATGGTAAAGAAGACGTAATAGACTGACTACCAAACTGAAGATCTTCAGAGCTGTTGTACTGACCTAATTGTTGTAAATTGTTATAAAACCTAGACAGTCTATCAGCGCCATGTCAGGAAACTGAATTGCTTTCATTTGAGTTGTCTTGGGAAGATTCTGAAAATCATCTGGCAGGATAAGGTACCAGACACTGAGGTCCTTACTCGAACCAAAGGGCCAAGCATTCAAACTCCACTTCAGAGAGCACAGCTCTAATTGGTTGACCATGTTCAAATGCAAAAAAGACTAATGGAGAATTCATACATGGCAAGCGTTCGCACGGTGGTCATAAGAAGTGATGCAAGGACACCCTCCAGGTCTCTCTCGAGAACTTTTGAATTAGTTATGTAACATGGGATACACTGGCCCAGGACCTCTCAGCATGGCGTGCCCTTATCAGAGAAGGCGCTGAGCTCTATGAGCAAAGCAGAACTGAAGCAGGTCGAAGAAAACACAGGATGCACACGTTTAGAGTATCCACCCCGAATGTTCATACAGACTATTTGTGCCAGATCTGTGGGAGAGCGTCTCAAGCTCTATTGGTCTGGTCAGTCACAGTCGGACACACTGAAACTTGACTCTAACATAGCCGTCTTCTTTTGAGAACTTCTTTGGTCTTCTTTGAGAACTAAGGACAACCAACCAACCATCCAACCCCAGTCAGGGCATATTTTCAGCATGGCATTCAGTTTGGGCACATCAGTTTACGAAGGCTATGTGTCGGCTGGATAGTATCCAGAAAAGGATGATGGTAAAGGGCATAGATTGTAAGACACATAAAGAATCAATGAAGGAACTGGAGATGTTCACCTGAAGAAGAGAGAACTCAGAGAGCGTGTGGCAGGAACCAACAGCTTCCTTGTCCTCACATATTTGAAGGGCTGTCCTAGGGAAGACAATTAGATATGTTCTTTTGGATCACAGAGGGAGAAAACCCTCAGAAGCAATTGTTGCCAAGGGGCAAACGTGTACTTGATGCCAAGACAAAATGTTAGGGCTGGCCATGGGTGAATTAGCTGCCTAGAGAGGCAATGGCTCCCCTCTCCCTGGAGGACACTTCAAGTACATTCTGATAGATCACTTGGCAGGATGGAAGAAAATTTCTAACCTCTGAATTTTTAGTCTATGTTCACCAAAGATCACCTAGTATTATACAATCATTTCTGTTTGGAGAGAGAATCAAAGTTTCCATTGTTAAGTGGAAACCTTGCACTACCAAGTAGTAAAATGTTCTATTACATTTTAGAATCACTGAAAAAAAATATTTTAATTATATAGAATGGTTAAGACAGAAAAGTAGAAAACCTTCTGGGAGAAATCAGGCACGGATCTATACCTTACATCATATCTCACAATCTCTAAATGGATGTATAACCTTAATGTTAGAGAGCATACCATTTGAACATTTCATAAGATACAAGCCTCTCACAGCTTTGATGTAATCTCAACCAAACAAACAGAAGTAAATACAAAAGATGACGACAGTCAATCTGATTGCACAAAACTGGAAAGCTCCTGCACAAACAAAACTAATGCAGCTCGTATCAGCCTAGGAACAGGAAAACTGGCAGAAAGTCTTTGCATCAAATTTCTCTAATAAAGGTTGGTATCCAGTTCTCAATATTTGAACATTCAAAAGATTGGGACAAATAGCCATCAAAAGTACTGCAGGCTATTAACAATCATGTAAAAGATTGTTCCCAATTGCTAATAAGAGAAATGTCAATCCAAATAACCCCCGCATGTTGAGTCATATGCAGGAAATCGGAAAAGACAACAAACAGATAAACATAGTTCACATTAGAGCAGTGGTGGGAAGAAAGACGTGCTAGCACATAGGAATTATGAGTCAACACAAATATTTTAGAAAGCAACTGAGAATTATGCAAATAAAGAGATTAAAATGCCTCTGCCCTTTTACCCAATGTCCACTACCAGGCTAATATCAACAAGGGAACAGTGATAAGAACAAAGTCCCTATGCAAAGTGGAGCTACTTTTTGTGATAGCAATGAACTGGAAAGTTGATAGTTACTGATTAAAGGATGGCTAAGCAAAGCGTGGTACAGGAATGTAATGGAACATTACCTGGTGTATAAAAAGCACACATGATGAATAAAGGAAATCATAGAAGATTTCTATCATGTGATGCAGATTAAAGAAAAAAAACCCAATGACTACAATAATATAAGTGGAAAGAACCACCACCAAAAAATTTGACCTGAATGTCAAAGTTGCAGGAAGTCAACACAGCTCCAAAGAGGAATTGGGAGACGAAGCCTCGCCCTTTTGCAGAGGTTGGAGGTCCAAGGGCGTGGTGTAATACATACACTCTGAAGACAGTTTTGGGATGTAGTTGTTGCTTTGGTCAAAGGAATGTCTCTCAGAGGAGTGAGAGTGGAAGAGCAGAGTCAAGAACAAGCATTATGTTAAAGACCTGCTATGTGCCAGTCACTCTGGTAAGTAATTTTCTCTTGTTTTATTCTCAAAACAATCCAGGGAGTTAGGCGCTACTATTATCCCCAATTTAGAGTTAAGATAACTCAAGCAGTTGAAGATTAAATGACTTGTCCAGGGTCACACAGCTGGTAAGTGTCTGGGGATGGATTTGAACTCAGATCCTCCTGACTCCAGTCTCAGTGCTCTGTCCACTGTACCACCTAGCTGTTAGGAAAAACTTTGGTAATATATAACAAACAAAAAGATAGCAATAAATATTTATCTTCAAAATATGGAAAATAGGGCTATGAAGCCTTGGTTAGGGTTTTCGATTTGATGAAATGAACCAATAGCAATGTTTGTTCTGGGGGCTCACCCTGACAGAAAATATGCCCTAAACCAATGACTCCCTCTTTACCCATTGCCTCTAAGGATTCCCCATTCAATCTGGAGCAAGGTACACCATAATATTTCTGTTAAATTGGATCAAATAAAATAGATGTTCAATCCTGACAAAGACTTACTTTCAGGAAATTAAAATCACATCTCGGTAAGGTATGCTGACTTATTCTTTCTTTTCTGAGCTACATATAATCAAAAACAAGACACTTTATTCTAGTATAAAGCATTTGTTTTGCTTTCATTTTTGAAATGAAGCAAAATATTAGAATGAAAAGAATTAAGTCCATAGACCCTACCAGTGTATCAAGTGGCCCACAGAGGGCTGACGCTCAAGGGCATGGCCTTGAGCATGTAACAGGTTATGCTGGTGGTGTTACAGAAGACAGTGTACAGAAAAAGCAGAAAGGCCTTGGGTCTTCAGCCCTTCAATCTCCTAGCCAGGAGCCAGGAGGTCTGAAGATAAGTGTAGCTATGTGGGGTAGACCCCTATTAATGGGAACCTGAAAGTTAACTCCATCTGAGAGTTAATCTTTTCCACAGAAAGCCTACTCCAGACTCTAGTTAACCAGGTCAGGTAACTGTGTCTAGAGTCTGCTTCTCACTTGCCTGGAGTAGACCTCATTCAACCCGATCCATTTTCCTGCGTGCTCTCCTTATATTCCCACCTTGAGCTTTGCTGCATCCTGAAACTGGGTGGCTTTGGAGGCTGTGCTTGGAAAGTACTGATCACTTAGCCTGGATCAAAGATCTGACAAAGATCCAGGAGTCGTGAAAAAATGACTAGCCTCTGCTCCAGAACTGACCTCCCACACATTATGGCAATAACCTAAATCCACAAGCATCATGCACTGGGTACCTGCAGAGTCTTCTAAGCTGGGCTTCAGATCCAACTTATAAGATGGATACATAAAGTATGAGGCTTAGAATCAGGAAGAACTGAGTTCAAATCTAACCTCAGATACTCATGGCAATGTGACGTTAGGTAAATCACTTAGCTTCTTCTGCCTCAGCTTCTTGAACTGCACAGTAGAGTTGCTGTAAAGATCAAATGACATTGTATTTGTAAAGTCCTTAGTGCTGTTCTTGGCATAAAGCAGGCACTGAGTAAATGGTTCTTCCCCCTCCCCCCCATCCTCCCAGAGGGAAAGGGGGTTACACAGCCACAAAAGGGGCATTAACAGGGAAGGTGCACTTTGAAAGACACAGACTTCATGGACACACTCACTGGGGGATTGGTTTTGCTTCACTACATGTAATTTTTATAAAAGTTCTGCTTTTCTTTTTTCTCCCTAGTAATGGGGAGGAAAGTGGAAGAGAGAAAATAGTTTTCTCTCTTAGAAAATATACAATTTTGCTTAAAAGATAAAAATAAATTCAAACAGAGGTAGCTAGTAATGTGGGGATGGAATCTGTGCAATGTGATGAAATCATCAGCCCAGAATGTGGAGGAGCCGGGACTGAACCAGAGAAGAATCACCACTCTTAGGGACTCGAAAAAAAAAAGTCACCTGAATGAAAAGGCCAAGAATTATAGAGGAAGAAATAAAAGTTATTGTAGATGTGAGGGATGGGCAAAGATTACTACATGTCATATTAAAAATAGTCATTGTAAAGAACTTTTGGATACTGGTTTAAAAAGCACAGAGGGAGAGAAGCAGAATAGATTAATTACTGGGAAATTTGGCTTTTGACCAGAAACATTAAGAACTGGGGCCCTTTGCTTCTTTTGTTTCTAGGACCCTTTTGGCAGTCTCTGGAGGCCCAAAGCATTGTTTGGTTTTGTTTTTAATAAGTTGAAGCAAATGCTAAATTTCAGTGACCATCTCACATCCCAATCCAAAGACTCCCTGAATTCTAAGCAGAGACCTATGAACCTCAGGGTGAGAAGCCCTGGTTTAAACCAGTATCCCCCATTACATATCACAATAAGCCCAAAATGGATAAAGTGGTCAGATCATCAGAAACTGGCAGGATACAGAACTGATAGATTGTTTGGGAAGGGACCTGTCCGGGGGAAGCCAGCATTCTCTGAAAAGGGCTGGGGCCAAGAGCCTCGGGTGTTCTCCCCAGAGATGCTCCACATCTCACATTTGAGAAGCGTGCCCTTCAGATGAAAGCTGAGGCCCTGTGTGCCGCGTCTCATCTCTTGGATGACAGACTACTAACAACAGTGGATGTTTGTGTGGCCGCTTAAAATTTGGACTTTACAAATAAGGGTCATCCTCGTGACCAGCTGAAGATGATGCTTTTCCTATCTCTGTTGGACAGATGAGAAAACAGTCTCAGAGAGGGTCAGTGACTTGGCCAAGGTCACACAGCTAATAATATCAAAACCAAGTTGATCCTAAACAGGCTGCCTGGCTGCCAGATGGTCACTCACTCACCTGGAAAGCTGGTCCCTGGGACTTTAATCACTGGCTTCCAAGGAGAGTCCCCTCTCTCCAAGTGGCAGATCACATCTGGCTCAGAAATGTAAGTCCTGCTCTTAGGAAAGAGGAAAGAGTCAGTTCAGTTATCAACCTATCACAACTGAAATTAAGGTAAACTGAGGCAATCGATTTATTAGTGTACCATGAATGTGCCAATAAATAGGGCCCCAGCTTCCTCATCATTACACTGAGGTGGGGCTTACAGGTCATTTTTATAGACAAAAGGACGAGTGTCCAGAGGAAAAGGTAACATCATAGATTGGGAAAACAACATGATTAGTTACAAGACCAGTAGCATCATAGATGGGGGCCACAAAATTTCTGGCTGGAGATGAAATATCTGAGGCCAGCAACAGCCCCTCCTTCCACCTTGTTGCTTTCTGGTTTTGTCCACCTGCAGGGTGAGTTCACGGTACGTGGTGAACAGACCAGATTTCCTTGAAGAACAGCCAGCGGGCTTGAAATAACAGATTTCCTGGACATAAGAACAGGGCATTGATTTCATAGAAAAACTGAATTCCTAAAATGACCTTGGAGACAAAGGGCAATTTATAGAAAAGCTGAACTCAGAGACAATAATAATGTACAACTTAGGTAGGTACAAAAATGTCACTAGTAATAAAGAGTGAAATCAATCATAAAGTAGAATTGATCTGACTTTTTTTCCCAAATCTTAGCTCCTCTGTGGGAAGTGGTAGCTAGGCATGCCCATAGACAGAGGACAGAGGACCCTAAAAAGATGTTCTCTATTCTGTTCTCAGCAATTACACATGGGGTGGGGGAGAGATTTGTCCAAGACTGAATTTATTCGTTACAAAAATCTATTCACTCGACACAATACGGTATGAGAAGGTGGGGACATTTCAGATCTTTGGGCATCACTATTTGAACTTTAGGGGACAATCTTAGACCCACAGGAACAGCAAATGGGGAAGGTACAAGGTCAGACCAGTAAGGAGCCGTTTTCCAGGTTTACTAAGCAAAAGCCTTCCATAAAAGGTAAGCTCCCTGAAGGTAGAAATGGTCTTATTTTGTCTTTGAGTCTCTACACCCTAGCACAGGTTCTGGTGGTAGAACTGTTGAAAGGTCTTTCACACAAGACCTCGTAAAACCCTGTGACTTAGACACGAAAGGACTAGCAATCTCAAATCTCTTTATGTCAAACATAACAGCTCAACTTCCAAACCTGAGAACAAAGTTCATTCAATAGACAGAATCTGGCTCATCCAGGGAAGCTGTTCTTACCCAGATGGAACAGATGCCCATAATTCTCCAGCATTACATCCCTGTACAGCTCCTTCTGAGAAGGGTCCAGGTGTCCCCACTCCTCTGGGGTGAAGTCTACAGTCACATCCCAGAATGTCACTGATTCCTACAACAACAAATGCATTTTAGGTTCAGCCAGGGTCCACTCGCCACAGGAATCTTGATGGATAGGTAACGCCAGTCTGTACATCAGGGGCTAATCCTAGACTCGGCTTTTCAAGTGTTTCATAGCAAATATCTAAGGCTCACCTACCATGGTTCAGTTAGGGACAATTCCTGAATCACAGCAAAATACAACCTTTCTTTTGGGGTAAGTTCTGGTGTGTAGATAAAGACATGATGGAGCCTCAGGACCACCACTGCCCATTGCTCTCTTCTACCATCTTGTTAATTGTTATAAAATACCCTGTCAGTCCTCACTCAGGCTCTTTGGTCATTAAGAGGGGCCAATGACCCAATCTATTAGTTACTGCTAGTCCAACAGACTGATTGTACTTGGAATTTTGTCTTTCAGTTTTATTCAAACACCTATTACTTATTATCAGGTTAATAAGTGTTAAGTTGTATAAAAATGCCTCAGTTTACCTTTTTGTTAAATTCTATATAGAACAGTATAATGTTCTAATGATTAATTTCCATTGAGAAACAGTATGATAATCCCTCTCCATGGTGAATCCTTGATAATTTCTTCCAATTCAGAATAACCACACCATTATGAATATGGCAACACACATTCCTTTTACTCTCAAAATCACATCGAACTCTCATAAACTACAAGGACGGCATCCCCTGGGTGCTGCTTGTGAAGCCTGGTTCTGAGAAGGAACATAGGAGGAAGGTCTCTGAAGGGGCCCAGATGGGCTTGCCTTGAACTGCCTTGAACTTGACCAAATGGGCTTGCCTTGAACTGCCTTGAACTTGACCAAACCCTTCTCCCCAGCACTGTACCCAGCAAGGCATTAGGGTGGTCCTGGACCCCGACCATCTGCTTCCCCAGCCCTCAGAGCCTGGCCACATGGTGATGGCTGCAGCAGCTCAGGACCCACAGAACAAAATGGCCCCAGACCAGCTTGGCTTCTCGCCTCTGCTCCAGTGACAGAGGCAGCAGGTTGGAGAAGGGACTTGGGAGCTAAGAATCGCATGGATTATAGAAGCTGCATAAGCTTTATCCTGCCTGATGGCTGTGAGATGCGGGACAGTGCAGTGACCAGAGAATGGACATTTAGTCAGATGCAGGAAGGAAATCCTAACAGTTCTGATAGCTACCTGTCTAAAAGAAACCAGAGGGAAGAAGGGATCAGTCAACCTACTTCTTAAGTGCCCATTTCCTGAGATAGGATATAAAGTGGGACAGTGCCTGCCCTTGTGGGGCTTACATTCTTCTAGGAGGAAACAGCATACTCATACAGAGCAATCCAGAATAGAGCCGGCATTCACTAAGGGCCTTTAGTTTTGCAAAGCGAAGTTCAGGTACATAAAAGACTACAGGGGCTGGTAGGATGCCGTGGCAGAGAATATGTGGCTCCGACTTCTTGCTACCACTGTGACAGGAGTCAGAAGGTCACGGGAAGCAGCTGGGCTCTGGCCTCTTGCTCCCATGACGATAATAAGGAGATGCTGCCTGTCTCTATTTTGACCTTCCAGACATTGCTCTCGGAAGTCTGAAGGTCAGGCATCAAGTGCAGACAGTCCCTGAGGGAAGGCACTGGCTTGAGGAAAGCAAGATTTCAGCTGAGATTGGAAGGGAGCAGGAAGATCCAGGCTGAGCTGAGAAGTGAGAGGGCTTGGGTTTGGGGGCAGCTGGTGAAAATGGCTTCAGTGGGAAGGAGGATTGTCTTTGTTATTTCACTCCCTCCCTAACCATTCTCTTCTCCCAGATGGGGATCGTTTGTGGGACAGGGACTCCTCCAATACTGGAGCCAGTTGTCTAGGGCCAGTGAGAGCCAATTGGTAAATTTTGATTTACTGTTCTATTAATTGTAGATTTAAGGAACTTGTGAGGAAAATGTAAATAATATAGTTTGAACTCTAAAGCCTATAATACATTTTTTCCTCCAGGAGAATGGGGTGTTTAAACATTTACTAGTGCGCCACTAGAAGAAATGTATATACTGTCCACTCTAGACTAGGGGCTCTTAAGTTGATGTCCATGAGCTTGCTTTTTAAAAATATGGTGCCACTTGTATTTCTGCAGAACACTCTGGCCCAAGCTCCCAGCTGTCTCTGCGACTTCCAGGACTCAGGGAAGATTTCTGCTCCTTCTCCAACTTCCTCTCCCCATCCCTATGCAATAACAGAGGCTGTAACACCCTATATCCAAACTCATGGCTCTTGGCTAAATGTTGGCTACATCTTAATTTGGCCTCGAAAGTAGGTGAATTAGAGATAAACAGAAATGGAAAATAGGACTCAGAACCAAACCCTAACCCTGATTTTAGAAGGCACCAAGGTTATGCAACCTCATATGCAGACAAAATGTCCAATTGTTCCCAAAGAGCCTTCTGGGCAGATTTAAAAACAAGAAACATTTCACAAAGTTTATGTAAGATAAAGATAAATAACAAATATTGCTTGCCAAGTGTGTTCCTGGTACCTCACTAAGTGCTCAAAGGTTCCTTCTCAACTCACAAACAAAAACAGAGAAAATTGTTCTAAGAAAAACATGGTCCCGGCTGAGCTTTCCAAACCACATGGCAGGCTCCCCAAGGGGACTGAAGACCTGAGGTAAAACAGAGAAGGTATCATTTTATTTGGTCCTAAAGATCTTTACAAAAAGGGTCTCTTTTTACGCTCACAACCTTGGGTGGGTAGTCGCAATCATTACCCCATTTTACAGATGGGGAAACTGAGGCTCTGTTGACTTTTTTCAAATCAGCCTTTCCTGCCCCAATCTCTGTTCTGCCCCTCAGACTTCTCAAACTGGATGCCCCATTGGATATGTTGAGAAAACTCAACATATCCAAAATAGAACCCACTTTCTTCCTAAACTCTCCCCACCCCCTACCTTCCCTGTTACTGTAGAGGCATGACATCACCTTCCTGATGCCCTGGTCCTCTTTGAGGACAAAAGACAAACAATAAGGGGGCAACACCACCCTTCCAGTACTCCAGGCTGAAAACCCAGGAGTTGTCCTGGATTCCTCACTTTTTCTGACCCCCCCCCATCCAATATAAAGCTAAGAAAAGGGATTTCACCTCTGCAACATTCCTCAAATATATCCACTTCTCTCCTCTGTCAGTGCCCCCAGCCTAGTGCTCACCACCTCACCACCTCTTGCCTGGACTATCTTGATAGCCTGCTTGAGGGTGGAGAGGCAGCGGAAGGTCTGCCTGCCTCCAGCCTCTCCTCTCTCCATTCCATCTTCCATTCAGTCACAAGAGATTTCACTAAAGCA
>CM053596.1:9286168-9304983 GCA_028646575.1 Pseudocheirus occidentalis | reverse complement strand
CAAAAGGAATCCTTCCTTTTTTGTTGTTGCTCAGGGTCCAACTCTTCTGGCCCCATTTGGGGTTTTCTAGGCAAAGATACTGAAATGTTTTCCCATTTCCTTCTCCACTCTACCCACTGGGAAACCTAGCTGCCCCTGGAAGCTTTCCCTAACCCCTCTTACTTCCAGTATTTTCCCTTTGTTAATCATTTCCTATTTATCCTATATGTAAGTTGTTTTGTCTGTTTGTTTGCATATTGTCTGGACAGCTAGGTGGTACAGTCTGTAGAGCTCTGGGTCTGGGGTCAGGAAGATCTGAATTCAAACCCAGCCTCACACACCGTTAACCAGCTGAGGCACCCTGGGCAAGTCACTTAACGTTGCTTGTCTCGGTTTCTTCGTCTGTAAAATGAGCCAGAGAAAGGAATGGTAAACCATTCCAGCATCTTTGCCAAGAAAACTCCAAATGGGTCACAAAGAATCAGGTAAGACACCTAGCCAATACCAGTGAAGCCTGTTTATCCAAGTCAGTGTAAAACAGAAATCAGAGAAATTATACAAATATATATTAGGTAATACAGTGGATAGCTCTCCCACTGGGAGAGCTCTCCCAATGAACTCAGTTCAACCAAGAGAGAGAATCCCAGATTTCATCCAAGGGGAAATTCTACCAAGTCTCCAGTGTACCAAGTTGGGGATAGGGCCATGATGGAGACTGCCGGTTCCTTTCATGTCAGCTTCTTCCCAGAGACTTTTTATTCACTAACCTGAATAGGGTTAGGATCATCCATCTTCTCTCTTGAAGCTAGAAGCCAGAGGAACCCAAAGGAATTGCAAAGCTGCAAGAGACTGAAAAAACAAAAGAGTCTCCTGAGCACAACAAAAGTGAACCTCTCCTCTCTCCAACACTGCCCTATCCCTCAAGTAGAAAAGGGTCATGGATGCCCACCAATGAGGAGAAAGCCCCATCCTAATGGGCTTTGGGGCTTGGGTTACAGGATTTTTACTTTCAATGATTCTGACTTCCTGAAAACGACCTTCCTCATAGTTCTGCTGTATCCCTACCTGGAAATCATATCCCAAGGCTCCTCTCAAATTGAAGCCCAAGAGATGATTACTTATATAATTTATAAGGGAGGAAGATTGGATTTTAAAAAATTGCCTGCTTTGAAAATGACTCTTTGGTATTGTGAGAGTAAAAGTTCTTCTCTGAGTTCATGTGGTAGGTAATTGCTGCCAAATATATATTTACCATAACACAGAAATTATAGAGGTAAAAACCTAGGTTTTATTATTATGCTCAAGCATAGGCTCAGGCCTTGAAGAAAACCCAAAACATCATTGTGGGGTTCAAAATTATCCAATCTACATGAAAAACCACTGAGCCAGAGCCCTGAGCCAATGACCATTTATTAAAGTGACTGGATCCCCTCAATGAATGGGACCTCAGATCTTTCTCACAACCTGAGATGCCCCATTTCTCCAGGGTCTTACCTTTATAGTACATGATACCCAGACACACAGAAGAGACAAAGTAAAATACTGAGTCTCCTTGGTTGACAGACCTTGATTTTGACCCTCCAGGAGGGCCATCAACATGCATGGTCACAGGATGGGCAAGGTAAGGGTCAACTCCATTGTCTGAGCAATGGTCCCCTCCTCATGGTGGGCAGGAGAGTGGGGTCCAAAGGTATAAAAATAAGTTGGGAGACTTTCCTTATCACATCAAGACATCCCATTCATGCTGGATTTGGTCAACAGCATTCTTGTGATTAGGCAAGTGAACTTTATAACACAAAAATTAGTGGTGAACAGCAGAGTTATAGTTTTAAAGTTTGAGGTCTTCTATATGAAAGGAACTATCTCGTCTAATTATCCTTATATAGTATATGTAAAATGTGCATTAATACAAGAACCTATACTGATGTTAGATGACCACACCAACTCAAAGCATATTATTAGACAAGCATATCACTTGTAATTGCTAACAATCACTGCCCCTTATGGAATCCCACTGAACTGATTAATACTGATGGGAATAAAAACAGGGGTCCAATAAATAATTTTCCTCATCATCAGGATGCTAACCAGGCTTCTTAGAAGAAAAATTATGTCCATGTGACAGAGAAATCCTTCTTCTACATACTGCAATCTTGTACATTTCTCTTAGGCTATAGGAGTTAAAGGGAAGACAGAGCCATGATCTCATGCTTCCTTTAGCGTCACAAAAACTGGACAAACTTAGCTTGCCAGAGTCACAAATTCATAATCCCCTGAGGAGATAAGCCTTCAAACAAACTTGATAGGAAAATGAAGTTTTGGAGGGGGCTCCTCCCAGCAGATCCACCTTCCCTGCTCCCAAGTCTCCAGCAGAGGTTCCCTAAGTTAATGCTGACAAGATAAGCAAGAGCTGACACAACCCCTTCAACTTGGTCTTTCAGTAATTTGTTTGTGGGATGAAGACCAGTTCCAATATTATGCATCTAATCTTATTACCATCTTTGTTCACTGTCTTCCTTTGTTTTTGAAGAGGACCATGATACCAGGAAGGTAATGTGGTAACTTGTGAGTGAATTGGATTTAAGTGAGGGAGGGCTGTGCAAAGTCACCAGCTTCACTGTCTTCTCCAGACCCATCTGGCTGTGGTGGCATCATACAGATCAGGATGAATGAAGGTGGCCCTGGATACACCGGTCATTTTAAGCTAAGGTCCTTCCCAGATCCCAGTTTGACTGAGGCAATACCCATTAAGGCTAGGTAAGAAATGAGGCAAAGAAAGGTCTCTTACCCTAGACAAAAAAAAATTACCCTGGATGGGGAAGACCCTCAGGGTTTCTGGCCCAAACAGAACTAATTGCTATCTACTCTAGTTCTGAGACACCAGAGCCCAAACAATGACCAAGTGAGGCTTGGGCTGGAACCTATTGCTGGCCAATCCCTGAGAGCCACAGTTATTTGAGTTGAAGGTCTAGAGGTCTTGATATGGAAAGAAGGTTTAAAAATGAGAGGATCTTTGCCTTTGAAAAGATGACATAATCTTCAAATATTTAAGTCCAACCATGTCAACCTCCATTCATTAAATTCCAGAGGTTCCCTATCATCTCCATAAGCAAATACACCATCCTCTGCCTGGCATTCAAAGTCCTTCTTCACACCTTTGTCCCATTCCTAGCTTTGTAGTCTTCTGATACCTTACTCCCTGTCAGGTACTCTTTGGAGAGGGATCAGTTCCATTTTCCTGCCCTCGTGGCCTCTCACTTTAGTGGGTGATTTATACTTTTGAGAACATTTCTCCTCATTGCTCTGTTGCCTTCCAAAACTTGTCATCACAGCCCGAGGCTTTCCTCAAGTTAGAGACAAAGGGAAGTTCCCTTGCACAGTCTTTTGGGGATAAAGGTCCAACAAAAATGTCTGGCTCTGAAGCAGACTGAAGCCATCTGAAGATGGCTCTTTGGTTTTTAGGCCTAGACTCCCGATCTGAAAAAAAATTTGAAACGAGAAAACCTCTCCACCCCCATGCTCTTCTACTGCAAACATAAGCTGACTTCTTTTTCCTCCAGAAAAAAAGTATTGTCAAGCAATATGAGGAAAGGCAAATAACTCCACCATCATATACGTGTAAAGTCACTTATAGATTATCAAAAAGCTTTCACAGTCATCCTCATAATGCCCTTGGGAGGCAGGAAGGTCAGTTATGAAATTTCCAGATGAGGAAACTGAAGGTCAAAGAGATTAATAATTTTCCCAAAGTCTCACCCAAAACCAGCAGCACAAACAGAACTCAATGAAATTCTGAGCTGCCTTATCACAGAGGAACAAAGTCTTCCCGTAGGAACCAATAAGCAGTGGTTAACTAACCTTCAGATGGTGATTACAATGAGGACTCCCCCCTGAGTAGAAGGCTGAGCTAGAGCCTTTCTTAATGGAGATCTAAACTGGGAGATTGAGAAAATGTATGTAAAATTTAACTGGGTTTTAGGAAAGGTTTTGATAAATTATCTCACACTATTATTGTGGAGAAGACGCAGAAATGTATCCTAGGACGTAACACAATTAAATGCAGTTGGACTTGATCGGGAGGGTGAAATTAAAACAAAAGAGACCTTGGAAGTTCTACAAGAACCTGACAGTGACATAACCCCCAGGAACGCTTGGGCTTGGTCCTGTGCTGTCAAGGCATAGATGCCTTATTCATCAAATTTGTGATCCCAACACTAATTGGTTGGGAGGGATAGCTAACACAAAGGATGACAGAATCAAACCTCAGAAGTCCTCAGGCTGACTCATATACGAGGACATTTAGCTGGGATAGACGTGAGACACTATGCTTGGGAACTGAATAGTGGTTTCACAAGCACAAGATGAAAGAAGCATGCTCAGCGATTTGTCTGCAGAACATTTTGGAGTTTTCCATGGATCTTAGGCCAAGCACCACGATCCACAGCCAAGAAAGGCCAGAGTCTTGAGCTCTGTCATGTGACGAAGGGTAGAACTACCAGGAATAAGGACACCAGAGTCACTCTGTCCTCCACCCCAGGGGGCTACATTTGGAGGACTGTATATTGTTCTGTGAATGACAGTTTAAGAAGGATGAGAAGCTAGGGAGGACACAAAGAAGGGTCCCCAGGATGGAGAAGGGTCTGGAGTTAGTGGCAAACAAAGACTGCATGAAGGAACTGTATTTCCTACAGATGATTATCCTCAGAAGAGAACAGGAGATTCAGGGGAATATAAAAACTGTCTTCAAGGATCTAAAGGCCAGTCATTCGGAAGAGGGACACTCTTCTACTGTTTGCCCAAAGGGCACAAATGAGAGAATTCAAGGACATTTCAAAGGAAAAATTTGGCTTGTTTAGGTTAAAGGGGATGGACCAAGGCTACACAATGCACACCAGGAGAAGCAGGACTTCTGAGTGCAAATTCCATATACATATGGACCCCCCAAAATTAGATTTTTAGCTGGAAAGGATATTAGATACCACGTCCAACTGCTTCATCTTACAAATGAGGAGCCTGAACCCTATGTAGATTGTGTGACTTTCCATCAGGTCACAGAGGGTATAAGCCTCAAAGTGGTATTTGAACCACTGACTGTCAATCCTAACATAATAATATATTCTGAGACAGAACTCTGGGAAAATGGCTGAGCAGGTTGGAAAATTTTTGACTCTCCAAATTTACTCCACAAAAAACACAGAACATCGATTATCTCAGGCAGCAGAAATAAATTTGGGGTAAAGCAGTCATCTGCCTGAGACAATCTGAGAAGATCCCAGGAAAGATCCAAGAAGTGCAGACACCTCCAGGTCAGCTCTGCAGAATCAACGAACAACAAGCCCTGTGGCAGCTGGGTCGAAAGGTGGGGGCAGCCTCAGAAACTGTTGTGTCAAAGAGAGTTTTGGGGTGTGAGGCTCCCAGTGGTGGCTTAGGAGTGGAGAGAAGAGCTCGTGGTTGGGCACTGAGGCCTCCGAAAGTAGTTGTAAGAAGGACCTAAGGCTTGGGGTATCATTCCCCATACTTCAGAACTAGAACTTAATTACAGCTGCTAAAAACAAAAACAAACAAAATAAAATGAGTAAGCAAAAGAGAAAGAACCTAGCCATAGTGACTATGGGGAAAGAGAAAATCTGGACTCATATTCAGAAGAAAATAATGGAGTTAAAAAAAAAGTCAGTCTTTTTTTTCAATGAGAAAAGTCAAATGATCCCAAGCACAGAAAGAGTTCTTGGAAGAACTTAAGAAGGACTTTAAAAATCAAATAAGAGAGATGGAGGAAAACTTAGGAAAAAAAAGAGCGATTCACAAAAATCAAGAAAATTATGAAAAGAAAGTCAACCAATTTGAAATAGAGAATCAAAAACTTAATGAAGAAAATAATTCCTTGAAAACTAGAATTGGGCAAGGGGAAGCTAATGACATTCTCAAAGACACCTAGAAATCATAAAACAAAATCAAAAGAATGAGAAAATAGAAGAGAAAGTGAAACATCTCATCAGAAAAACAGCTGATCTGAAGAACAGATTGAGGAGGAATAGTATAATAGTTGGACTACCTGAAAATTACAATTAAAAAATGAATCTTGATTCAGTGTTACAAGAAATTATTAAGGAAAATTGCCCTGAAGTTCTAGAACAAGAAGGCAAAGCAGAAATAGGAAAAAATTCCACCAACTGCCACCTGAAAGAGGTCCCAGGAGGAAAACTTACAGGAATATCACATACAAATTTCAAAGCTCCCAGGTTAAGGAAAAAATGTTGGAAGTACAAGGAAAAAAATAATTAAAATATCACAAAGCAACCAACAATAAGGATTACATAAGACCCAGCAGCTACTACATTGAAGGAATGTAGATCTTAGAAGAGTATATTCCATGGAGCAAAAGTGTGGTTACAACTAAGGGCAGCTTACCTAGCAGAGTCAAATATAATCCTGAGTGGAAAAAAAAAGTTGACATTTAACAAACTGAAAGACTTTCAGGTTTTGTGGCAAAAATTCCAGAACTTAAGGGAAAATTCAATATATAACATCTAGGAGAACTGTAAAATAAACATTAAAGACCAATTATAAGGGATTCAAATTGTTTACTTTTTGTATGTGAAAATGTTAAAAGTATTCTCGTGACTATATATAGATAGATATATGTGTGTGTATGTGTGTATATATTTATTTATTTGTTTATTTAAGATATAGGCTAAATTGATGCAAAGAAGACCCTAATGTTAAACTAGAAGGACCTGGAAAGATTTCATTGAAAATCAACGCTTTGAGTTGAGCCTTGAAGGAAACTAGGGATTCCAAGAGGCAGAAATGTGGAGGAAGCTCCATCCAGGTAAAGACAGCCAGAGCAAGAGCACAAGAATGGGAAATGGAGAAGGAAACCTTCAAGGTGTTGACATGAGATGCTCAAAGTACAAACTTGGCATGACCAAGGTCAGAAGATGATAGATTCTGAATTAGAAGGAACTTCAGAGGCCATCTAGCACGATCACCTCATTTTATAAATGAGGACCCTAAGGTCCGTAGAAATCATATGAGTTGTCCGGCATCATAGAGGTACTTTACATCAGAGCTGAGATTTGAACCCAGAACCTTGGACTCTAAGCCCTCTGTACTGTACTTACAGCAGCCTTTGGAGGAGAGGGGAAGTTGGTCTGTACAATAGGCGGTTGTCCTATGTGCAGCCTTTGGAGTATTGCAGGGAAAAAACTCTCTAATCCCCTGCCGTGGTTCAGTCTGCAACAGTTTCTGACATATGTCAAAATATAGGCTCTGTGTGTGGAAGGCCTGCATCATGGCTGAAAGAGCCCTGGTTGTGGCATCAGAGGACCCGAGATCCAGTCTTGGCTCCGATCTTCATTACCTGGGTGACTTTGGGTATCTCTTGACCTGGATCTGTTTTCTCATGAATAAAAGGGGCGTGTGGATGAAGTGAACCCTACAGTCCCTCCTGGCTACAAATCTCAGGTGCTTTTGTCATTACGAGCCACTACACATTCTTTTCTTCATAGTAATGCTGAGGGGTACGCTGTACAAATGATTATGTGCAAAGAGCTATGAGGCCCATGTTAGAGAAGAGGAAGGTTAACCTAGAAAGCCTTTCTGGTGCGTTCATGGTCATATGGTTAATTCATGAGTCTAATCTGTCTCCACACAGGTGGTCAGCATGAGAAATGATTCATTTGGACCCCTGCTCTACTCCAGTGAGCATTAATCAGTTGGATATTTTACAGAAATCCTATAGGAACAATTAGATGATAGGTTCTTATAGCAGGCCTTTATAGCGGGCCTCAAACTTTGATGTAACCTTTGCTCCTTGGTTACCAGTAATGAGGTGCATTTTCACAACCACCAGAGTGCTGACAAAGATGTCTCCATCCCGTTTTTCTCAAATTCCATGTGCAAACCCAGTGTGAAGGGGATGCCTTGATGCTTTGGAAAGTCCCCCAACTGATTTCTGGACCTCTGGACCGTTGTCTCCTGTCCAACGTGAGCAAGTACCACTTAGTCGATGGAGATGCCCTATGTTTCACTCAACCTGTGACACCCTGGCTGATGTCATTTTTGGCCCTATCAACCAATGAAATTCTGTATTTCACCATGCCACTTTTCATATTTGGGTATAAACCCTATAAAAAACAAGGTCCTAGAATAAGGGGATGTCTCAGATTGTGAGGATCTGAAGCCTGCTTCATTAGAGGGGACCATGGACCCTTTAACAAAGTGCCATTGGCTCAGAGCTCTGCCTCAGTGTTTTTTCTCACAAATTTGGCAATTATCACCTCCACATCAGTCCTTGGCTGTCCCTCACATTGCTCTGCCCTTCCGGCTCCTCTGGCTCTCCTTCCCTCTGGCTCCAGTTCATTCTTAACCATCCTTTCCCCAAAGAAGACACCCAGACCACACCCTTTACTCCTCATCTCCCACTTCAAGAATTTGACATCACTAAATTGTATCTTATAAGATTGTACAACACTAACACCAGCTGTTATAATCCATTTATTAATTTCCAATTAGATACAGGAAAACAACAACTTAATATGATACAATTTTTATTGGATAAAAAAGCATTTATTCAGTGCTACCTAGGAGAAAGCACTGTGGCTAAGGTCTGGGAGGTGGGGTGGTTTATAATAGTGATGAAAGGACTGTATCTTCATTGGGATGGGTCAATTAAACAATAAAATCCCTGACAAAGTGCTCTTAACTGCACATTTCTTGAGTAACAGAAATATTCCCACTATGGTGAACCACAATGGAGAACTTTTATTTAGAAACCCCCTTTTATTTTTTTGCTTTTTTGGAGGTGGGAAAGGCAGGGCAATTGGGGTTAAGTCCCTTGCCCAAGGTCACACAGCTAGTAAGTGTTAAGCATCTAAGGTCAGATTTGAACTCAGGTCCTCCTGACTCCAGGACTACTCTATTCACTGCACCACCTAACCACCCTCCACCCCCCGAGTTTAACTTTAACAAGAATAATAATAATAATAACCCACATTTATATGGGGTGGCTAGGTGGCACGCTGGACAAAGTACTGGGCCTGGAGTCAGGAAGATCTGAGTTTGAATGTGGCTGCAGAGAAGTTACTAGCTGGGTAACCCTGGGCAAGTCACTTAAACTCTGTTTGCCTTAATTTGCCAGGGAAGGAAATGGCAAATCACTCCAGGATCTTTGCCAAGAGTGAGAAAACACTGAACAACACTGACATAGTGTGCTTACTGGGTGCTAAGCCCTTTACAATGGATTATTTCGTTAGATCCTCACGACAACCCTAGGTGGAAGGTGCTTTATTGTCCCCATCTTACAAGTGAGGAAACTGAGGCACACAGGCTGAGTGACTTTCCAGGGTCACATGGCTGAATAGGTCTGAGGTCAGGTTTCACTTCAAGTATTCCTGACTCCAGGCTCAGTCCTCTATCCACTGTACAACCCAGCTAACACATGGATTCTGTTCAGATGAGAACAATTTCACAGCATAACCCCTCAGGACTTTGGTGTTGCGATGTATACAGAGCTCTGGCTTGACTAGTTTGGGTGGCACCTTAGATATCTCTCTTGTTGGAGGAGTTAATCCAAAAGTCCAGTTTAAAAATTTATTGAACAACGACGGCAGTATATTGACCCACCCATAAACTTAGGTTCAGATTTTCAACTGGACAAAGTCTCTCATCCATGCAGATGATGGTCCTTCCAATAAGTAAGTTTACAATTCATCCATGCCTGCCCATCCCTGTTACTTTTGTCTAGACAACACTGAACAGGTCCTAAGGTCTCCCATTAGTTTCACATAGAGGGTCCCTCCAAGATCCTAGAAGCCTTCCTTCCTGGTGATAACTGCAGAGGACGTGGGCTTTCTGCTAATTTGCTTTCTTCTTGCCACCTGCTTTAATCACAAATTTCCATACTTCAATTCTTTAAAATTCCTCAAACTCCTTTTTAATCCTTTAAACTTAGGTCGACTTTTATCCTAGAAGAAATATGTCCTCATTCAGTGAGCCTGCAATCTCCCGATGACAGCATGGTCCGCTCTGGCTCTCTTTTGGTTTCATTTATAGTTCATTTGTACTCTCTATCCAAGACAGATACAGGTGCAGTCGAGTTCTACAGGCTGCCCACCTAAAGGCAGGTCATAACCTGAACAACAGACCTTTACCTTCTTGGTTTTTCCTCTGGAGAGAGTTAAGCCCAACTTTTGAATCAGCAATCTCTTCTAGGAGGTTTTGCAGCAATGTGGGATTTGATGTAGCTAGCACAATGTCACTCCAACATATGTGTCTGTAGCATTTCATACTCCATTGCAAAATCTTCTTCAAGAGGGATTCAGTCCATCAGTCAACAACTGATGACCCTGTAACAGGCACCAGGCTGACTGATGGGACACAAAGAGAGGAAAAACATTCCTGCCCTTGAGGGGCATTCATTCTACTTAAGGGCTCATCTTCTCTCGAGGAAAGCAGTATATTATATGTGATCCAAAGAAAGAGTAGACGGAAGATGATTTCAGAAGAGTACACAGCAACAAGTAGGCAAAGGCATCCTGAAGAAGGTGAAATGTTAGCTGAGGGCTTGAGAAAGCCATGGTAATTAAGAAGTACAGGTTATGGGGGCAGCTAGGTGGTGCAGTGAATAGAGCACCAGCCCTGGAGTCAGGAGGACCTGAGTTCAAATTGGGTCTCAGACGCTTAACATACACACATACAAAAAAACTAGCCATGTGACCTTGGGCAAATCACTTACCCCCAATTGCCCTACCTTCCCCTCTCAAAAAGAAAAAAAAAGTACAGGTTATGAGGGAGACCATTCCAAGCAGTGAAGAGCAAGAAGGTTCAGTGTCCTGTGGTTGGGACAGAAAATTGGCACAGGTGGCTAGATTGCAGAGAGCATGGCTAGATGGGGTAACGTGTAAGACAACTGGAAATGTAGAAAGGGACCAAATCAGGACAAGCTTCAAATGCTAAACAGAGGAATTTTATTTGATACCAGAGGTAGTAGGAAGGTACTAGAGTTTAAGGCATGGGAAGGGAGTGACACTGTGACATGGTCAGACCTATGCATTAGGAAAATACTAAAATCCTTTGTGGATGATGGATCAAAGTAGAGAGAAACTGAAGGCTGGGAGACCCATTAGAAGGCTAGTGCTGTAGTCCAGGCTGAGAGGTGTTGAGGGTCTGTACTAGGATGGAGAGAAGTATATGACAAGTTGTGAACGTATAAAAATGAAGACTGAGCAATGGGTTGGGTATGTCAAATGAATGAGAGTATGGAGCTGAGAATTCTACTGGGATTGAGAACCCAAGTGACTGGGAGGATAGTGGCCCCTCAAGACTTCTAGGGAACTTGGGATCAAAGGAGACTTTTTAGGACGGGAGGGAGAGGGGAAGGAAGATACCGAGTTCTATTCTGGACATGTTGAGCTTGAGATGCTTACATTTACTTCATGGTCAAGATGTCTCAAAGCTTGATGGTGAAGAGGGACTGTAGCTGAAGAGAGTTTAAGGTTGGATATAGAGGTCTGGGAACCATTTACACAAATGATGATTGTACCTTTGGGAGCAGATGAGATCACCAAGAGATAGGGAGAGTGGAAAGAGAAAACCATGCTGGTGTGAACCTCCTTCATAACTGTGGCAAATCAATTGGTGAACATACACTGCGTCACTCTACACTTCACCTGAAATGGCACACCAGCTTTAAAATTCTCTCCCAAAGAGATTAGAAACTGTTACATTTTAAAAATGATGATCCTAAACATCTAACATGAACAATCCTATACGGTAAGACCAGAAAACAGGGAGTGTACATGAAACAACCTACCTAATGCCTGTTCCACGCAGGAAATATCAGATTTAACACGCTAGTAGCAAGGCTGAGCTACTTCGCTGGGACTGGGTCTCTTAGAGGGTATCGAATATGGAGAGACTGGTCATTTTACTGACTTCTAGAGAAACCGTTAAGAGAGACGGCCTTTAAGACAGAAAAAATCTTTTGTGAAAGAATTGCTAATTCTGCTCTCACCATCATTAAGAGAATTCCTAGAGGAGTCTGTGAAAAGCTGAGAGAGCTTTCCCTATTGATTTGGTGGGCTACATGTCATGGCTGGAGGAAGACTCTCAGAGGACAGAGAGATATGTTCTTTATATTTCAGAAGAGAACTAAATGTCCTCTTTTTGCAAATAAATGAGCAGAGGGACTTTGGTGGTACTCTTGAAAGATGAACAGTAGGGATGAACAGAGGTGACCTGGGTTGTGGTTCTTTCTCACGCTAAAACACTATAAATACACGTAGTTATGTCTCTGTGCTTCTCGTTACACTGAAGGGGGAGAGGGGAGATCATCATTTTGATGTATGCAGAGAGTTTAGCAAATGTTTATTGGAAAGGTTTCTCTAGCTTAATGAATGCTGTCTGGTAAGAGAGAGGGAGCATACCGAGATAATACCTTCAGTAATAAAAGGTTGCGTTTTAATTTTATTTATTTTCAAAGGTTACACTGATGGTAATGCACAAGCTGAATCTGGGACGATGAGGTGCGGTGGTGCGCCCAGCATCCCATGTTACATGTGAGGGGTGAAGCCGGGCACTCTGGAGTTGGGACTGGAATCAGGTAGAGGTGACCTCGGACAGCGGGGGAGCTGCGTAGGATGCGGGACCCTCTGGGGTGCAGGAAGTGGCCCCTCGGGCTCTCCTGCGGGGTCACTCCTCTTGGGGAATGAACTGCCCTGCGGGCACCGAGAAGCGTCCTCCTACAGAACCGCTGCAGGAGAATTTATTAAGCAGGCACTGCTAGAGAGAAAAGACAAACACATCCCATTGGTGCCCGCGAGTGAAGGTTTCCAAGGGGGAAAACACCTGACACTGGGTTGGGAGGGAAATGAGACTGGAGAGAGGCTGAGAAGAGGAAGGAGGACCCTAGAGGCAAACGCGTGGAGGCTGGAGACGCACCCAGAGGGGGGAAGCTTTCTTGTCTCCCTCCCCGTCCCCCACCCCATCCTTCCCTTCAGGCCGGGTGGCGGATGAAGAGGTGGGTCCTTCGTTCAGGCTGGACTCAGGTTCGACCCACCGCGCCCGGCCCCGCTGTCCCAGGACAAGACGAAACCTGGAGCCAGCTGCCTGGCCAGGGGCAGAGTACCGGTAGTCACCTAACTCGCTGGCGGCCGCTGGGGGGCGCAGTTCCTGGGCGCAATGCACTAGGCAAAGGTGGGTGACTCGACTCAGGCACACGCCTGAAAACAGCCGCCGCAATACGAAGTAGTCCCGCGCGGAGGATCCTGGGAGCTGTAGTGTAGAGGATTGAGCGAGAGTGCACATGCTCCGGGGAGGCCAAAGTTGGGAAAGGAGATTAAACCAGAGCTCTGTGGCTATTGGTCTGAGTACGCCGCGCATAGCCATCTGGGAGTTGTAGCCCCCCACCAGTGCGCACGCTCAAAACTTCCCGAACTCAATATTGTGCCTTATGACAGCAATTGGGAGAGGGTTTCCCTTGGTTCTCTCTGTGGCGGTCCGTCCAAGCCGCGGTGGAAGCTGGGAGTTAAATCCAGAACACAAGCACCTACTATGTGCTAAGCCTTTGGAAAGCGAGGAAAAGCAGAAGAGGGCAGTCCCTGACCCTAGGGAGCTTAGAGTCCGTCGGGAGAGACGGTGGCGAGCGGACCGGACCTCAGTCTCCCTGGAAATAGTTCAAAGAAGGCTGATTGTACCCATGCTGAGCTGGGTGTAGAGATTTGCCCTACTCATGGGAAGGGAATAATAAATATGGGGGAAGTGACAAAAGGGAGGGCAGATTGAACAGAGCAGGAAGGAAACATGACCGAGAATTAGAATCCAAACGATGTATTGTTTACAAGAGACACACTTGGAGCAAAGACACAATTCGAATAAATGGCTGGTGTAAAATCCGTTATGCTGCAGCCGAAGTAAGAAAGACAGTAGTAGCAATCGTGATGAAAGCAAAATCGGAAATTGATTGAAATAAATTAAAAGGTAATTAAGAGAAGTACATTTTACTAAGAGATACCACAGACAATGAAGTAATATAAAAAATATGGCAAGTTTCTTATATAGGAAATCGAGCCAAATTTATAAAAATAAGAAGTCAAAGAAAAAGTGAAAGGACATGTACCTATGAAAAATATAGCAGCTCTTTTTGTGGTGTCAAAGAATGGAGGGGATGCTCATCTATTAGGGAATTAACTAAACGAGTTGTGGCATGTGATTGGGATGGAGCAGCATTGTGCTATAAATGAGCTATGTGAACCAGTGCAAAGAGAAGTGAGAAGAACCAGGAGATCACTGTAAGCAGTAACAGCAGTATTGTCATTGTTGTGCCTACACCCAAATCCGAGGTCACCTGCCCACCTCCGGATTCGTGGCCCACCCGTGCTCCACCATGAAGCCCCTTTGTATTTCTGTCTTCGTCTCTGTCCTATATCCTGTCCTAGCTTGGAACAGCTGTAAGGCATGACTGGGCATTGCTCAGGGCAAAGTTCCCTATGATTATTCTCTCTCTATTTTGCCCTTGAATCATTATGAGTGTACAAAGTGCAACCCAGGGTTATGGCTCAGCATAGAGACCCTGTCCTGTTCCGTTAACCAAACAGGGTCCCCACACCCTCTGCCCGGAACACGACCCTGGCTTGTCCTGGGACTTTCTAGTTCCCCCATACCCCATGACCCACTACCCTGTTCTGGAAAGAGCTGACTACCCCTGTTCTTCCGAGGGACACCTGAGTCACAGGAAGGTTGCACCCCTGCACCCTCACACCATATTCCAAAATTAGCCCTGGATTATAGATCTAACCAATAGCTGCTCTTTTTGCTTCTGTATATCATCCTCCTGCTTTTGTGGTTTTGGCCTATAAAATCAAGTCTGTAAACCCCAAAGATCACTGCCTGATTTGAGTGTCCGCCCCAGGTAGTCACACGCTTGATCCATAAATCCACACCTAAATTTACCTTGAACCCAGGTCTCAGCTCGCTCTTTTCTCTGCACAACATAATGATGATCAACTCTGAAAGATTTGGCTACTCTGATCAAAACAATGATCCCAGACAATTCCAGAGGACTCCTGATGAAAAAATACTCCCTCCAGAGAGAGAAGTGATCGACTTGAGTGTAAATTGAAGTGTATTTTTTCTCTTTTGTGATTATGGCTGATATGGAAATATGTTTTGCATGATTTCATATGTATAGTTGATGTAATTTTGTGTGCCTTTTCAGTGGGTGGGGGAAGGGTAAGGTACAAGGGAGAAAAAAATTGGAATTTAGAATCTTAAAAGCAGAGCAAAAATAAATAAATCAACCCCAAAATAAATAAAACTTTCCCCCAAAATTAAAAAGTGGCGGATTACTGTTCCTACTTTTCCTTGGCCCCCTACATTTGTCATTTTCTTCTGGTTTTTTATAAGCATCTAAGCCCCTCAGGGGTATGAGTTAGAGTTAATTGTCTGTAATGACTTTCTCAGTTTTCTTGCTTACTCTTTAACTATATCATAACACTAGAATTCTTTCAACTTGAAGTCACAGCAAATGCTCAGCCTTGGAGAAGGCTCCTTGTTCTGAGGCCTGCTTTCCCCATCTGAGGGATAGAAATATGTCTTTATATACGAGGGATAGAAAGATATCCTCTTATATCTCATCTACAAAAAGAAAACTGGTTTTGACTTAGTGTCATTTCTGTTTACTGCCTTCCCTTCTCCCCCACCCCAACCTTATCTCTGACATTTAGCAGCCAACCAGGCTGGCCAGACCTGGGATTACTGGGGATGCCCTTCCTCTTTGGCTTGTCCTCAGCTCCTCCCCAGGATAACTAGAATTCATCAAGTCTGTGTTATAACTCAAGATGAAAATACTGCTCCCAGTGTGGTGTGGGCCCTTCGGAGTACAGTGAGTCCATCAGCTCCCTGGTAGGGACGCTGTGCCTCTATCCTTGAGCCCAAGTTCAGCTCAGCTCTCTTGGCTGCCATGTCTCACTCCAGACTCCAATTTTTTGCATGAACTGTGTCTAGATGAACTAGACACATCTTCACCCCGCTTGTAGCTGTACAGGAGATTAGTCAAAACTCAGTGTAAGACTTCATATGTCCTACACTGAGGTATGAGTTACAGCCTTAGAGATGTTTTGAATTTTATTTCTTTGATTATTAGTGATTTGGAGCATTTTTTTCATATGGCTATTAGTAACTTTGATTGCTTCCTCTGAAAACTGCCTCTTCATATCCTTTTACCATTTATCAGTTACCAAGATTTTCTAAATTTGATTCAGTTCCCTATTCCCTATGTATTTTAGAAATGAGATCTTTATCAGAAAAACTTGCTACAAAGATCTTTTTTTCAAAGGCCTGCTTGGGAAACAATTCTGTTCATGGAATCTCTGAATCAAAAGGCAGACACATACACACACACACACACACACAAACACTCACATACTCTCTTTCTCCCTCTCTCCGTCTCTGTCTCTCTGTCTCTCTGTCTCTCTCTCTCTACCTCACTCCATATGGACAACTTACCTGTCTTCCATCTGCCAGAGTAAATCATTTTTCTTAATAATCTACTTGACTCTTTAGCTTGATGATTGTATGTGTTGGTGCTGATACTTTCTAGGAATATGACCTTTGTGCAAGTCTGTTGCCTTCTTTGGACTTTAGTTGTAAAATGGGAGGGTTAGATCGGATGACTTCTAAAGTCTCTCCTGGTTCAAATTCTGTGACTTTCAGTGTTTTCAAGAATTAGTGAAACTAGGGGCGGCTAGGTGGCGCAGTGAATAGAGCACCGGCCCTAGAGTCAAGAGTACCTGAGTTCAAATCCGGCCTCAGATACTTACCACAAAAACTAGCCGTGTGACCTTGGGCAAGTCACTTAACCCCAGCTGCCCTCCAAAAAAAAAAAAAGAATTAGTGAAACTTGGGGATGTGGCTGTGGACCTCAGCAGGAGGACTGGAGCCTCCTGGACCCCTCTCAGAAGGCACTTTACAGTAATGTCATGCTAGAGACTTTTCCAGAACCTGCTCTTATTGCCTAAGGACACGTTGCCCTCTGACCTAAACCCTGCCCAAGCGGCTATGAATCTGCCATTGCAGGGAGCACCTTGGTTCCCTCCCTTTCTACCTATTACACTGTGTTTCAAGCATTAAGCATTTAAGTATCATGAGAGAACAAAGATTCCCAGTCCCTTCCTCTCCAAGTGGCAGGGTCCTGCTGCTCCCTCTTCTCATTTCAGAAGTCTTTGCCTCATGTGATAGGAAACTGGATGCTTCATTTTTTGCTCGTCAGGCTGCATTGTAGAGGGCCGTCACTGAGCCAGGCCAGTCATGGGTAGAGTCTGGGTCAAGGTTCCCCTAAGGCCCTGCTTCCTGTGAGGGCTTTTGTTGCTCCAAGTGTTGGCTCAGCATCCTTCCATGATTAGCAAGGGAACAGGGAGTGATAACCAAGAAGTGACTGCACATGCACACAATGGAATAAAGTGCAAGGAAGCAGATGTAACCACTTTTGCTATTAGTATATAAACCCCTACCCAAAGAGAAATAAATGGGACTGCTAGAGAGAACCTGCCTGGCTCGTGGCTCATCATTCCACACTCTCCCACTCATGCTGTGCTGCACTGGTTTGGGCATCACAGCACCTTCCCAATTGTAGGAAGTTTCAAGTGACATCGGAAGTTCTTGCCTGAGATGGGGTCATCCAGCATTTCCTTGAAGGTGTCTAGTGAGAGGGAAGGCCTAGGTCCTGAGGCAGCCCCTTCCTTTTTGGCATGTGTTTCATCCTTAGGACTTTCTTCTAGTCTCTAGTTTGAATTTGCAGCCCACTGCTGCTAGTGCTCCCCTTGGGGGCCTACAACAGCAACGCTGACTATTTTCTTCTTTGATACATCACCCAAATTCCAGTTGAGATGGTGGGTAATATGAAATATTCCCTTCTTTCTAAGAAGGAAATTAATAAAATGCCAATGTTGTGATTCCAAAATAGCCCCATGATTTCGTTTTCTCCTCTCCAGTAGTTTCCAACTGTCTTATAGGTCATTTTCAAGAAAACCTGGTTCCCATCCTATGATCCATCTTATCATACTCCCTTTTCCCTGATGAGGACTGAACTCCGAGGTTCTCTGGGTCACTCTCCCCTCCCTATTTATCTTGAGCAGAGCTGCCAGTTCCCAGAGCATGTCTTATCTACCTGTTGTGCCAAAGGGAAGCACCATGGATGTTGGAACAAGAAGACTCAAGGAACTCCTGTCCAGGTAAATGACTGGAGCTGGGTACTGTTATCTGGGGAATCGTCATTTGGAAATATTTCATGTGGGACACAGAATATCGCAGTCCCCAAAGTCGTTTGGAGAGGCCTGGGCCTATCATTTCTGAGATATCTCATAGTGACTGCATCAGCAAGTCACTTTCCTGATCTCTCTTATCTGATGTTCACCCTCATGCTTGAAGAGTGGTCCTCAGTATGACACAGAGCTTTTTCTTTCCCCATTCCCAGGGGTCTTTTTACTCCCAGAAGTCAGTATTGAGTCATTTCTCTTGGATTGTTCGTTATTTGGATAATCAATCTATTGCCTAGTAGGTCTAAGACATTTCCTGAAGCCCTGAGAGAGACTTAAGGGACAGAGATGTCCGCTGCCCTTGAGGATTTGCAAGGCACATTGAAAGTGTGAAACCTAGCTGTGGAACAATGCATGCTGCCTTGTATGACTGGGTCATGTCGCTGGCACACTTAGGAAGGGCTTCAGAAGCAGATAAAAGACAAATATGGTAAGACAGAATTGATTTGGGCTACATGTGAAGTCTTGCACTGAGTTTTGACAAATCTCCTGTACAGCTACAAGTGGGGGGGGGGGGGATGTGTA
>CM053596.1:9275818-9286068 GCA_028646575.1 Pseudocheirus occidentalis | reverse complement strand
ACAGTTCATGCAAAAAAAAAAAATAGAGTCTGAAGTGAGACATGGTAGCCAAGAGAGCTGAGCTGAACTTGGGCTCAAGGATAGAGGCACAGCGTCCCTACCAGGGAGCTGATGGGCTCACTGTACTCTGAAGGACCCACACCACACTGGGAGCAGTATTTTCATCTTGAGTTATAACACAGACTTGATGAATTCAGGTCTGGGGAGGAGCTGAGGGCAAGCCAAAGAGGAATGGCATCCCCAGTAATCCCAGGTCTGGCCAGCCTGGTTGGCTGCTAAATGTCAGAGATAAGTTTGGGGTGGGGGAGAAGGGAAATCAGTAAACAGAAATGACACTAAGTCAAAACCAGTTTTCTTTTTGTAGATTAGATATGAGGATGTCTTTCTATCCCTCGTATATAAAGACATATTTCTATCCCTCAGATGGGGAAAGCAGGCCTCAGAACAAGGAGCCTTCTCCAAGGCTGAGCATTTGCTGTGACTTCAATTTGAAAGAATCCTGGTGTTATGATATCAAGTTAAAGAGTAAGCAAGAAAACTGAGAAAGTCATTCCAGACAATTAAAAATGATCCTTAGGGAAAACTCCCAGTGAGGGGAGAGACATTATGTCATGTCATGTCATGTCATGTCATGTCATCACAGTATATTATTATATTAGAGCCACAATATATAATTGAATGGAATAAGCAAGGCATGGTCATAGTAACTCTAAAATAAGCCCAGATATGTGTCTGCACATAGCACAGAACATAAAATACATAGGCAAAATAATAGAAGACAAATTTATATGAGCTTTTTTTGTGCTTTCCCCATAACTACAAGTAATAGAGGTGTTACAGAGATAGAAATGTGACTTTTTTAGGTCGAGGTATTGAAGATTATAACAAAAAACCCATTCCTCTTAACAATAATACTCACATCAGATGAAGAGCTTCAAGTTTATTTGAGGCCTTGGAAGAAAGAGGAAATAAAGTGGATCATGAAAAAACTTTTACTGTAAGTGTTGGTTGGTTCAGTCTTTTTAAAAATCAAGTTCAATCTTATGATATTAAAATTACTGGACAGGTGGCCAAATGTCCTGATGTTTAATGGAGATCAAATGGGTTTTTTTAAAAATGCCTTCCAGGATTCAGCATTTCTAAGGAAGGAAAAACTCACCTAGAATTAAAGTGTCTAAGGATTCCCAAACACTTTTATTGGGTGCTTAACAGGAAGCAGATTTTAAATTAAACCAAAACCCTCCCGCTCTCAGAAGTTACATCAACTGCTTCCGGTTCTTTGGCTGCCAAATAAGAAACCACAGGTCACTTTTGTTTTCAAAGACTGATTTTCAAGTAATTTCAGTGAAGCTGTTAAATAACATCAGAAGCCAGAAACATCACATTGAAAGCATCCTGTGATGATCTTAGAAAATGCCATAGGTCATCCAGCTACACTTGGCTGACTATATGAGAACGTGAGCATGCACATTTGCCAAAATGGGGATAATGCTCTCTGCACCTACCTATTCCCATATAAAGATTTAAAGAAAGAGGAGACAGTTTACGATACATTCCAAAAATCCTTTAAAGGACATTAACGATGTCTTCAAATTATGACTGTGTCTCTAGTGTGATATTTAGCAAATTTTAATATTTTATATTTTTGATCTCAATAACTTCTTATTACTTTGTAATAGATCAGAAATACATTTTTCGTATTCTTTATTAGATTCCATTAATTAACAGATTAAAACTTGTCAACAATTTTCATCGCATCTTACCAATAGGATAAAACAAATGTAAACCATCATTTACGTAAAACTGTTCATTGTGAAAGTACAAATTTGAATGATGTGACTACTTCATGGGATTCAATACTCATGCTATGTGGGACCTAGCTGTATTTTTCCTGGATGATTCCTTTAAATTAAAAAAAAATTGTTATATGTGTGACAAAATACTATCAAATATAAACATTCCCATAAACAAAGAATAGAAAACAGTACATGGCATTGATAATCTTCATTACATACAGTGACATACATTACACACAATGACATACATTACACACATGCATTTTGTGTGTAAATACAATATATAAACAAATGTATGTATACATATATGCATACATACTTACATACATACATATGTAATTTTACCTTTTGTAGAGAATCCCTCTCCTGTTCTTGGCTGTGAAAGGTATAGTTCCTTCAAAGCATTCTGGGTGTGCTCTTTAACAACATTAAGGTGAAATCCACTGATATTTTAGTATGGACTATAATGTAACATTTTGTACATTGTTCTACACCTCCTTTTTACCAGACCTATTTCCAGTTTCCCAGAAGTTGTCTTTTTAAATCAAACATAGAGTTCTTGCCTAAATAATTTAGTGTTTAGTGCATGCAAGGTAACTGGATTCTGTTGTTTCTGAGTCTGCCTTGTCTAGTCTGTTCCATTAATCTATCTCTCATATTTTTTTTTAACCAATGCCTTCTCTCAGTGTTGACCTGAAAGTCTGGTTAAAGGAGACTTTCCTACCCTCCCAGGCCTCATCATCCTTTTCTACCCTCCTTCCCTTCCTGACCAAAGTCTGGTTCCTAGAGTCTCTGTGTGGGAGGGAAAGGTGCAGAAGGAAGTGAACAAAGGTCTGGTTCCATTCCAACTGCTGACCTCCCTGGTTTTCTTTAAATCCCAGCTAAAATCCCACCTTCTACCAAAAGCCATCCCTAACTACAGTGCTTTCTCTTGGCTAATTCTATCTATGCTTGATAGTGCTTGTTTTATATAAATAAACCTCCCCCATTAGATTGCAAACTCCTTGAGGGCAAGGATTATCTTTTGCCTTTTATTGTGTTCCGAGTCCTTAGCACTGGAGCCCATCCACTTGCAGGTACTTAATAGATGTTTATTGAATCAAAGGTTTTGCCAGGTGGAAAAAGAATCTCAAAAGCTTTCTGAAGAGAATAATTCCTTCAGAATTAGAGTGGAGCAAATGGAAGCAAATGACTTTATGAGAAATCAAGGTACTATTAAACAGATCCAAACAAATGAAAAAAATAGAAGGCAATGTGAAATATCTCACTAAAAAAACCCTGACCTGGAAAATAGACCCAGGAGAAACAATTTATTGACTCGAAGGTTTGGTTGGAGTCTCACCATTTGCCTCTTGGGTTTCCAAAGAAAGAATGGGAGGAGAAGGACAGGATTTCTATCTTTTTCTTCCCTTTAGGTGTGGAAACTAATCCTGAGATCAGGGAGTCTCCTCTCAAACTGATCATTTCTTCCAACACGTGGCTTTGAGAGAATTCTGGGATTGTGATAGCAATTCAGAGAAGAATCAGAGCAACTAAAAGTCATTCCAGAAATCAAAAATGGTCCTCAGGAAAACTCTCAGTGAAGAGATAGCTGATAAGTGTAATTAATATATTTAGCAAAAGTTTTACTTGGGAGTCAGCCTTATTGGAAATATTCATCACGAATTTTATTGAATAGACAATATTCTAAATGTTGTTTAGTTGCTTCAGTCATGTCTGATTCTTTGTGACCTGTTACTGGTTTTTTATTCAGGTGAGGGTATCTTTTTGGGTCAGGATGTATAGGGCTTACCTATACCCACCTCAACAGGCCTCAGGCGTCCCTGGCTCCCGTCCACTCCGGGAGAAACAGCTGCACAGAGAAACTCAGGACACAGGACTTGCTTCTAGCTTTTATTGAGAGTTCATCCTCTATCTTAGTGTGGCTGGACTGGACTGGACTGGCCTGGCCTGGCTCCACCGAACTGCCCTCGCCTCCAAGTAGCCTCTATTTAAGTCCTTTCTCCAGGGCCCCTGAGGGCCCCTCCCCTGGCCATGCCCTCACCACAGGGAGCCAATGTGTCTCACCCCGAAGGCAGAGAGATTATCCTGCTTGTTGTAAGCAGGTGCAGCCTTTGCAGTCTGCCTCTAGGTGATCGACCACTTGCACTCCTGTTAGCTGAGGACTGGTTCAACCCGTCCATCTCACGTGGAGTATCAACGACCCTCTTTAGGAGTCTCCTCCCCACGTGAGGTATCAGAGACCTAACAGTGACCAGACTTGGGGGTTTCTTGGCAGGCATTAGAGTGGTTTTACATTTCCTTCTTCAGCTCATTTTACAGATGAGGAAACTGAGGCAGACAAGGTAAAGTGACATGCCCAGGGTCACACAGTTAGTCAGTGTCTGAGGCCAGGTTAGAACCCAAGAAGATGAGTCTTCCTGACTTCAGGCCTCGTGCTCTAGCCACTGTGCCATCCGCTGAGCTGTCTAAATAGGCTGAATCAATAAGAAGGAACCTATAAACATAACAAACCATACTAGTATTAAAGATAATCAAATTTATATGATCACAGCAACAGATGCAGAAAATACTTTTGGCCAAAGTTGATAAACGTTTCTGCTAAAAACAGGAGAAAATATAGAAGTATATGGCTCTCTACTTAATGTGGCACAGAGTATCTAAAACCAAGAGATACATGATGGAGATCAACCAGAGGCCTTTCCAAAAAGATCATTTGGATCTCTTGTTCTAAGATATACGGACAATTTTCTTTCATGATTTTTGAAATATGATGTTTAGGAGGCTTTATTTTTTTGGTCATTGATTTCAGGCAGTCCTTCCATTTTTTGGGGGGGGGTGCAATTGGAGTTAAGTGACTTGACCAGGGTCATAATATAGCTAGTAAGTGTCTGAGGCTAGATTTGAACTCAGGTCCTCCTGACTCCTCTATCCACTGTACCACCTAGTTGCCCCCCCCCCAGTCTATCTGTTCTTGAATTATGTCACTTTGATGTCTTCCAGATCAATTGTTTTCCAGCTTATTTGGTTTAAATACCTTACATTTATTTCTAATTTTTTCAGTCTCATGACTTTATTATTTATCATCTCAAGGAGTCAATAACTTCTTTTGGTCCTTTCAAATTTGCTTGGATAAGGTTTTGTACCACTTGTGCCAAGCTCATGTTTGGGCAAGAACCACACCTGCCTAGGGACTTGTGCTCTGGCACCTTGGATGACGTATAATTCATATTGCAGCTGAAGGAGAAGCCGAGAGATGCAGCCACATCTTCAGTTCAGAAAGATGGGACAGAAACGAAAGACATCCTGATCTTGAGTATGGTGTGAAGACCATACTTGACAAGGGAAGAGTTCTACTGAGAAAAGCTGTCACTCAGTTGTTGTCATTAAGGTAGCTGACTGATGGAAAGCTGAGCCATACAAACCGTAAAGAGTGGGTAGCAGGCTGACTGCCAAAACAGCTCCAGGGAAAGGAGTAAATCCTGTCAAGAGTATTCACTTCAACACCTATTGAGCATAGGAGAGTTACTTGTACTTTCTAAGGAGCAGGTGAAGAGAACTAATGGGCACTCACAAAAATTGAGCATAAGAAACTATTTACAACTTGTTAAAAGTTTCTTTCTGATCCAGACACGGGTGCTGAAAGTGATGCATTCTGGGAAGGAAAGTGTAGAGGACCACGGGGCAGTGGGGCTCTGACCCTGATGGCTGAATAAGCCCTCTCAGCTAAAGACCCTGCTACCAGGTCCTCCAAATTGGTTCCCCACGCCCCAGAAAGGCTCACAGGTATGAGCCTGACATCCTCGTGGGAAGCGTGGTGTGCGTACCCGGCTTGGGAACAAGGACACTCAAAGCATTCTCAGGGGAAAATGCCATAATGTTGCAACGTAGTACTAACTAGAAACCTTGGGATCACTCCATCCTGTTCTAGGGAGGTTCGGGAGGTTTGGAACATCCTGCCCAGTACTCGCACCCTGATAACCAAGATAGGTACATAGCAGTCACATATGAGGTGAATGGGAACTAGGGCAATGGTGTCATCCCAAAGATAGTGACTTATGATGAATATGCAGTTTTCACTACATATACTGGACTCTTAGCTGAAAAAAGTTGACTCTGTTTTCCACCATTCTCAGGCCATCTCATTGGTGACTGTCGCAACCTCTGGGTAAGTAACTCTTTTCAAGTATCTTTTTTCCACCTAACTTTTCCTTCTCAGCCCTGCTGCTGGTCTGCAAGGCTCCTCTAATGCTATCCCAGCAACTCTGCCACAGAAAGGCAGGGTTCCCCTGGATCTAGCTCCCCACAAGAAATTGTATACCAAGCAGGAGGTAGCTATTTTCCTGCCACCAGACTGCTATAGAGATTCCCAGACACAGATTTAGCCCACAGAGCACAAACATCACTGATGGTGCTGCTAGCCCCAGTGTAGACAAACAAGTCTATAAAAATCCTATTTGTCAGTCCTTACTAATTACTACCATGGGGACAGGAGCATAGGGATCAGTCAGTGACAAGAGAAGTAGGCTCATCAGACCAGTAACTAGGCTGTTATGGTCATTCAAGCAACCCTAAAGAAATAGTTACCCATTAGTGATAAAGGGAGTAGAGAGATGGCAAAATGAATATAGAGTGCTGAGCCTACAGTCAGGAAGACCTGAGTTCAAACCCAGCCTCAGACACTTACATTTGTGTGACCCCGGGCAAGTCACTTAACCCTGTTTGCCTCAGTTTCCTCGTCTGTAAAATTAACTGGAGAAAGAAATGGCCAACCACTCCAGTATCTTTGCCATGAAAATCCTAAATAGAGTCATTAGGAGTCAGTCACAATTGAAGAACAATGACAGTGACCTTTTGAAATGTGTCCTGTATGTTGTTGCATGTTATTGCTGCAACTGTGAATTTCTGCATGTTTGAATATTAGTTCTTATTTTGCTGTTATGTTCATAGGATTGTTTTGTATTATGTTAATGCTATCCCAGCATCTACTGTTTTCATATACGTTCATGTGTATGGTTTGTAGCAGCAAGCACCCCAGCATGCCCAGGGTGGCTGCTAGCACAGGTTCTTAGATCTGCTTTTCTAAAGGAAAGCAACTCAAAATGGCTTAACAGTCTCATTTTAATCAATCAAACACATACCATTTACCTAGTTCAGGGGAAAAAGTCAGCACCCTGAACTCTAGAGAATACAAGCAGAAGTTACAAGCAGACCAAGAAACACATCAGCAGATGGGCTTCCAACCATCCGACCGTCACATCCATTACCTATTCAGTTACCAGAGAGGGAAGCACCAACATCTGGCTTTTTCAAAGCCTGGGGGCTCAACGGTTTCCCAGAGTCTCATCTGGCCAAATCACACAACTCTTCTCAAAGTGAGCCCCAAAGCAAACCTCACATCAGGGTGCATATATAGCCTTCTCCTGGATCAGAGAATGTCACAGCCCTCTTGACCAACTACCCGATTACAAAGTAACAAGACGTGGGCATTCCTGAAAATCAAGCCTCCCGCCACAGGCTCCACATTCTGCCTATTAGGGGGCAGAGTCTACTTTCAAATCAGGGAAGATTCTCAGAGCCACCCAAGCCACTTAAGCAAAGGGTCCAGGGGTAGGAAAGGTTTTCAGATTCCCATTACATGGTTGGCCTGTATTTTTCATATTGGCCTTCTGATGGTATGTTATGTTGCAGCCAGCTAGCTTTGTCTCGTTAGTCATGCTTTGCTATATAACTGATTGCTGTGGGTTGTATGTGTCTTTTTGAAATGTGAGGTTATGACCAACGTGTAGCCTGGCACGTTGTTCCTGTAGTACCCTCTCAGACGATGCTCCATTGAATGTATTGTTAGGGCCCATCTGTTTCTAGTTTCATTAGTATCATAGGTCCGTTACATGGGATGCTGGAAAAATCAGCCTTGGAAGGTACTGGTTCAGTGTTTATACTGTGAGGTTATAGGTGCAAGCTTTCCCCAGGTGATTTTTGCACAGGACTACACAAAGTTTTGTCTCAGAGGAGGAATGTAACCAGCGGCTCAAGCTCATATGCATCAGATTGTCTTCACTGGTGTTCCAAGTATTCCATGCTTAGGCTAGCACTGGACTTAGCAAGAGCTTGGGAGAGGAGAGATCCTAGTTCTTTTCATTTCTACCTTTGAAAGAAGACACATGAGGTGCCAGATCAGGAAGAGATCTCTGGTGGGAAAGATTAGGAAGAAGCCAGCATGTGTAAGAGCTAATACCTTCATCATGTCGCTATCCTTAGCTTGCCAAACTAGACTTCTGGGTTTTAAGAACTGAGCTGAAATATGCTGCTCTCAACAGGTAAATTCACCCTTCATGTTGTCTAATCCACACATCTCTTCTGATTTGTTTGCTATTGGCCTGGATAAAAGGGTTTATTTGTTATTTGCTGTATGTGACGGTGTTTGTTGGATTGGTATTTTGTAGGAAGTGAGCCAAGCCTTTGGATGTATAGCTTAGAACTCTCCCCGCCCCCCCTTCCCTGTTAAAAGGATAGTGATGAGAAGGGAGGCTTGAATCAAGAAATTCTCCCTTGACTAGTAATACTTAGGGAGGTAGATATAATTGTCGACCAGAATCCCCTCTCAGTGTGGAGCCTTGTAGGACCAATCCCTAAGAGCCATATATCTATGTAGAACCATGTAGACACACATACCCTACACATTAACTCCAACATGAACAGGGGGGAGGTCTGATAAGTCAGGACTGAAGGGAAGGCATCAAGGGATTCCAGGGTCCTGATTAGAGAGAGGACAGGAATATATATATATATGAGAGGGGATGTGACTGTATGGGAGAGCAAGGGGGTGGGCACAAAGGCGGTCCTCCTGAAGAAAGGGTTTGGGAGAAATGAGGCAGAGGGAGAGATGGAAGGACGAGAGACTGATCAATGGCAAGAAGATCTGAGTTCCAGGGCAGGGTGAAGGTGGAAGGTGGCAGTTTTAAGAGAAGGGGAATAAGGGGGTGCTGACCCAGGTGAAGTGAGAACTGAACTCCTGGGATAGAGGTTTGTGATCTAAAAGATCCCGGGTTTTGAGAGAAGCCATTCCCCTGGCCACTGAATTCCAGTGTCAGAAGGCAGGGCTTGGGGCTAAGAGGGAAGCAGGGGCCTCAGGTACAGCCTCTGAATGGGCCAAGACAACTGGAGGGGCAGGGCATGGGCACCTGGCTCCTGTGAAGGCAAGCAGAGCACCCAGTGGCAGGTTCAGGACCCCAAGACCCAGTTTGGGGCCTGAGGGGATAGGATGGGAAGACAGACTGGTCCCTAAAGACAGTTGCTCAAGTCAAAAGATCTCTTCCTTGGGAGGAGAACCAGCTCACCTGGACTTTTCTTAAGACATTCTCCCACACACGTAAAAAAACAAAAACATCAAAGGGAATGGCCCCCTCCCCAAGCATTTGGCCCTAACAAGTCTTTTCCTATCCTGACACGGGGGTCACCAGGGGCAGCCTGTATCGATTTCCCCGGTCCCATAGGCTTGGCGGTCCAGGAGGGCTTCATTTGTTCTCTGCTCTCCTGCCCAGGTAGGTGAAGACGGGTGGGGGATGGGGGAGGAGAATCCCTCTGCAAGGTCACAAGGTCATTTTAGACCCATCCCCTTCCTCTCCCTCGCCTTCAGTCCCGGGGTCCCTTTAGGAATGACCCCCCCCCCCTCGCGCGCACCCCCCATCCTTCCCCCGCTTCCCTCCCTGCGCTGGTGAAGATCCCTTCCCTTCTCCCTTCTCCCCGCAGCATCCAGCGCAGGTGAGGATCTCAGCTCCCAGCGGGAGCCCAGGCAGATGCCCGCACCACAGTCGCCCCGCGACCATTGAAGGAAAGGATATCTAGGACCATAGGCCTGGGTCCGGCCAAGATGGAGCTACGCAAGGGCCGAGGGAGGAACACGCTATTTGAGGTCCAATCCCCGGGCCTCAGGGGCGGGGCGGTAGCAGCCGGGAGGACCCCCGAGCCCAGAGCGTGCCCGGCCCACTGAGGCCCCGGCGTCCTCTTCCCCTTCCTACGCGGCCCCGCCTCAGCAGTCAGCCCCGGACTTCTCCTCCAGGAAGCCTTCGGGGGTGGCCTCGGGAGCCGCTCGCCAGCCCGCAGATCTTCTGGATCGCCTTTCTCCCGGCCTCAGGCCCCGCCCCGCCTCTGCCATCTCACTCTCCACTCAAACCTCCTGGTGAGTATCCCAGGTTCCCTCATCCCGCGGGGGCCCCAGGCATCTAGCTTAAAGCCAGACCTTCCTCCCCCATCCGGCCTTTAGCCCCATCTCTCCGGACAAAGGGAACCTGCCCCCAGCCCCTCCGCACGCCTGCCTAGCCCCCCCATCACTCCCCAGCATCCCTCCTTGAGCCACGCCTCCAGGCGTCAGGTCTTTGAGTTCTCACCACCCCGCCCCTCCCCCTGCCTGAGCCCCACCCCCGGCATGCCCCCCGCCCCGACCTTCAGTCG
>CM053596.1:9237808-9275318 GCA_028646575.1 Pseudocheirus occidentalis | reverse complement strand
CAGCCCTCCTGCCCCCCCCCCCCATTTCTTTCTCAGCCTTCAGCCTCCTTGTGAGGACCCAGAGTTTTTCTCCCAGTGTCCCCCTTATCTTGAATACTCTTGTATCAACTGCCCTCCTTTCCCCAGACCTAGTAGTCTGAGTTCGCCCTAACTACTCCTCAGACCCCCCTCAATCTTCAAATACATTCTCTTCTAGTCCCAGCCTTGCCCTGGCCCTATTCAGACCTTCCTTTCCCAGGACCTTCCTCATGCTCAGCCTCCTCTCTTCTTCCCTCCCTCATAGATCAAGCCTTGAATCAATGGGGGAGGGATGGGGAGTTCTGATTCAGCTGGTCTCATTCTATCTAGGACACCCAATGTCTTCCTACCTCTCCAGTTGCCAAAGGAGAAAGTGGGAAGGGGAGGAGTGGGAGTAGGAGTGTGAAATACTGTTTCTGGTCAGCCCTTCTAATTTTCCCAGGCTTCCCCTGATTGTTGGCCCACTCTTTTTGTTTGACTGTTTGTCTTAAGGACAAGACTAGGGACTCTTGCCATCCTTGCTACCTTGAACTCTGTAGGTCCTTGTGGGGATAGCCAGCCTCCTTCTTGGGAGGAGAAAGGCAAGACTCCTTCCCCTCAGGGATACTTCTCTTTCCTCAGCTCAGCTTACCAAGGATTTGAGCCTGAGCCTGGAGGAAAGTATGGAACCCAAGGGAATGGCTTCTGGCACCGGGAGAAAGACATCTTGGGTAAGTCCTGTCTTGTCCACAGACTTGGCAAACATGAATGTTTCCATAGACATAGAAGAGCAAAGATTTTATATGAAGTCAACAATATCTAGTATTGATAAATGTAGGCTTTAAACTCCCCCCACCACCATTTCTATTTTGTTTTTCCTTTTGGAGGGGAAAGGTAGGGCAAATGGGGTTAAGTGACTTGCCCAAGGTGACAGGGCTAGTAAATGTTAAGTGTCTGAGGTCACATTTGAACTCATGTCCTCCTGACTCCAGGGCTGGTGCTCTATTCACTGCCACCTAACCCCTCCCCCCCCCAAGTTCTGTTTAAAGCTTTCTGTTGCAGAGACTAATTGCAACCAAATAAAACAACTTCACACATTAGTGTGTTTAGATGAGCTCTGACCAGAGCTCAATTGCTTTCCTTTACTGTGTTGAATTCTGTAGGAACTGTCCTCTTGGTCCTGCCCATTTCACTCTGCCTCAGTTCCCAAGTCTTCCAACTCTTCCCCCTTAGGGCACAATGACACTCCATTTCACTCATAGATCCTATTTTCAGCCACTGATGGGCTCCCACTTTTCCAGTTCTCTGCTACAAACAAAAAGGGGCTATGAATATTTTGGTACATATGGGAACTTGGCTTCAGCAACTCTTTGTTCAACCCCTATTAAGTTGGATTGAGTTTTAGAATCAGAACATCTCAGAAATGGCAGGGACCTCAGTAGTCAATATTCAGATCAATGCCTGAACAAGAATCCCTTCTCTGAGTACTTGCAACACCTTCTCTAATCATGCTTCCTTCCCTTACTAGCTGGGTGAACCCTGGCAAGTCACTTATCCCCGTCTGCCTCAGTTTCCTTATCTGTAAAATGTATAATGATAGCACCTATCTCTCAGGGTTGTTGTGAGGTTAAAATGAGAAAATAATTATAAAAAATCTCCTAGTGGGGGGATTGAAATCCTTCATGCTTTCCATTGCCAATTCTAGTCTCTCCTTGTTCCAACATCATTCAAGATTCCTTCTGTCCAGAGTGATCACCGGATCCTAATAGCTGTCTTCTACTGGCCTTCAGGATTTTCTGTTTTCCTACTGAGTTGTGTCTGGCTCCCTGTCTCTCCTCCCCAGTGTTAGCCATCCTACCAGGGGAGCTTGGCATGCATACCAAAATTTCCTTCAGTACCTACTTCCTCAGCCTCCTCAGCTCCCACGTCTGACTCATTCACTCTGCTTCAACTATAGGCAAGGATGTTCACTCCATTAGAGTGTAAGCTCCTTGAAGGCAGGAACTGTCTTTTGCCTCTTTTTTGTATCCCCAGCACTTATCCCAATGCACATAGTAGATGCTTGATAAATCGATCAATTCCTGCCCTTGATAGGTCATCGCTCACTTCCCGTGTCCCAGAGCTCTGCACATCCCCTCCCTCCTGTTCCTTGGCTTTACTACTCCTAACACTGCCCTTTTTTAAAATGCATTTTTAGTGACGCCTTTTGTTTTTTTACATCATCATTGCTTTCCCCAGTTTCCTTGCCTCCTCCCTCCTGCAAGAGCCATCTCATATGATGATAGTCTTTTTTTAAAGACAAAAAAGGAAAAAGAAGAGAAAAAGACCAGAACAACCTGTTGATAAACTGAAAGAATTCAAATACCTTTGCAGTGTTACGTTGTAATGCAAGCAAAGCAACCTCCAAGATTCGGATTCCCAGCATAGCAAACCCCCTTTATTCAGTAAACATTCATAGAACAGAGAAAGTCAAAATACGGTTTAACTCATTCATTTAGCAAGTAAGTTCTCAATTCAATCCAGGTACTCCTCTACCCCTAGACAGTACATTCGTTTAGTCAATCAAAGTCTCTTCTCAAATGGAAATCAGTTTCCAATTATAAACAAAGTACATTCATTTGATCAATCACAGAGCACAAAAAGGCCAAAGGTTTCCCTCCCCTGGACACAAAGTAATTGCAATGCCATCCATTAACACCAAGCACTTTCTCAAAAGGGGCAGGAGAGCACAAAAGGCCATCTCTCCTTAAACTATAACAAGGTTAAGATATCATCTCAGCATAGAAAACCCAAGAAAAGGGCGTTCTTTCATCTTCACTCAAGGCAAGCCCTCAGCAATCTCAGTTCCTGGGGAGACAAGGCTCAACAAAGTCATAGCCAATGTCCTCATCAATTCAATCTCTGCCTGTAGAACAGTCCCAGAACCCCTGAAAACATCATCAAGGCCCCCTTCTAGGATTTTTGTGAAGGTACCACAAGTACCACAAGAAAATCCTCCTTCTGGGCTTCTGAACCAACAGCCAGGTTCCAGGACCTCTACAACAGCAGCACTGTCCTTCACCAGCAGGTGAATCTGGCAAAACAACATCAAAACAGACAAAATACTGGCATCCCTGCCATGCCTCCTCAGTTCTTGGCAGCTCCGGGTGGCAGTCCTCAAAAGTCCTGTGCAGCTCCAATGGGCTCTCAGCAGTCTTTCTCTCAGCAGTTCAGGCTCCACGATACTGGATACTGGTTTCCCCAAAGTCCTTCTGGCCTCCTCTGGGCTTGGGCCTCTCTCCCAATTCACGGCTCCTCCCAGTTCAGCCCTCTCTCTTCACGCCAACAAATCCATCCCACAAGTGGGATTCACAAGCTTGGTTTTAACACAACCCAAAAACCAAGACAATACAGGGGCATCTCCAAATTCCATTACCGTTACAAATGTGCACCACCCATGACTTCCGACCTCCCCAAAGTGGTGGGTTGGGAGCGAGCCTTCTCTTTATCTCTTCTTTCCAGCCACACTTGCTCCTTAAAAACTGCTGACATTCACTTTTGATTTTTTGTGCGTGCGTGCGTGCGTGTGTGTGTGTGTGTATTCTTTCCATTTACACTATTATAATTATTGTGTATATTTAGCTATTTTTTCTCATTCATTATATTTTATTTTCAGCTAAAATGATCTCCTTTCTACTTCCTCTTCCCTCCTCCCCCACATTGAGAAAACAAAAAGTCCATCACAAACATTTAGAGTCAAGTAAAGCAAATTCCCTCATTGGTTGTATCCCCCAAATGCCTCAGTCTGCATTTATCTGGAGGCAATACTTCATTGTGAGTATTGCAGGTTTGTTATAGGTCATTGTTCCTAAATTTATTTTTTTTTAACTTTTCACAGCTCTGGGTAGGAGAGGCATTCTTTTTTTAAAAATTATATATTTATTTTTAGTTTTCCCCAAGATGACATGCCGTCCGACCTAGACTATGCAGATACAATCATATTAAACATATTTCTACATTAGTCACATTGGAAAGAAGAATCAGAACAAAAGAAAACTGTGAGAAAGAAAAAAAGAAAGGAAATAGTCCGCTTCGATCTGCATTCAGCCTCTGTAGTCTTTTCTCTGGATGTGGAGAGCATTTTTCTATCATGAGTCTTTAGGAATTGTCTGAGATCATTGCATTGCTGAGAAAAGCCAAGTCTGTCATGGTTGATCCTTGTTGCAATGTTGCTGTTACTGTGTGCAGTGTTCTCCTGGTTTTGCTCATTTCACTCAGCATCAGTTCATGCAAGTCTTTTCACGTTTTTCTGAAGTCTGCCTGCTCATTATTTCCTGTGGAACAATAGTATTCCGTTACATTCGTACACCACAGCTTGTTCAGCCGTTCCCCAATTGATGGGCATCCTCTCAATTTCCAGTTCTTGACCACCACAAAAAGAGCTGCTATGAATGTTTTTGTACATGTGAGTCCTTTTCCTATTTTTATGATTTCTTTGGGATACAGACCTAGAAGTGGCATTCCTGGATCAAAGGGTACGAACAGACTAAACTTATTCTTTAGCCGTATCATAATCACTAATCTCTCTACTCCTCAGTGCTTTTCTAAGTGCCCCTTACCCCCTCCAGTTGTACTCACCACCGTCTCAGTCTTAACCTTTGGTGAACCAATTCCACTGTCTTCTGCTTTTCAAATCCCTTGTTCCCTCATACTCTCATCAATTAAATACTATAAAACTCCACATCTGGATTATTGCTACCCCTGACTTCCTCTTCTCCTGCTCCTGTGCTATTGAATGGTGCAGGAAGATATTGCCAAACTGTACCGATTGGTTCTGTTCTAATTGGAGTCATCCTTTTTGCATCGTGACTTTCTACATGTTGTGGGTCAGCATAAGAGATTAAATGGGAATTTGGGGGGAAGTTTTGCAGAAGCCACAGATGATATAATAAGGCCAGCAGACAACACAGAAAAGGTTTACAAACTCAGAAATGCATAAAATATATGTATAGTATTGTATAATGTCAACATTGTTTATCTTTTAATACTGTAAACACTCCATAAAAGAAAAAGAAAAAAAATTAGACTTCTTCTCTGGTACAAAGGGAGGGAAAAATTTTTTTATGTGAGTTTTCCAGTGGGGGCACTGTGCTCCTAACCCCCTCAATGTCGAAGGGGTAACTGTAGGCATCATCTCATCTCAAGTGGCCTTCCTCCTTCCTATCATAATCCTCTGTCCAACTCAGCCCATTGAATCTTCTGTCTCTTCTGTTCTCTCTTCAAGCTTCCTATGACAGTTTCTCCTATCACCTGCTCAGAAGAGAATGTTGTCTTGTACTGGACCAAAAAATGGAGGTCATTTGCCTTGGGCGCTCTCTTTCCTTCTGCTCATTTCACACCCTTGTGATATTTTCCCCAACAATCTCATGCTTTATTTCAGTACTTGAGAAAAGTCTGCTTTCCTTCTAGCTAAGAACAACCCATCTGCTGGTGCCCTTCATCTCATCCACTCCTGTTTTCTTCACCAGATTGGCTCCACCATCATTCCCAAACTTCAAACCAATCTTCAATTTCTCCATTTCTTCTGATGCCTTTCCTCCTGCTAACAGAAGCATTTCTTGTCATTTGGATTTCGAGGCCATTATTTGCTCTATGGCAATGATTCTCAACCTTCCTAATGCTGTGACCCTTTAATATTCGTATGTAGGTGTATCTGCATGTGTGTGGATCCACCTGGAGATGGACAGAGGAGTGGTTTCCGTGTTTTCCGATGGTCTTAGGTGACCCCTGGGAAAGGGTCATTTGACCCCCAAATGGGTCGTGACCCACAGGTTGAGAACTGCTGCTCTATGGTGAATTTCAGGCTTTTCTTAGAAGGTGCCTGCAAGTTGGGGTGTCTGCCTCTTTGGGCAGCTATCTTGCCTAGAAGTCCCCCGAAGATGAATTCTTAACCAAAGGTTACAGGCAGTTAGCCGAAGATAAAATAAGTAATTTGTGTGACATAAAATGTAAAAGATTTACACAAAATTAAAGCATCTAGTTTTAGAAGGGAAGCGGTCATCTAGGAAAACATCTTTTTATTAGTTTTCTTAGATCATAATAATGATGTTGTTCGGTCATTTCAGTCTTGTCCAACTGTTTATGACCCCATTTGAGGTTTTCTTGGCAGAGATACTAGAGTGGTTTTCCATTTCCCTCTCCAGCTCATTTTCCAGATGACGAAACTGAGGCAAACAGGGTGAAGTGACTTGCCCAGGGTCACACAGCTGGGAAGTATCTGAGGCTGGATTTGATCTCGGATCTTTCTGACTCCTGGCCCATGTCTCTATGCACTGTGAAGCCGCCTAGCTGCCTTGATGGTGATAACATCTTGTGCTTGCTGTGTTCCAGGCCCTGTGCTAAGTGCTTGGCAATGATCTCATCTTATTCTCACAACAATCCTGCGAAGCAGATGCTATTAATATCCCCCATTTTACTGATAGGAACACTGAGGCAAGCAGTGGTTAAGTGACTCGGCCAGGACCCAGGTGTCTGAGGCCACATTTGAACTTCTTGACCCTGCGCCCCATCCACTGAGGCCCCCAGCTGCCTACAAAAGTTTCTGGTATTCACAATAAATAGAATAGAAATGTGGTCTAGAGGACCAGAAGCCATTCCTCTGAAGCCAAGTGGTCAGTGAGGAATACACAGTTCCCAGAAAGAGAATTGCAAATAATTAGCAACCAAATGAAGAACTGTTCCAAATCACTGGGATGCAGTCACTCCAACCCTTATCTCGCCAGGCTCCTGGATACTTCCAGAGTGGGGTCTCTCCTCTCTGCCGCTGGCTCATGCCCTGCCCGGCTGAGTTCCTCACATTTATTAGAGGCTTGTGACTAGGACCCTAGTTCTTTTTAGCCACCTGATATCAATGAGGTTCTTTTTTGAGGCAGCTGGGGATGGAGTGCTGAGCCCGGAGTCAGCAAGACCTGCATCCAAATCCAGCCTCAAACACTAGTTCTGTGACCCTGGGCAATTCACTTTGCTCCCCTCGGTTTCCTTAATTGTAACATGGGAATAATAATAGCACCTCTCTCAAAGGGTGAGGGTCAGACAAGATAATATTCACACAGAGCAATTGGCAAAACATGGCCCGTCATAACACGTCCTCAAATGCTTGTTCCCCCTTTCCCTTTTCCAAAGAGATATTTCTTTCTACAAAAGTACAAACATTTTCCCTAGTACCTTGGTGATATCTTCTCCCCTAACCTACCTCAGACTTTGGGGGAGTAGGTTCAGAACTTCTCTTGGTGGCTATGTATAATCGATGTCACCGAGTTCATTTCTAGATGTGATCCGATGGCTGATGGGTTGAGTGAATGTGTCTCCTTGCTCTTTGGGGCATTGATGCTCAGCCAGCCACAACACCTGGTCTTGACTTTGACTCCTGGATTCCAGGGGCTCCTTCTACCATCGTCTGAGACTTTGCACCTAGAAGGGAAAGGAATGAATCAATAGGACGAGCAGGCCGCATTTGGGGGCCTATGTGGGCCCAGACAGGAAGGTCAACCTGAATACAACAAGACACAAAGAATAGGATGACTAGAGAGAAACGCAGGCAGATGTAAATCACCTCATGCAAAATTTAGAAGTGGAGTCTATAAAACAACATGCCTGATGAGTACAGCATTGTGAGTGGAGAGAGCAGGAACCACAGAACAATCGGAAATGAGCGTCACAAAATTCCAAAGAGCAAGCTTGACACCTGGCATGACGTCTCCCCTCCTTTTTTAGAGTGTGGGGCAACAAGGGCATGGAACGCTGAATATAATGTCAGGATTTTTAAACTTACTGACTGGTTTTGCTGATTTTTTTCTCTTATTTTTCTTTGATTTTTAAATTCTTTGTTATCCGAAGTGGCTCTCTGATGGGGGTAGATTTATATGTAGAAATAGAGGCAATGTGAAAACCAGATGTATTTCTAAAAGAACCCTCTTTCTATTTCTCCACTAGGTTAACCGTGAAATTTTTTCTCTTAGGAAAAAATTTATATTATATTAGTTTTTGCTTTCTCTTTGGTAACCACAGAAAATATCTTGTACCTGCTGAAGAAGTCCTCATGAAAAAAATCACAAGATTGTCTTTAGGGAATCTTTTTATTTTTAATTTTTTTCTTTTTTCTTTTTGGAGGGCAGTTGGAGTTAAGTGACTTGCCCAGGGTCACACGGCTAGTTTTTGTGTTAAGTGTCTGAGACCGGATTTGAACTCAGGTCCTCCTGACTCCAGGGCCGGTTCTCTCTTTACTGCACCACCTAGCTGCCCCTAGGGAATCTTTATAACGTATCACCTGTGACAAGTTTGATGGGGAAGACGTTTCACATTGCATTCTCTCCCTCTGTCTTCAGCAGAAACCCTCATCAATTATGAATAAATCATCCCCACCTTTCTCACACTCTAGGACACGATAGTCACAATAAAGCATTTCTCTGTTGTCTTCTGGCTGCTAGTATAAAATACTTTTCTTGATGTCCTTTTGGTTCTTCAGGTTGATGGTTTTAGATGGTGACTCCGACACTTTCTAGGACCTTTGGATGAGCCTGTTGCCTTTGCTGGGCTTTGCTTTCTTCATTTTGAAAAAAATAAAGGAGTTGTTTTAGCTGACTTAATGAAGTGTCTTCCAGCTCTAAATGCTGTGACTTTTGGTGTTTCCAGGAGTCAGTGACATTCCAGGATGTGGCTGTGGACTTCACCCAGGAGGAGTGGTGTCTCTTGGACACTTCCCAGAAGGCTCTGTACAAAGATGTAATGCTGGAGACCTCCCAGAACCTGCTGTCCTTGGGTAAGGATAGATTGCCTTCTGACCCAAACCCTGCCCAGGGAGTTCTGGATCCGCCACCGAAGGGAGGGTTTGTGTTCTTTCCTTTCCTACCTGTTATGCAGATTTCGTGCGTCAGGCATTTAATTTTTATTAGGGACTGTGTTGTCTAAAAAGGTTTGAAAGACACAGTTTCTGGGTAATTTAGTCATTTTATTAATACGGCCAGAAGATTATTAATAAAAAGATGATCATTTGGCCATAAGGTGGTCATTTTAGACCAAAAATCCCCTAATGATAGTGGAGGGGTGTCACAGTTTACATGCCCTTCAAAGAGGAGGTGTTCTTGAGGGGTGGCAGATAACTCAGATTGGTTAACGCAAATTGGCTATATTAAAATGAAGGTCTTACATGACTTAAGTCACACAAATCTTAGTCAAAGAGCCATTAATTTCTATATCACTTGTCTTCATAATGGGGAGAATCAACCTTTCTTCAGGCCTGTCTGGGCAGACTCAGCAGGAATACACTCATTAGCCCAGACTGAAAATGTCTTTTACAGTCTGATTAGATCTTGGCCTGGGTAAATCTCTAAGAGAGATTGCCCACATGGGTTGGTTTCTAGATGGGAAAGTAGAAAAGGGGAAAAGCCTTGGTCCTAATATAATAATTAGTTATTATATATGAGAGAAATATTCATTTTTCACATTCCCCCATTTGATTCTCATTGAGAGATGAAGTCTCCTCAGTGAATCACTAACTGATATTACAAACATTTCATCAAGGGTTCTTAACCATGGGGTTTATAGTGGGTAACAGTATGAGGAAAAAGGGGAGAAATTGATCGATACATTGACAAAACTAAAGGGGGCAGTCCTTTTTAGTAAGGAGACCTTACAGATAAAAGACACAAAGGGAAAAACTAAAGAGTAAGAAAAAAATTAAAATTGTCCATTTAAGACTTAGTAGTCTCATCTTAAGTATGGTTCTCAGACACCGTCTGATGCAGCCCTTTGGACTGGCAACGGTCTTCAGAACAGTTCTTCTCTAGCTCAGGTCACTTGGAGAGATTCTCTTCTGCTAAAAACTTCCTACAGAATTGATATGAACACAAATTTGAATTTATTTAAATTTATTTTGCCAATAAACAGATCAGATAATGAAAGTTAAGCTCAAACTTTGTGTCTCTACTATTAAAAAAATCAAATTTGGACATTTTTAGACCGGGGAATTTACAATTTTAGGTTGGCCAGTTGTCATATTGATATATCTAAGAAATCCAATTACAAACAGAAAATTAGAACCCAATTTTTATACTTGGCCTTATTCATTCCCCCATTAGGAGGATGAGATTCCTCTAAGGAATTAATAATAGAATGCTTTTTATAAGAAGATAGTTTCTAATACAAAAATGAATTTATTCAAAAGTTGCCAGATCAGCCTCAATTGTAGCAAAATTTCAGGGATGGTGTATATAAATACACTGAGTAATTAATTGTAAAGCAGTGCATATCAAGTAAGTGTTTTATAGTAAAACGTTTTCAGCTTCTAACTATGTTCAAATGGCTATTTCCCAATAAAAGTGGGTGTCTCTTTAAGGCATTTACAAGATAGACCCCAAGCCATTCTTCTAAGAAAACCGATACACTAACATTCCTTTCCTTAACACAGAACTGAAACAGTTATGATGCTAACTAAATAAGAGAAATCATGCCCTGGTTTCACAAGACCTTCCACTGTTTGCCTAGTTAGCCCCGTACCACTATGAGAAATTAAAGGACCTTAACTTACATAGGAATATGAGAAATTAAAGGACCTTAACTTACCCAGGAATATGTAACGGGTAATAGATGTCAAGGCTAAATACTTTGTTGTTTGGAATATAGGAAGGATGAAAATTCTAGGCCAAATAGCTCAGATCTTATATTTGCATCTTATTGAAGTAACTTAGACGAGCTCCAGTATTAGTGGATAAGATAAAGATTTCATATTGTGTTCATACTGGTCGTCTGACATGATAAAATTTGCCAAAAAAGAAGAGGGACATAATTATATAGTAAGGGAATAATATTTCCCTACCTTCGTCTCAATTCTAGGTAAAAGTTACATAGATGGCTACTTGCATTGAGCCAGGCTTAGGGTCAGTTAGGTGGGATATTTTTCCATTGAAGAAGTGTCATACTGGGGAAATTGAGTTGGGAAACTCCTCCCTCAGCCCGTGCCAATAGTCATTCTCCCAAGCTTTTTCCCACGAGAACACCTCCTGCATATTGTGCACATAAAACCCCATAGGACTGCTGACATCCTTGGCTCCTTGATGATCATACCTGGAGTCAGACTCAGAATAATGCCAGTTAATAGTCCCATAAGGTCTTAAATAGCAAGTTCCACTAATCAGAGCTTCAGGTAGGTTTAGCTCCGAAGAATCACATATCTTAGACTTTAAGTATTGATTATAATCTCACATCATTAACAGTAAGAGACCGATCATGAAAAATCACAACTTATCTCAGCATAACTAGTGCTCATGGTAAGTAAATGTTTTTTTCTTCCCTAAGTTTAATATCACACAAAGGATTTTGCTTTAAGATGCCTAATAGCAAACAACAAAAGATTTGGGATCGGATGAGTAAATACAATAAATATTTATTAGTATTTAGTACTATATATAGGAGAGCACTTACTATATATAGTAAAAAAAAATACAGGGAAAAGAGTATATGAAACATTGCCTGTAGTAAAACACGTTCAGTTTTTAACCATGTTCAAATGTTCATAAACATAGACCTCTCTCAGAGTCCCTTAAACAATGGGAGCATCTTGAAGGTGACTCTTAAGCGATTTGCCCACATTTCAGGGCATGTTCTACACAAGGTTCTAATCCCAGACTAAAGAACAAACACAAATAAAATCAGATTTCTCATTAAGGTGACACAAAATAGCTCCTAAATTCCTACTCTTCACTAACATAAACAACTGCCCTGAAATCTTATTCTTAAAACAAAAATAAAAGATATTCCATACTTTTAACCTCACAACTTAATAGATTTACATCTTTGCTTCACAGGCTTGCTTAGCTTTGTCCAATTATGCTCTGGTTATACACGTTCGAAAAGAAGGAGATACTTCAGGAATTGACTCTTATACGTACGACAAGTTCAAGCACTAATTTCACTCTTGCTTAGACCATGGAGTGGCTATAACTTCAGATCAAAACAGCAAGCTATTTCTCACTTACAGCTTATTATTACAGTAATTCAGATGCTTTAGTATTACTCTAGTAACTAATAGATTCAGTATTGCAATGGCAAACTTCTGCTTTGTCTGCCCTGATAATAGAAATTTTGCTGTGAGAGCAAGAGCATGGTTATAACAACATCAAAACTGGTCCTCAAGGCCTGCACCACTATAACTAGCCTAGCATATGGAACCCAGTGGACAGATTTCTTGTATGGGAATGTCTAACCTTCCCCAAGGTCCCTACCTTATTCCCAGGGACAGATAGTCACTAGCTTTAGATCTCAAACATTCCGTCCATTGAGCTGCTGATGTTTCTCTTAAAGTGCCCATTTAAGGCCAATCCAAGGACACGATAAACCTAAGAATGAGACTCAGAAGTTTGCAATAGGTTTGCACGTAATTGCTATTAATATCAAATTATGGCAATAAAGTAGCTTACAAAGAAAAATTTCGATCTTTTAAAAATACCATGAAAGATTCTCACAAAAGGTTTTTCCTTAACATTTCTTCCTAAAAGTATTTCTTTCTTAAACATAGCTTAAAATGTATCCTCGTGTTAAAAAAGATAATCACTAAACTTTCATGCAAAAAATTAGTTGGAAACCACTAAAATGACAGATAATTCTTCCTTATTCAAGCCTAAAGAAAAAATAAAGCTTTAAAATTGGAATTTATCAAAGCTAAATTGGTATAAAATGTCCTGAAGTACCATAAATCAATCTGAAAAGTACCATAACAACAAAATAAATTACTAATCATTACAAATTCTTAAATACCACCCTTTCTCTCATCAAGGAAATTCAGTTTTCGAGGAGATGTGTGTACACACACACACACGTATGTATGTATATATGTGTATTTTCAATTAAATTAACCTCATCAAAGTAACAAAGTTTACCAAGCCTTTAAAATTTTACTCTTTATCTTTTTCTTCCTTTTGTCCTTAAATATATCACAAGAAAAATAATTAAATTCTGGAATTTTGCATAGATAGTGACTTAAACCCCTGGAAAAACCAACACTGGCCAATTGCTGTAAGCTTATACATACGTGTATATATGTGTATATGTGTATATGTGTTTATATATGTGTATGTAGATATGTGTATATGTGTGTGTGTGTGTAGATATATATCTCCTTAGATGAAACCAGCTTGACAAGTACACCCTCATTTTGTGTAAGGACTCCCATTTACTCAGTAGGAATTCCACAACACAGAAAACCCTTGCACAGAGTTGCTCAGAATTTGTGACTAGATGTCCTTGCAGGTTTACAAAGGATACTTTACAAGATCTTTTCTTTGTCCAATTACCAATTTTACCTTTTAAAAATATCCGTGTCTGTACTTGATTAAAACAAGAACTCCAGATAACAGTTGGCAGTCTCATGATTTTTGTACATACAACCAAACGGTTTTAGGTGAAACTTCCTCTTAAATATAAAACAAGCTGGAAATTTAAGTTCTTCAGTTAGAGCACTTCAGGACATTATAGCACAGGGTAAGTCAGGCTGATAAATGACTGGACAGCTTCCAAACCCATTCATTCTTTTTTTTTTCTTTTTGAAGACACAGGGCAACAATTCTCTGCTCTGAATAACCTTTTCCTCCATTTCCTAATCCCCCTTTATCTCCTTTTATTATTTCATTTTATTGCCTCCTTTTATCTTTCTTTGAGACTTATCACATAAGGAGCTGTCTTAAGCATTTAGCTTCCCTTTCCCACCCTTCCAGGAATTCCAAGCTGCATATACTAGGAAATGCATGCCAAGTTTTACCAACAATTTGAAATCACATTTGTTATCACCACATTAGTTTAAAATGTGTTGGGCTAAAACATGCTAACAGACTGTGGTCAGTTTCCCAAGAAGGAAATCTCCAGAGCTTTCATAGAGTCACTTAATAATCTAATGGTACCAGGAAACATTGAAGGTTTTGTATAATAATTACAAATCACAATAATTTATAGTTTCATCATATCCAATATTTATGTAGTGTTAGATGTTAGGCCTTTCTTCAGATTTATCCTCAAAGATGGGTGGCCATGCTTAACCACATGATTATCTGTCCTTACTCTTAGACTGTAGTTGGTTAAAAACTGATTTCTAAAAATCTTCTCCTTCATAGTTTCTGGTTCTAAACCAAAGTCATATTGCTACACTTTAACCACCCAAGTATTGGGACTAGGTCTTGAAATCTTACTGATTAATTTTATTATTATTTTACATCAGGCTTTTAGCAGTTAAATCCCCCAAAAGCTCAAAAGAATTAAAGAAGAATTCGCATTTCTAATAACAATCTACTTAATGCAATAAATTATAAAATTAATGTTAGGCATGATCTTTATACACATTACAAGTCACATAACTGGGGTAACAGCTCAAAACCACACAGTTAACAAGTTTCCTGATATGATATAATAATAAATAATAATAATAATAATAAATTTTACTTAAAATGAGACCACAATAAATTCGATTACACTGGGATCTATTTTCCAAGTAATATTGTACAGAATCTCAATTTATGATTTCTGTTATTTAGTATTATATTTTGCACAAGGGTGTTGACACTTAAAAAGGTTAGGTTAAAGAAACGAGCCAATAGTGACACACAGTTAAGAGAGTTTATTCCCCAAAGCTAACAGAACTTGCGCAAGGAGTCAAGAGTTAATACCTGACTAGTGAACAGAGGAATCGTAAGACTCTTTATACATTTCAGAACCATCCCAAGTCAGGATGACCACACCACAAACTTTATGACTGCCATTTGTTACCACCTATATGTGATACAGAGTTCCTTGGTCGTAAATGCAAATTGACAAGGACCAGAGCAGGGTCTATTCACATTTTATGGTCTCAGCATGTTTGTTTTGTTCTCATGTGGAATAAGTCCCAAGATAAGGGGAATCTCACCTCTGGTCTTTGAAGATGCAGACCCAGGGAAAGGCATTTTGAATCAGAGCAGTTTGTTTGATTCAATCAGACTTTGGCTAAAATATGATTTTCAATGATTATCAAGGATTATTTACTCCAAGCATTTCATATGATCAAATTCACCATTTCCAACTAATCCAAAGCAAAAGATTTTTAAAAGTGTTAGAATATAACTGATTTTAATTCTCACCCTTAGTAATACCTTGTTTATCAAAATATCTTCTAATTTTATATAATTATCTGTATTGACTTTCAAATCAGGTTGCAAAATTTTTTCTTAATCTTCCAACCATATCCCTGACTACACCTCATTCCACTGATTTCTAATATTTCTCTTAACTGTCCAATCATCTGCTTCTCCAACTTTGGCCATAGTCAGAAAAGGAGAGGAGAGAGATTTCCCTCTTCTCTCTGTGTCTTGTCTGTCTGTCTGTCTCTTTCCCTTCCCCTCCTCTCTCTCTTCCCCCTCCCCCTCTCTCCATCTCTCCCTCTCTCTCCCCCCTTTCTCCTCTCTCTCTTTCACTCTACCTCCCTTCTCTCCCTTCTTTTCCCCTCTCCCCCTCCCTCCCTTCCTCCTTTATGTGTCTCTCTCCCTTCCCCTCCTCTCTTTCTTCCCCCCTCCCCCTCTCGTCATCTCTCTCTCTTTTTCTCCTTCTCTCTCTATCTTTTTCTCTTCTCCCTCTCTCTCTCCCCCTCTCCCTCTCTCTTCCCCCTGTCTCTCTCCCTCCCTCTTTTTCCCCTCTCCCCCTTCTTCCCTTCTTCCCTCTTTCTCTCTCTGTCTCTCTTTTTCTCCCTCTCTCCCTTCCTCTCTGTCTCTGTTTCTTTCTCTTAGTCTCTCCTTCCTTCCTTCCCTTCCTCTCTTTTGAATTTTTTCTTAAAACCATTCCAAGTTGTATATAAGGAGTTAAACTTCCTCATGGCTGGGGGCTGGAGCTGGTTGTTCTTCCCTTACCTCCTACACATTTTTTTCCCTCTAACTCGTCCTTCCCTTTAAACAGTGAGGGTAATATGCATTGGAAAGTCCTCTCAGGCTTTCGATCTACACATCAAGTTTAAAATGCACATCTGACCAAAATCACTCAGGTCCCATCTCTTATCTGGCCCAAATAGATTTTTTTTTCCTTCTATAATTTTTCCAAACTCTGCCTAGCCTCACCTCTCAATGAGGATTTTCCCCAGCTCTGGGTAAATATTCCCATGCAAATACATTTAAGGCCACCACCTCTGGCGTCAGCTTTTCTTTCTGTCTTTCTGCCCAGGAAAAAAAAAAATCTCATTTGTGGCTATTTAGTTTCACTTTAGATGAATTTGAATTTCACTTTGTGAGAAACAATCAGAAATAATTGCCTTTGAAGGGAGCCAAAACATCTGATCCAGGAATCAGGCTGATCCTGGATAGTTAGCTCTGGATTTTCTCAGGGTTGTTGCCATTCCATATGGTCAGGACAGGTTTTTCCTGTCGATGCAGCTGTAAATCAGAGCCTGTCTGATATCCTGAGATCCAGGGAGGTGCCCTGTTCTGGGACTACTGCCAGAAGATGTTAGCTGCCTTTCATGATTTTTATACATTTTTAGATATATTTCTTTGGGTATTGGAATCAAGGACATGGTTATCTTCAAAGCCTAAATTGACATCACTGTCTGGCATCTTAAAATTGAACGAAGCAGTATTAGAAGACTAAGTGACCTATAATTACCTTCTTTGTTTCATTACTCTAGAAAAACCTTGGTCATGGTATCAGTAAATGGATTGCTTTGATCAATCACGCCTGGACCATGATTTCTCGCACTTTCTCAGACTAGTGTGTCAGTTTAGGGCTGGCTTAAGAAACCACTCAAGTTATCTCTACATATCTTACCAAGGACTCCAATGAATTCAGGAAAAAAATATTTTAATTTCATTGGGTGACCTGGCCCACACCCCGCTTGTGGTAAAGGGTAACCTGACCGGGCATGGATACACCCTTTAAGACAATTACAAAGCCTTTTATTTCTATCCTGATTTGCATTTCCCTCCCTTGTTCCCCACTGGCTGGGTATTTCAGGGTTCACAGCCTATTTGAAAATACCTAAGCACCCTCCCCCATTTTCTTTATACTTTATTTAGTAAAGGATGGCAAGCCATAAATGCTTTTTAGAAGAATTCCAACTCAGAATATCTGCATCACTCAGACTTCTTGATCTCCATAGCTTGAGAAAGGAATTTTCTCAATTGCTTAAAGAGTTGAATAAATGTGAGTTGCAGATTGAGCCCAGGAGGTCTGTTAGCAAAGTCCCATTGTCCCAGATAGCTTCTTGGATGAATGGGCCTCATCCTTTATGGCGCTTCACCCGGCCTGGCAGTTTTTGACGCAGGACAAAGGTATTCTCAGAGAACAAAGAAGGGAATTCTGCTCTTAGATAGGCTGATTACTAGGCAGCTATATCCTGAAACGTTTAATCGGCACCATCACTGTTTTCTTCTACAACCAATCTCATGCATAAGCATGACTTCTTAGGTCTCATAATTTTTGTTTGTTTGTTTGGTCCATACTGCTTGACAAGACTGAAATGGTGCAGGCCAAATGGCAAATGGGCTAGGTGATATGTAAATCTATATTGTTTATTCTGTTGAACTTAGCAAATACGTGATCATGGAGCCAAAAGGAAACTTCTGACTGTCTGATACAAGAATGAGAAGGTTTTAAGATACGTTAGAACAGTCCCAACTCAAATTTATGGTTTCCATATGTCTTTTTTTTTTCTCACACCATTTATAAATCCAAGTAAAGTATAAAGAAAATGGGGGAGGGTGCTTAGGTATTTTCAGATAGACTGTGAACCCTGAAATATCCAAATATCCAAATCTCCCAGGGGGCTCTCCAAAAATCTATGCACACCATAGCAATCAATATGTCTCTGTACAAGGAAACTTTACAGCCAAGAAGACTGCCCTTTACTGTTGAGAGTAAAAATTCAGAAGAGCTATAGTTCGGACACTTAGGACAGACATATGGGGACATATATGCTTACCCAGAGATGATCAAAGGTTAGAATCAGAAGTTTTAGGTTGAGGAGAATCAGAATCTCAACTTGGAGTTTCTTAGGCAACGGTCTTTGTCTTGGTGAAGAAATCTCACCATGAGCCCTCAGAAAGTCCATTTCTTGGGAAACCTTAAGCCAGACCTGTCTCTTTTTCTCATGGTGGCCGTAACTGTGATGTTTAAAAAGGCTCGATGGACAGAATTTCACAGTAATTTCATCATTTTATTAATAAAGCCAGCAAGTTATTAATGAAAGGATGGTCATTTGGCCATCCCTCACAGGCCAAAGATCCCTAATGATAGTAGGGTCACAGTTTATATGCTCTTTGAAGAGGTGTTCCTCTTGAAGAGGGTAGCAATCAGCTCAGACTGGTTAACACAGAAACAGGTGTGAGCTATATTAAAATGAAGCTCTTGGGGTACATGACTTAGATCACTCAAATCTTGGTCAAAGAGACATCAATTTCCATATCACCTGTCTTGTATCCACCTGAAAGTTTGGTTACAGGAGGCAAATGGGCTAGGTGATATGTAAATCTATATTGTTTATTCTGTTGAACTTAGCAAATACGTGATCATGGAGCCAAAAGGAAACTTCTGACTGATACAAAAATGAGAAGGTTTTAATATACGGTAGAACAATCCCAACTCAAATTTGTGGTTTCCATATGTCTTTTTTTTCTCACACCATTTATAAATTGTAAGTACAGTGAGACAAAGACAACTGACAAGGTAGTGTCAGTTGGAAATTACAGTCCCAGGATATCTGTTTTTCCCTGTATAGCATATGTCTCTGGATACCCAGATAAGACAGATCCCACCACTGTGATTGCAGGCATTCTGTCACAAACAGAAAGAAGACTTCTTGTCAGCCTTAACTGGTCTTTGCAGTTGCTGACACAGAAAAGGGCATTTTAAGAATAAAGCAAAGCAGTCTGATTGATTAGTTCAGGCATTGGCCCTTATTGGGAGTTTGAATATTGTCACTTGATAATACGGAGAGTCAGTCTTTCTCCAGGTCTGTCTGAGTAAACACAATAAGCAGGAATACACCCAGTAGCCCATACTAGAATTTCTCTTACTGCCTGATTAGATCTTGGCCTGGATAAATCTTTAACAGAGATTTCCCACACTGGTTGGTTTCTGGGTGAGGGAATAGAAAAGGGGAAAAAAGCTTTGATTCTAATATAAATATGAGTTATTAAATATAAGAGAAATGGTAATTTTTCACATTACCAAAGATTCCTGTAGTCCCTTCCTATCCAAGAAGACAGGAACACCCTGCTTTCTGTTCTCACATTAAAGATATTTTCATTGTCTAATAGGACTTGGGAGCTTCATGTATTTTTCCTCAGCCTGTCCCTTCTGATTCTAGAGAACTTCAAGTGAAAGATGAAGTCCCAAAGATGAAAGATGGTCATCCAGCTTTTCTTTGCAAACATCCTGTGTGGAGAACTCCCTAAGTCCTAAGGCCGCCCTTTCCCCCTTGAGATGTCTCATCCTTAGGACCTTCTTCCTGACTGCTGTGGCCAGCACAGTCTAGGCCTAGCTACCAGTTGAGGAAAATAGAGAGAGAGAGAGAGAGAACAACCCATGGCTGGATTACAGGAAAGAGACGGGGATGGATTTCATAGTCTGTTTATTCCAGAGCTATTCCATACCAAGCCAGTGATACAAGAAAATCATAGGGTCTATATTCCTAATTTTGGGGATGATTGCATCTTAGGCCTTGCCCATCCCTCGGCCTCAGCCCACGGTTAATCAGTCCTCCAGATCTTTATCCTAAAACCACCTCTGGGGGCACAGTAGATCGGGAGTCCCAATCAGGACTTGCAAATGTACATACGTTAGATATTCATGAGGCCAATGAGAGCATCCACCCAACAAGATTATACTATCCTTGCCTATCTGCTCAGTGCCCTTGTAGAATTGGGGTGCTAGTGTGCCAGGACCTCTGAAGGTCTTGGCCCCCAACACCTGACATAGTCTAAATATGTAGTCCACTGCTGCTAATCTTGTACTTGGGGGTCTGTCCAGCCAAGTCTGTCCTTTTTCCCTCCCTGATTCTTCTCCTCAGTTCAAATGGCAATGCTGGAAGATATGAAATGTCTCCCTCCTTCTAGGAGGGAGATGAAAGAGGCACCAACTCTGTGATTGCAAATTGGTTCTATGACTTTTCCTCTTTCCCTCCAGTAGCTCCTAGCACCATTGCATAGACAATCCCCAAGGGGCCCTTGAAACCATGCTCTGGCCCTTCCTAGCACACCCCTTTCCCTAAAAAGAATGGAATTCTCAAGTTCTCTGGGTGCTCAAAGCCTTTTTATTTATCATGAACAGGGCTTCCAGTCGCCAAAGCAGATCTAATTTCCCATTTGAACCAGGAGGAAGCTTGGATGTTAAAAGAAGATAACCCAAGACATTCCTCTATCGGTAAGTGAATGAAACTGGACACTGTTATCTCAGAAATTATCATGTAGCAGTAAAGTACAGAGAACTCTCCACTGGACCCCTCAAGGTCATTTATAAAAGAATAAGGTTGTCTTTTCAGCTCAATCATAGAAATTATCATGTGGCAATATAGTACAGAGAACTCTCCCACAGTCCCCTCAAGGTCATTTACAGAAGAATGAGGCTGTCTTTTCAGCTCGATCATAAACTCTTTTGGTCAGTAAAAGCCACTTTCCTGATATTTGCCTATACTTGAAGAAACCTTAGTCCCTGGTATGTCACAGACCTTTCTATTTCCACGTTCTTGATTGGTCTCCTTTATTCCAGAAATAATTTTTTTTTCCACTTTCCCTGACAGTTCATCGATGGGACAAATGAGCCATTGCCTAATAGGTCTAACATACTTCCTAAAGCCCTGAGAGGGTCTCAAACAACAGAGTTGATGTTTTCTGCTCTTAAGGGTTTGAAGGTCACCTTGAAAATGTGAAATCTAACTGGATCAATGCATACTGCCTTTGGTGGCTAGGTCACATCTCTGGCACAGCTATAATGTGCTTTAAGAGTAGATAAAAGACACAGAACTGTGGACTCACTCTGATAAGATGAAATTTAAGTCCTATGTACACATTCAACAAATCAATTCGCTGCTGCTTGTACTAATTTTGGCCTAACAGTGAACACCAAGAAAACACAGGTGCTCCATCACACCATCACACCATCCATAAGTGGAACCAGTGGTTGCAGCAAATGGAGAAGTTTTGACTTCTGTGGATAAGTTCACTTACCTTGGCAGCGAACTTTCCAGGGATTTACACATCGATAATGATGTTGATGCAGACGTTGCCAAGCTAGCTCAGTGTTTGCAAGACTCTGAAGAAAGGTGTGGGAGGGAAGACTGACTACTCAACTGAAGGTCTACAGAAACATTGTGCTGACCTCATTGCTGTATGTCTGTGAAACCTGGACAGTACAACAGCACTAGGCCAGGAAACTGAATCACTTCCATTTGAATTGTCTTAGGAAGATTCTAAGGATCACCTGACAGGACAATGTACCAGATACTGAGGTCCTTTCTAAAGCTAAACTTCCAAGCATTCAAACTCTACTGCAGAGAGCACAACTCTGATGGGCTGGCCATGTTGTTCAGATGCCAAACATAGGCTTGCCAAAAAGACTTATTTTATGAAGAACTCAGACAGGGCAAGTTTTCACATGGTGGTCAGAAAAAGTGATACAAGGACACTTTCAAGGTCTCTCTTAAGAACTTTGAAATTGATTTGTGATACTTTCTGGGTGTCTGTAGGGCATAGAGACACAGTGAAGATTAATATCTGGAGAGTGCTAGGAAGCAGTGACTTTGCAGGCTATAGGGTCATAAGGTCCTTCGTCTCCCTTTGAGGAGTAGATTTGGTGACTCTCCTGTCATGTAAACCAATGGTCCTTATGGGTTCTGGATGACATTGGGAGGGGGCAATGAGAAGAGAGGGAAGGGCACCCCTGGTGGTTATATATATCTGGTCTGGTTAGATGTGTACTGAGCATCTGAGATAGGTTGGGGGAGAGAGGGAGAAAAGAGAAGGTTAGCGAATGTAGGTATAAATCTATTTTTTTTCTGCCAATGGAAATAAACAAATATATTTCTTTCTTTTTATTTCTTCAGGTGGGGAAACCAGGGCTCAAGCCAAAGAGTCTGCTCCAAAACTGAGTATTTCCTATGATTTCAGTTTCAGAGAAATCTGGGATTATGAAAGCAATTTAGATAAGAAGCAGGGAAACTGGGAGAGTCATTCCAGACCATTCAAAATTAACTTCAGGAAGACTTCCAATAAAGAGAGAGATGAGGAACATGATCAGTTTCAGAGGAATTTTAGTCAAGAGTTAGATCTAACCCTTTCTGTCCACCAGACCGTCCCCACTGGAAAGATTCACCATGAAGATGATGAAAATGGAAGAAGCTTCAGGAAATATTCAGACCTAATTCGATTTAAGAAAATTACCTCAGGGATTGGATATCCCAAATACAGTGAATATAGAGACCATTTTACTGAGGAGAATAAGCTTATTGATCATCAAACGAAGCAAACGGCAGTGAAAGTTTTTCAAGATAATCGTGGTCATACGGCTCTTGCTTTAATCCCAGACCTTGTTAGTCATCAGAAAAGCCTTACTGGTGAAATGTCTTGTAAAGGTGATGTGTGTGGTACAGGCCCCATCCATCAATCTTCTCTTAGTTTACATAAGAGAGTTCATACTAGAGAGACATTGCATGGATGTAATCAATGTTGGAAGGTCTTTTTTCAGAGCACAGATCTTATTAAACATCAGAAAATTCACAGACCAGAAAAGCCTCAGAACTTATCCCTTATTTCACATCAGAAGATTAATTCTGGGGAGAAACTTCATAAATGTAATCATTGTGGAAAGGCTTTCAGACAATCCTCCAATCTTGTTGTGCATGTGAGGATACACACTGGAGAGAAGCCCTACAAATGTAATGAATGTGGGAGGGCATTCACTCAAAGCTCATCTCTTATGACACATCACAGGATTCATTCTGGGGAAAAACCTAACAGATGTAATGAATGTGGAAAAGCCTTCAGTCAGAGCTCATCCCTTATTGCTCATCAAAGGATTCATACTGGAGAGAAGCCCTACAAATGTAATGAATGTGGGAAAGCCTTCAGCCACAGTTCATCCCTTATTGCTCATCGAAGGATTCATTCCAGAGAAAAACCTTACAAATATAATCAATGTGCAAAAACTTTCACAAAGCCTTCCAAACTTACAGTACATCAGAGAATTCACACTGGAGAAAAGCCCTATAAATGTAATGAATGTGATAAGGTCTTCAGGTGGAAGGAAAAGCTTATTGCACATGAGAGAATTCATACTGGAGAGAAACCTTACGAATGTAATCAGTGTGGAAAAGCTTTCAGACAATCCTCCAGACTTGTAGTACATCAGAAGAGTCATACAGAAGACAAGGTATATCAGTGTAATGAGTGTGAGAAGGCCTTTCCCCAGAACTCATCCCTTATTATGCACCAAAGGATTCATTCTGGAGAAAAATGTCATAAATGTAATCAATGTGGAAAGACTTTTAGAAATCCTTCCAGACTTGCGCTACATCAGGGTATTCATACTGGAGAAAAGTCCTATAAATGTGATGACTGTGGAAAGACCTTCAGTGACAACTCATCCCTTATTGTACACAAGGTGATTCATACTGTAGAGAAACCTTACAAATGTAGTCAATGTACAAAGGCTTTCAGACAGTCCTGCAACCTTGCTGTACATCAGAGGACACATACTAGGGAAAAGCGTTATAAATGTAAGGAATGTGGGAAAGTCTTTTGTGAAAGGTCCTCTCTTATTGGACATCAGAAGATTCATTCTGGAGAGAAACCTTATAAATGTAATGAATGTGGGAATGCCTTCAGGCAGAACTCATCCCTTATTGCCCATCAACGAATTCATACTGGAGAAAAGCCCTATAAATGCCGTGAATGTGGGAAGGCCTTCAGCCGGAGCTCATCCTTTATTGCCCATCAAAGGATTCATACTGGAGAGAAGCCCTATAAATGTAATGACTGTGGAAATGCTTTCAGCCACAGCTCATCTCTTATTGCACATCAGAGGATTCATACTGGAGAGAGACCCTTTAAATGCAATGAATGTGGGAAGTCTTTCAGCCATATTTCATCCCTTGTTGCACATCAGAGGATTCATACTGGAGAGAAACCCTTTAAATGCAATGAATGCGGAAGGTGTTTTAGCCAGAAGTCATCCCTCATTGTACATCAGAGGATTCATTCTGGAGAGAAACCTTATAAATGTGATCAATGTGTAAAGGCTTTCATAAATGCCTCCAAACTTTCTGTACATAAGAGGATTCATACTGGTGAGAGGCCCTATAAATGTAATGAATGTGGGAAGGCCTTCAGCCGTAGTGCAAACCTTAATGTACATCAGAGGACTCATACCAGAGATAAATCTTATAAATATAATCATTGTCAAAAGTCTTTTGGAAAGCCCTCCACCCTCGTACAGAAGAGAATTAATGCTGGAGAGAAGTTCTACAAAGATAATGAAAGTGGGAAAGCCTTCACCTTGAACTCATATCTTACTGGCCATGGAAGAATTCATACTGGAGCAAAACCTTCTAAATCTGTGTGAGGTGGGAATGTCCTTAGCTGGAGGGTAGAACTTAGCATATATCAGAAAATTATTATCATTCATGAATCCATAGAATTTAATATTTAAAAAACTTTTATATCCATCATGTGTCACTACACACTGACATTCCAGAGCATTCATGGACCATAGTTTTTTCAGCCATTCTGTAAATGATTGGCAACAACTTTGTTTCCAATTTGCTGCTACCAGAAAAATTGCTGCTATGAATGTTTTGGTGTATGGTCAGTCTTTGAAGGGCAGCTAGTATAGTGGACAGAGGGCCAGGCCTGAAGTCAGAAAGACCTGAGTTCACATCTGACCTCAAACACTAGCTGTGTGACGCTTAACCCTATTTTCCTCAGTTTCCTCAGACATAAATTGAGTTGGAGAAGGAAATGGCAAACCACTCCAGTATTTCTGCTAAGAAAATCCTAAGTAAGGTCACAACAAGTTGGATGTAACTGAAAACAGCTGAACAGCAGCAACGATCACTTTCTACATTTAGTGCTAGATGTGGATCAGAAGTGATAGATGGTTTAATCTTTCTTGGATAAATCATTTTTTAAAAGTATATATGTATATATTGTATATATATGTGTATATATATATATGCATATACACACACAGTTTATTGGAATACTAAGTCAGAAATTATTTTGCACAAAGTGACCAATGATTAATTGCCCAATCCAATGACTTTTTATCAAACTTCTTCCTTCTTGAGCACTCTGCAAACTTTGATATTATCATCATCTTAATAGTCTTTTCTCTCTAGGTTTTAGGACACTATTATCTCCTAGTTCTCCTATTACCAGTTGACTACTTAGTCTCTGCTGAATACTAGCCCACTAGCCTTAGGTGTCCCGCAGGGTTCTGTCCTCGGCCCCATCTGTTTTCCCCTCTATACTACCTCAGTTGATGATTTCATCAGTTCCCGTGGATTTAATTAATCTGTTCTAATGATTCTCAAATCTAATGATCCTGCCCTAAGCTCTCTTCTGACCTTTAGTCTTGTATATCCAACTACTAATTTAACATCTTGAACTGAATATCCAATAGACATGTTAAACTCAACATGTCCATAGCTAAACTCTTCCCACTCCTTTGCAGAGGTGGGAGGTTCATTGATCTTGAACATTTCACATACTGTCAGATTTTTTTTTACATATTGATCAGTTTTGCTATTTTCTTTCCTTTTTTTCTTTAAAAATATTATTTGTTGTATAGGATGCTTCTCTGGGAGTGGAGAGATATAGGAACACTGGGACAAATTTTGACAATATGTTTAAAAAAAATAAAATTGTGTTTAGATAATAACTTAATCCCAAAACGTGTGGGTCAAAGAACAAATCATAAGACAATTTAATAAAAAGCAAGTGACAGTCATGAGATAAAACACTAGCATGTTTGGCATTTGGACAAAACAGACCTGAGAGGAAGATTTATATCTTCAAACACCTTCACCCCTAATGAAGAGCAAGAACAGATCAGGAATTGAGTAATGAACAGAAGAACCAATTATGAGAAATGAGAAAATTCTTACTAACGTCCAAACTAGAAGTTCTCAAAATCAAGGAAGAGTAATAATTGAAAGAAAAAAATAACCCTTGGGTTGACTAGCTGGTACAGTGACTAGAGCACTGGCCCTGGAGTCAGGAGCACATGAGTTCAAAACCAGCCTCAGACACTTGACACACAAAACTAGCCATGTGACCTTGGACAAGTCACTTAACCTCAATTGCCCTCCCCCAAAAAAGGCAAAAAGGAACCCCCTTTATTAAATTCATAAGTAAAATAAGATCTAGATTTTGTAGGGAAAAGCAACATTATAGTGAAACAATTAGCCTGATTTTAAAAGAGAAAATAAACCTAAATTGTCAGTATTAAAAAAAGAAATAGGAGACATCAAAACAGAATGGATAGAATATTGAACCTGGAAGTAATCCAGTCTCAGATGCTTACTAGCTGTATGACGCTGGGAAAGTCACTTAGTCACTCCTGGCTTCTGTTTCTTCATCTGGAAAATGAGGATAATAATAGCACCCGGCTCTAAGGTGAGGACAAAATGTAATAATGAATTATGTGTGTAAAGCTCTTTATAAACATTCAATAGCTAAATAAATGCTAGCTCTTTGAGTTATTGATTTATTACTTTTTTTGCAATTGTATGCCAACATTTAAATGTAATGGATGAATACGTACAAAAATATGAAATGTACATTAACATGAGAGAATATAAGCAAACAAATCTCCAAAATATAATTTGAACTGTACATCGATGAACTCTCAGAGGAAGTTGGATGGTTGAAATTTATTCAACGTTCCAGGAGCAATTAGTAATAATTGTATTTATATAAGGGCCAACCTGTTGGAGTATGCACAGATGCTGATGAAGCTCCTTCTAGAGAAGGGGGACTGTGTGATGGAGAACCTCCATTCATAACAGATATCTTGACTGTTGGTTTTCTTCATAGTGATGTAAAGGCATTTATTTGGCAGTGGAATTAGAAATGAGAATATATAGAGAGGGCCCAAAGGAACTAGAGCTGACTCTTTTGCCTGGCACCTTTCAAATGAGAAGGAAGAAGTAGGCATGGACCTACTTGAATTGGAGAAGGTCCTATGTCGCCCTGAACATTTGGCTCTAGTTCTTTGCTTCTTTGGGTTATACTTTGCTGATATTAAGGGAAGGAAAATCAGGGACAGAATGGACCAGGCTGCACATCCTTGTGAACCTTGGAATGCTGGAAGAACCAGGAACACCTAAAGTCCATAACCATATGGTGGGAGCTTTTGAGGCCCACCTAGTGAAGAAGTAGACCTAAAGTATGCACAGCTTGGTCCAGCTCAGGGAGGAATCAACCAGACAGCTGAGATACTGAGAAGCAAGAGAGCCTTCTTTTGGCTATACTGCACCCAAAAGAGAACAGCCTCTGCAAAACTGAACCTATCCTCACCATGAGCTGTAGAGGATGATACACTCCCAATTTTAAAGGTTTCTCTACCTTGTCTTGACATATCTTCTCAGGCAATATGCTTTTGTAAAAGCTCACTGGTTTTTGTTGATGACAAAAGATAAATATGTGTATTTATATATATATATATGTGAAATATATTAGCCCAACTCTTGGGATATGACCTGTTAGAGGAAGTTGAGAGAGTGAGTTCTATATAGGCTACCCATATATTTGCAAAAGTAAAGAAGGGATCCTACCAAATTCTTTCTATGGTACAAATATGGTATTAATACCTCAACGACAGAGAGACATGTAGGATTTCTACAAGGAATTCATGATTGGATCAATAACAGGAACACTATAAACACAATAGGTCATATTAATAAGAAAAAAAAAGTGATGTAATTACATCAATAGATTAAAAAAAAGAATGACTGGAAGAGAGAGTGAGGCTTATGCTTTGTGAAGTTCTACCTCACTTAAATCCCATTCACATTCAAGGTGTTCTGAGTTAAACCTTGGCCACACATTTCTTACATGTGTGTCTCACTATTATTACCATCTAAGTCTAAGCTAACTCCTGTGGATGCTGTGTGTATTCATGGGAAAGAGTGAACCAGATTTTAAGAGAATATTTTGTATTAACTATCTTTATCATATTATCTGAGCATAGTAATTAGCTCCCCTCTGGGAACCCAATTTGCCAATTGGGGCAGAAGCTGGAGAATGCTGGTCTTCTTTTTCCCTCTTCTCTTTTCCCTCTTTTTCTTCATTCCTCACCAAATGTGGTCCACCCTCTTTACATGTAGGTGCTCGGTCAATAGGAATATAATTTTTGGTCACTTATAGTTTTGTAAGCTATGTGGGGCTTTGGGAGCCTAGATCATTATCTTTTCCAAAAATTTGAGGCAATTTACTTTTTTTTGCCCTGTACAATTTTCATTTATAATTTCTTTAAATATAGCTCTGAAAAAACAGGCTTTAAAAAGCCCATTATGTTTCAAATGGAGATATTTGACTAGTTTTGGGACTCAGATCACTCTGGCTCTCAACTGAATGATCAACAGTAGCCCTCAAGCCAAGCCTTTTTAAAAGATTTTGATGGTAGAGGATGATACACTCTACTGAGTGTAAATCGCAATTGTTTTCTGTTCTGGCTAAAACCTGGAAGGGCCTTCCCCTCCCAAATGGATGGTTTTGTGATGGTAAACTGGGTCATCTTTTGTTTCATTTCTTACCTATCCCATGGTCATTGGATGGACATTACCTCAGACAAACTGAGACCTGAGGAAGACCTTCATTTAGGAAGGCCAGACCCACCCATCGCCTCTGGGCCATGGCCAGTCATCTTGACTTTTTTCCTGCCTCTGGATTTCAGTGACTAGAGGAGAGAGTGAGGATGGTGATTCTGTGCAGAGCCGCGTCTCTTAAATACAAGTCATGTGCAAGTCAGAGTATCCCCCTCATGAAGTCATCAGTCTTCTTGGAGAATGCAAGATGAACAACAAGATGCAGAAAATATTTGTGACCAAAGTCAATACATTTTTTTTCTGACAAAAACTTGAGATTGCAAAATAATAAATGGACATTTCCTCTATATGGTATCTAAAATCAAGAGTCAGCATTATATATAATGGAAACTCTCAACCTTTCTGATAATAGTAGGGGTGAGGTAGGGAAACCTGTTATCATTATTATTTCAAAAAATACATTCTAGACATGCTAGCTGTAGCAGCTAAATAATAAAAATAAATCATGGAAATAAATTTAGGCAAAAAAGAAAGTAATAACTTTGTAGATGATAAGATGGTCAACAGAATTCTAAAGGGTCAATGAGAATTTAATTGAAACATTATCTTCTGAAAAGTTTTTTTGTTCAGTAATGTCTGACCCTTTGTGACCCCACTTGGGGTTTCCTTGTCAAAGATACTGGTGTGATTTGCCATTTCCTTCTCCAGCTCATTTTATAGATGAGGAAACTGGGGCAAACAGGGTGAAGTGACTTGCCCAGGGTCACACAACTAGTAAGTGTCTGAGGTCAGATTTGAACCTAGGAAGATGAGTCTTCCTGACTCCAAGCATAGCACTATACTACCTACTTCTCCCTTCTGAAACAATAAAATATAAAATAAGCCACTCAAATCATCAGATATTCAGTATATGACTAACCACACCCATCAGGAAGAAACAGAAAGATTCCATTCAGAAAAAACTAGAGAATCTATAAAATAATTAAGGATCCATCTAACAAGACACATGGAGAAACTATATGAATACATCTATAAAATATTTCTTATGTAATCAAGACAAATCTCAATAAGTGAAGAAAAATCTATTGTTCATTGTTGGGATATGCCAATATAGCATATAAGAATGAACAGAATATGGCAGAGTAAAGGTAAGGACTCCCTTGAACTCTCCCAGATTCCACTTTAAACAATGTTAAAATAATGTCTCAAAACAAATTCTGAAGCAGAACCAACAAAAGGACAGGGTGAAATAATTTTCCACTCCAAAACAACTTTAAAAGGTTAGCAAGAAAGGTCTGTCTCACTGGGGTGAAAGTGGAGCACAGGCATTCCCATAATAGGCCATACCTGGCAAGCCCAGAAATAGGCTTTGTGGGCAACTGAGTCCACTTGGTAAACTTCTGGAGCTCTCAGTCCATCAGACAAGTGGTCAGGAGAGTATAGGGGACCCTTTGCTGGCACTGGATGTAGGATTCTGTTGTACTACTCATACACAATTCTAGGTCATAGTCCCAGGGTGAGGAGAAGTGCTGGAAGGAGGGACCCTGGTCACAGTTCCAGGGTGGGAAAGAATTCTTGTGGTCCCTCACAGACCAGATCACAGGCCAGGAGATCAGTGATCACATCTCTCCTTAGATCACAGCACCTTGGAAGAATCAGAAACTTATAGATCCAGAGAACTAGCTCTGAAAACAGCAGCATGAAAAACCTGAAGCTCAGGATACTATCCTCCACTCTGGGAGCAGAGCCCAACTTCCACATAAACTTAAAATAGAAATAGATTGTAAAATGAGCAAAGAACAACAAAGAATCTGGTTACTCAGAACACAAACTCAAAAGACAACAATATCAAAACAGTTACACACAAAGCTTCAAAGAAAAATGTGAATTGTTCTCAGGCCTGAAAAAAGAGCTCAAAAAGGACTGTAAAAAATAATAGAGATAAATGAAAAATTGGGGAAAGAAGCGAGAGTAATGAAAGAAAATCATGAAAAAAAGTAAACAGCTTGGTAAAGGAGGCACAAAAATACTGAATAAAATATCACCATAAAAAACAGAATTGTAGAAGATAAATTATATAAGAGGCGCAAAAATTCACTGAAAAGAACTACTTAAAAAAAGGAGAATTGACCAAATGAAAGAAGATATTTTAAAAATTCAGCAAAGAAAATTGCTCCTTAAAAAGCATAATTGGCCAAATAGAAAAGGAGGTACAAAAGGTCCCTGAAGGAAATGATTCCTTAAAAATTAGAACTGGACAAGTGGAAGCTAATGACTTCATAAAACACAAAGAGACAATAAAACAAAAACAAAGGTATGAAAAATGGAAACGCAAAATATGTCACTGGCAATACAACTGACCTGGAAAATAAAACCAGGACAGAGAATTTAGGATTTATTGGTCTGTCTGAAAGCTATGATTAAAAAAAAGAAAAGAAAAGAAAAAAAATCCTAGACATCATATTTCAAGAAATTATCAAGGCAAACTGCCCTCATACCTTAGAAGCAGAGGGTGAAACTGAAAAAAATCACCAAGCACCTTCTGAAATAGACCTTCCAGGAATATTATAGTCAAGAATTCAAGAGCTCCCAAGTCGATTAGAAAACATTGCAAGCATCCAGAAAGAAACAATTCAAACATGGAAAAACACAGTCAGGATGACACAAGAACTTCTACAATAAAGGATCAGAAGGTTAGAATATGGTATTCTGGAGGGTAAAAGAGCAAGAATCACAACCAAGAATCCACCCAGCAAACTGAATATAATTCTTCAAGGGGAAAAATGGCATTTAATGAAATATAGGACTTTCAGGTCATTTCATTCCTGATGAAAAGACCAGACCTAAATAGAAATTTTGACTTTGAAATATCGGACTGAAGAGAAGCATAAAAAAGTAATCAGGAAAGAAATAAGGGATTCAGTAAGATTAAACTGTTTACATTCCTACATGGGAAGATGATACTTGTAACTCCTAAGAACATTATCATTATTAGAGTGGTTAGAAGGAGTACACATAGAAGGCATGGGTATAAGTTGATTATGATGGGATGATATCAAAAAATAAAATTAAGGGGTGCAGAAAAAAGGATGCAATGGGAGAAGAGGTAGAATGGTGCAAATTATCAGACTAAAAGAAGCACAAAAAAAGCTTTTACAGGGGAGGGGAAGAAAGGATGTTTGGTGGGTAACAATTGAATCTTCTCATCAGAGTTGGTTCAAAGAGAGTAACATACACACTCAGTTTGATATAGAAATCTATCTTACTCTACAGGAAGTAGGGGAGAGGGAGAAGAGAAAGGGAGTGGACTGATAGAAGGAAGGGCAGATTGGGGGAGGTGGTGATCAGAAGCAAAACATTTGTGGAGGGACAGGATGAAAGGAGAGAAAAAAGGATAAATACAGGGAAAAGTAGGATGGAGGGAAATACACATAACTGTGAATGTGAATGGGATGAACTCACCCATAAAATGGACGTGGATAACAGAGTGAATTAAAAACCAGAATCCTACAATGTATTGTTTATAAGAAACATACCTGAAGCAGAGAAATACACACAGAGTAAAGGTATGGGGCTACATCAGAATCTATTAGGGTTTCACTGAAGTTAAAAAAAAAGCAGGTGTAGCAATCATGATCTCAGACAAAGCAAAAACAAAAACAAAAAATATACATACAATTAAAAGATAACGAAGGAAACTACATCTTGCTAAGAAATAATAAAGGAAAAGGACTTATATGTATAAAAATATAGCAGCTCTTTTTTGTGGTGGCAAAAAATTGGAAATTGAGGTAATGTCTGTCAATTGAGAAATGGCTGAACAAGTTGTACTATATGATTGAGATGGAATATTATCCTATAAGAAATGATGAGCGGGATCCTTTCATAAAAATCTAGGAAATCTTATGTAAACTAAATGAAGTTAACATAACCAGGAAAATAACATACACAGTAACAGTAATGCTATTCGATGATTGTGAATGACTTAGCTATCCTTTTATTTTTTTTTTTGGAGGGGGGAAGCCAAGGCAATTGGGGTTAAGTGACTTATCCAAGGCCATATAACTAGTGAGTGTGTCAAGTGTCTGAGGCTAGATTTGAACTCAAGTCCACCTGACTCCAGGGCTGGTGCTCTATTCACTACCCCACCTAGCTGCCCCATCTTAGCTATTCTTAGCAATATAATGGTCTAAGACAATTTCAAACGACTCATGATGAAAAGTGCTATCCACGTCCAGCGAAAGAACTGATGAGACTGAGTGTAGATTGAAGTATACCTTTAAAAATTTTTATTTTTCTTGTTTTTTGTTTTCTTTCACGGAATGACATATGGAAATATGTTTTGCATGACTATACATGTATAACCTATATCAAATTGGTTTCCTTCTCAATGAGGGGAAGGAAAGGAAGGGAGGGAGGAAAATTTGGAACTCAAAAAAATTGTCAAAATTGTTTTTCATTAAATTGGAAAAAATAAAATATTTAAAAATAAAAATATTACCTAAATGATTTGCTTATTCAGTACCATGCCATACCAACTAACTTACTAAAGAATTACTTTATAAAGCTATAATGAAATTCACGTAGAGCAATAAAAAAAACAGTCATGATTCTCAAGGAAAATAGTGGTGAGAAATAGGAAGGAGAGGTTGTTATATAAATGTGTATTCCCTTCCCATTCTCCCTTGCAATCTTCAGACAAGGCCATGAGCTAGCTCAGAATAATACTCAGAGCCGTATAACTACTGGTTGTTTCTCTATTTGCTCCTTACTCAGCACTTTGAGACCAAAATCACTTCTTCAGACTGTCGCTCTGAAGTGCAGGTTTCCTTCTCCATACCCACTAATCTGTAACTCAGTAGTTGGAGTGAACAACATAGGTGCCAATTGACATTGGTTCTGTTCCCTGTACAAGGTCAGGCCTCTCTCTACAGGTTTTGGGAGTGCTTCTTGCTATGGTGTGCAGTTAGGGAACAGGTGCTATGCTAGAAGACTCCATGTAGCCTTTTCCCAGTTATACTACGTTCCTAGTATACATAGACCTTTTTGTCTTCCTATGCGATCCTGTCAGAAACAATGACACAGATGTTTTTCTTGGACTTCCAATCACTACTTGATCTGGCTCATTTTCCAGGTCTTTGTGTAGTAGTTGGGAATGACTCGTCTATACTGCCTTTTACTACTCTGACATTTTAACTGTTTTATAATGGTTCAGCTTTGAATATGGGCATATGACAATAGTACGTCACCTGTTCATCAGCTCAGTTAAATAATACAGGACAGGCTTTATCTGAATAGACAGATAAACTGGACACACAAAGAACTCCCACCTGAGGCCATCAATAGGGAAATCCTGTTCTCTTCACTCTGTAGTAGAGCTCCACCCTCTCCCAAGACCTGTACAATCAGGGATGTACTGGTACATGTTTAATAACCAGGCTCTTTGAATGAAAAGAATATGCTTTTAAGCTTAATCTGAAGCATTAACTGAGTCATTATCTGAAACATTTACTAAAGACTAGAAATCAACAAAATCATAAATCAAGCCCTAATTTGTATCAATTGCCATTTTCTGAAGTGTTAATGCCCATATTGAACATTTAACAATGAGCTCTCAAAAGACATTTAGAGCTGTATCCACATACCCCTGTACAGTACAGCCTTTCTGAACAATAACATCTAGGTTTGAGACTTACTGAGCAAGGGAAAAATAGAGAGGATTGCTGAAGAGTTGACCCCCCGGTCCTCTTCTGAGTCCCATCTCCTTCAGGGACACATAGTCCTTCAAGATGTTATAGTATTACCCTGGGTGGACCTTCAGAAAAGAGGAATGTAGTTGAGTCCCTAGGAAACTGGCCACATTTGACCTACACAATTGACTTAACTTGAAAGATCAATCAGTTAATCCTTAAGCATTTATTAAGCACCTAATATATGCCAGCAACTGTCCTAAGTACTGGGAATACAAAGAAAGGCAAAATAGACTCGTTGCTTTTTAGGAGCTTACAATCTAAGGGGGTGGGGGGAGACAACATGCAAACAAATATATACAAGCAAACTATATATAGGATAAATGGGAAAAAATTACCGGATGAGAAATAAGAGGGAATGGGGAAAGGGGAATTTTATCTGGGACTTGAAGGAAACCAGGAGGTGGAGATGAGGAGGGAAGCATCCTGGACATGAATGATAACCAGTGAAAATCCCTAGAACCAAGAGGTGGAGTGGCTTGTTCATGGAACAAAAAGGAGGCTGTTGTCAGTGGGTTCCATAATACGTGGTGGGGTATAAGGTATAAGAAGACAGAAAATACATTTTTTTTTGGTGGTAGGAGGACAGGAGTATAGATTATGAAGGACTTTGTCAAGTGAAGGATATTGTATTTGATTGTCAAGGTGATAGGGAGCCACTGGACTTTGTTGGGCAAGGGCGTGACATGTTTGGACTCTGCTTTAGAAAAGCTGATTCAAAGGCACAGCCATTAACACTCTTTCCTTTGCTCTCCCTTGGCTACACCTCCTGCTTTGCCCTCATTCTCTCCTCCCAGGAGGCCTGCCTTTTTCCTTTTCCCTTATGTTTTACTAACGTATCTTGAATTACACAGAATCACTCCCCAGTAATCTCCCATGATGCCCACGTCATAACAGACACAAACACAGAGAACTGAGCCAGTCTACTCAATACAGAGGTAATGCCTAAGAACATGTGACATGTGTGTGCATGCCTAGAGGACTGATGACAAAGCGTGCTCCCGACCTCCTCCAAAAGGTGTGATAGAATCATGATAGAGAATTATGTGTGTGTACACATACATACACTCCTATTGTGTCACAGTGTGTCCCATTGTATTGAATTGTAACACATCACATCACGTCATATATTACATATCAGTTTTGTCTGATTATGCATATTTGTTATATGGATCTGTTTTTCTTTTTTCCCCTCTGGGAGTTATAAGAGTAGTAAGAGAAAGAAAATGCTTAATAATTATATATAATACTGAAAAACAAAACATGCCATATCCATAGTCAGGCACATGCCTAAGAGGAGATTGTCATTTGTAATGAATACGGGTCCAAATTAAAAAAATTATCATTTCAACTATTGCATAAATGTTTCTCTGCTTTGTATTAGTTCATAGAAGCCTTTTCATGCTTCTCTGAATTATCCATATTTGCCGTTATTTAAAGCATAAAAACTTTCCACTTCCATATATCATAATTTTAAAGCTATTTTCCATTTAGTGGACCTTATAATTCGTTTCCATATTTTCTACTACAAAAAATAATTCTAATATGTTAAAAGATCTTTCTTTTTGTCATTGACCTCCTTGGGACAATGTTAGGTCTCTGATACCTCACGTGGGGAGGAGACTCCTAAAGAGGGTCATTGATACTCCATGTGAGATGGACGGTTGAGCCGATCCTCAGCTAACAGGAGTGCACTGTAGTCAATCACCTGGGGGCAGAATGCAAAGGCTGCACCTGCTTACAATAAGCAGGATAATCTCTCCGCCTTCCGGGTGAGACACATTGGCTCACTGTGGTGAGGGTATGGCCAGGGGAGGGACCCTAAGGGGCCCTGGAGAAAGGACTAAAATACAGGCTACTCGGAGGCAGGGGCAGTTTGGTGGAGCCAGCCCAGTCCAGTCCAGTCAAGTCCAGCCATGCTAAGATAGAGGATGAACTCTCAATAAAAGCTAGAAGCAAGTCCTGTGTTCTGAGTTTCTCTGTGCAGCTGTTTCTCCCGGAGTGGACGGGAGCCGGGGACCCTGGAGGCCTGTTGAGGTGGGTATAGGTAAGTCCTATACATCTTGACCGAAAAAGATAACCCTCACCTGAATAAAAAATCAGTAACACTTGGCGCCGGAATGTAGGGGCTTGAAAGTATGTAGGGTAGGGGTCAAAAGAGCTGTACAGCCTTGCTATAGTAGCAAGAAGCCTGTTGAGGAAGATGGGGCAGTCATTTAGTCTGCCCGCTATGAAACTCAGTGATACAGACGTATATGCCAGACAAGTTTATAGCTTAGTAAAGGGAAAAGAAGTTAAGTGAAAGAGGAAAATTGCATGAAATTTATACAATTACTGTGGAAAACATCCCCATGGGTAGAGTACACTGGATTGGATGTCAGGAGCTGGGTGGTAGTAGGAAATCGATTGGCTGCATATGAAAAGGATTATCCTGGTACCGTAAGGGACTTGGACTTTATAATTTATAGCCTGGTAAAAGCAGAATTGTACGGTCCCTCTTCATCAGTAAATGTAGTGGCTAGCGTTCAGATGGGGCACTCATTATGGGAAAGTTCCAGCGAGGAAGAGGAGGTAGAGAAAAATAAGAGAAAAACCAAAAAGAGGCTTTACCCAGATTTGGCTAAATTAAATGCTTCACAGCAACAAGAGAATGGCAACCCTGGGGAAGGAGGAAAAGAAACCTCCTCCTTCGCAGATGTACAGCAGGGTGCAGGGGGTACATTGGGCTTGGAAAAGGTAATGACAATGTTAGGGGCGGTATTGCCACAATTATCAGTCGGCTCTACCCCCTTAAAGCCACAGGTCCCAGTTCTTCCACTTTCCTCTCCGTCTCCCGCAGTTTTAGCTCCTCCACCACAGTATCAGGAGCATGAACAAAATTATACTTCAGGCATGACGCCCATCAGACAAGCTATTCAACAAGCATTAGTAGAAGGAGAGGAGATTAGTGCATGGGCGGGAG
>CM053596.1:9162394-9237308 GCA_028646575.1 Pseudocheirus occidentalis | reverse complement strand
TTCTTTGTGTATATTATATTCTTTGCTTTTTACAATGCAGTAACATTCCATTTTTGTATCATAATTTGTTTTGCCATTTCCCAAACGATGGACATCTTTGTTCCCAGTTCCTTGCTACTACAAAAAGTGCTGCAATAAGTATTTTGCTGTTTATAGCAAAATTTATAGCTGTTTATAGCGCCCCCTTTCTTTGATACGTGACCTCCCTGGATTATATGCTGATTAATGGAATTTCTGGATCAAAAGGCATGGACATTTTAGAGCTTTATTTGAATAATTCCAAATTGTTGTCCAAAATGGTTGTTTTAATTCACATCTCGACTAATAATGAATTAGAGTTTCTTTCTTTCAGTAGTGTCACTAACAGTGACTATTAGCATCTTTTGACATCTTTTTCAGTTTGTTGGGTGTGATGTGAAGCCTTAAGGTTGTTTTGATGCATTTTTCTTATCATTAATTATTCTGAGAGCATTTTTCCCCATGCAATTGATCATATAATACAAATATAATGCTTTCCAATTCTTTTGGAAACTGCTTTTTCATATGCTTTGACTTATCTCTTGGAGAATGACTTTGGTCTTAAATGTCTCTGATAATTATTTATGTATGTTGTATAACAAACCCTTATCCAAGAAATTTCATTGAACAAAATTGTTTCTAGTCAACTGCTTACTGTCCTATTCTAGACATATTAATTGTGTTTGTGCAGCAGCTTTTTGATTTCATATAATCAAAATTATTTATCTTCTTCAAAATCCTCTCTCTTGTTTGATTGGGAATACATCTGCCATATCTACCCATCATTGTAAAAGACATATAATCTACTTCTCTTCTAACTTTTTAATGGCATGATGTTTAATATTCAGGTCACATATCCATTTAGAAGTTATTGTAGGAAGGGTGGCTGGGTGGCACAGTGAATACAGCACCGGCCCTGGAGTCAGGAGGACATGAGTTCAAATTTAGTCTCAGACACTTAACACTTACTAGCTGTGTGATCTTGGGCAAGTCATATACCCCAACTGCCCTGCCTCCCTCCAACCAAAAAAGGCAAAAAACATTATTGTAGGATATGTTGGTCTGAGCCTAGTTTCTGTCAGATGGCTTTACAGTTTTCCCAGAAGTACCTGTAAAATAGAGAATTGTTTTGAAGCAATTCACGGGAGAGGAAGGAAGGTAGGAGCAAATGTAGAAGAGTGAGAAGAAATGCCACCTCTTTATCAGAGTTTGGAGTCAAGGAAGAGAAAATGAAAGATAATTTCAAAGTAGTTTGAGATGTAGAAAAGGGGAGAAAAGAGCACAAAGCAAATAGCCTGTATTTTCTCTGTAAAGTATGAAATGAAATCCTCACTTGAGGAGGGGAAAGTGCTAGTAAATGTTTGATAACCAAAGACGGGTGTGGTTAGTCATATACTGAATATCTGATGATTTGAGTGGCTTATTTTATATTTTATTGTTTCAGAAGGGAGAGGTAGGTAGTATAGTGCTATGCTTGGAGTCAGGAAGACTCATCTTTCTAGGTTCAAATCTGACCTTAGACACTTATTAGTTGTGTGACCCTGGGCAAGTCACTTCACCCTGTTTGCCCCAGTTTCCCCATCTGTAAAATGAGCTGGAGAAGGAAATGGCAAATCACACCAGTATCTTTGCCAAGGAAACCCCAAATGGAGTCACAAAGGGTCAGACATTACTGAACAAAAAAACTTTTCAGAAGATGTTTCAACTAAATTCTCACTGACCCTTTAGAATTCTCTGCTGTCCATCTTATCATCTACAAAGTTATTACTTTGTTTCTTTTTTGCCTAAATTTGTTCCCTTGATTTATTTTTATTTAGCTGCTACAGCTACCATGTCACATCTATGTAAATTGACTGTGTACTGAGGATATTTCAAACAAGTGTTAAAAAGCAGAAATAGTATAAGCATATCTTTTATAGACCATAATGCCGCAAAATAGTAATAAATTCAAGGAGCACAAACAAAATATACATACCTAGATGGAGACATAATGACAAAATCCTAAATAACAATAGGCTAAAGAACAAATCACAGAGAGCCATGACCACAAATTAACAGAAAAAAATAGTGATCTTCCTCCAAAAATCTTCTCCATAAAGATCTAGAAACGCAATTAACAAGGGGGTAGTTCTAGAAAAACCTGGGAAGACTTGTATGAACTGATTCATTATCACATACCAGAATTTGTTCAGCCATTCCTCAATCAGTGGGCATCCACTTTCCTTTGCATTTTTACTTTCAAAAACTGTTCATATCCTTCAATCATTTATCAATCAAAAAGTGACTTTTAGTCTTATAAACTCATCCATTTCCTGCCTTGGATAACAAGTTATTATCATACATTTTTGATGCAAGAATCCCCGCCCCCCTTCATCACTACTATCCTTATTCAACCTGCATGATTTTGTTTGTGCAAAACCTTGAGTTCATACAATTTAAATAATTTATTTCCTCCTTTGAAATAACTTCTATTTCTCGTCTGGTTTCTAAGTCTCCCTCAAACCATGATTGTCAAGTATCTTCTTCCCTTCTCCTCCAATTTTAAAATCACATACCTCTTTATACTTATTGCTTATATATCCAGAGGTTATTGTGATACAAAGGTGGTCTCGATGCTGGTCTAAAGCTATTTTACCCCAAACTGTTTATGAGTTTCTTCCTTGCTGGCTCCCCGCCCCGCCCCGCCAAGGGAGTACATCCTATTCTTGGGTTTATTTAATACTATGCTAGCTATTGTGTTGTCTTGTTCCACTGACCTATTTTATTTTTAACCAGCACAAAAACTTTTGATGATTACTGCTTTATAATATAATTTGAAATCTGGCAATCCATCATTACTAGTGTTTTTAAAAATTTCCTTTGAAATTCTTGACTGTTAAGTTTTTCTGAATGAATTTTGTTATTACAGTTATAGTTCTATGAAATAACCCTGTTGGCAGTTTGATTCATATAGTTTTCAACTAGTAGGTTATTTTGGGCAGTATTTCCATTGTTATTATAATAACATAGCCTAAATATAAACAATAATTTCAATTATTTACACCTTATTATATCTCCATAGTGGCTTTTTTCAATTCTACTTTTCTTCCTTTTTTTACTTTCCCTGATTCAGTATTCTCTGTCTGAAAGCATGTGAGAATTACTATATGTCTGATTTCCATTACTCATCAACAAAGGGAGTTTTGGCCTACTCTTTCTGACATAGGCTGGATCACCCCTCCTCAGGTAACCTGTAGGACACCTGCCCTCTGGGGGTCACCATATTGTTGCTGGACTAAATCTGGACACCTGATCAGTTTAGTATATTGCAGCTCAGAACTCCTAGGCTTAAGAAATTCACAATTCCCAGCCTCTCTGGTAGCTGGGATTACAGGCAAATGCTACCACATCTAAGGGCAGTTGTATTGCTATAAATCTTGCCTGTCTTGGTAGAATGCCTGCTTCCTCTCAGTCCTAAAAATGTTTAATTGTACCATTTTAAGCTTTTAAAAATTATATAGGTGTATGGTGATGTCTTATACCTTAGATACATAAGGTGGTACCTCAAAAGGCAACATGGAGTTATGTCATGGTTCTTAGCCTGGGGTCCATATACTTGTTTTTTTAAAAAAAAATTTGATAACTACATTTAAAAATATGATTCTGAAGAGAGGCTAGAGGTTTCATCAGATTAATAGAGGTATCCATAAGAATATGTGTTGGAATTAGCTTGTGAACTAGTCCAAGCATTCTGGAGAATAATTTGCAATTATGCCCAAAGGTCTATAAAATTGCATATCCTTTGATTCAGCAATACCACTATGAAGTCTGTTTCCCACAGAGATGAAAGAAAAAGGAAAAGGACCTATATGGATAAAAAATATTTATAGCAGCTAATTGTTTTTTGTGGTAGCAAAGAATTGGAAATAGAATGTATGTTCATCAATTGCAGAATGATTTAATAAGATGTTGCATATGATTGTGGTGGAAAACTATTGTTCTTCAAGAAATAATGAGCACGATACTATCAGAAAACCTGGGAAGACTTACATGAACTGATGCAAAGTGAAGTGAGAAGAATCAGAAGAATATTATACACAGTAACAGCAATATAAGAAAAATAAAAAAATCAAAATCAACTGTGAATGACTTTGCTATTCTCAGCAATACAATGATCCTAAACTATCTTGAAGAATTTATGATGAAAAATGTTCACTTTTAGAGAAAGTACTGATAGAGGTTGAATGTAAATCAAAGCACACTTAAAAAAACCTTTTATTATTCTTGGCTTTTTTTTGGAGGGTGTTTTCTTTTGCAACATGGATAATATGGAAATGTATTTTGCATGACTGCACATGGATAATCTGTATCAATTTTCTTGCCTTCTCAAGGAGGAAGGGATGGAGGAAGATAATTTGGAACTTGAAATTAAAAAAAAAAGAATGTTAAAACTTTTTGTTTACATGTAATTGAGAAAAATAAAAATTAAATGGGAAAAGAAAAAAAATTCAGTGTGAGCATTTATACTTCAGAAATTACTACAAATTGACTTGGTTTGTTTTGCTGATTGTCTAAATTTAATAAAATGGAGAAAATGTTAATAACACATATTAAACTTAAATCTGTTTTACACATAAATTTTGTTTTGGAAGGCTGGTTGTTAAACACTCACCGGTATATCTCTGGGATCCATGACACAAAAAAGATTAACAGCTCATGGCATAGTGGATGAAAATCTGGCCTCAAAAGTTAAGATGACCTGGGTTCAAATCTTACTTCTGACATACACTATGTGACCCTCCCTAAGTCACTTAACTACCAGTTGCTCCTGGCAACTCTATGAGACTGAGTTGGACAAAAGCTTCTGATCTGTATTGCAAGAGGGAAATCCTTTTGTTGTTTTTTACTCATTCAGTTGTGTCCAACTCTTTGTGAACCTGTCCTGACATCAATAAAATCAGAGGTCTGGTTGTTTAAAGGATTTGCTTGTGTGCTACATTTTGGAGTCAGCTCATTTATATAGGTTTTTCTACTCTCATATTCTTGTGTGTCCCTTTGGATTTTGGGAAAATAGGGCATATGAGATATGAGGAAGAGGTCTTGCCTCTCCTGATGGAAATAGAGGGCAAAGAACACAAATGTGAAGATGACACAGGCTCATTGGAGATGACAGTGACAAGTCACAAAGGTGCAGCTGCTCAAGAAGAAAACGAGGACCTGGTTATGGGCCCAAAGGGCCATTGTAGAGCAAGGGCTGCCATTACAGACCATTTCGAATGTCACATGTAGAACATAACACCAAAGGTTAAACCCGTTAATCGTTAAAACTGAGAAACTTGACAATTGGATGGAATGATGTCTGTGACCTGCTTTTATCCAGGATCAATAGGATATGAAATGACATTTGATATTATACTATCACCTGCTCAGTTACAGTGTTAGGCATCACTAGGTGATCATGAACTGTAACTCTTCCCTTAACATCCTTCTTCCTTCCCACTATTTAGGCCTTCCTGTAATCAGGCAGGGGCTGTAACCATCGGCAATACTCTCGATCAGTGCTATTTCATTCCAAGGCTTCTCAATAGTTATATGACTGTGAAAAGGCTTCAAATCAGTTTGACATTTTTGATGGTGAGGAGCGTCCCCCAGTCTAATTTTTCCAAATGCATCATTTTCATGATATTTCACTCAAGTAGTATTTCTCCAGGGACAAGAGATGAAAGCATTTTTTTTGGTCATATGTGTCACATTTATAGGGTTTCCCTCAACTAAGGAAAGTAGAATCTTTAAGAGCAGAAACTGCTTAATTTTTGTGTTTCTACACCAAGTGATTAGCATAATGACTTATATAAATAGAACACTTAATGTCTGTGGAATTTTAATTCCATTTCATCCATTCCATAGATGGAACAATGGACTTGGAGTCAGGAAGTCCTGGGTTCAAATTCATCCTCAGACACTTCCTAGCTGTGTGCCTTGGGGAAATGACTAATTTTTCTTAGTCTCATCTCCCGCATCTGAAAAATGGAGTTGATAATAGCACTGACCTCCCAGGTTTGTTGTAAGGATCAAATGATACGATATTTGTAAAGCACTTTACCATCCTTAAAGCGCAATATAAGTGTTGGCAAATACTATTTCTCAGGCTTCTTCTCCAGAGGGAACTGAGCCCTTGGTACAGGCCTTCCCACACATTAATCTTATTCATAAGGTTTCTCTCTAGTATGAATTCTCTGATGCACTGTAAGGGGTGAGCTCTGGAAGAAGGCCTTCCCACATTCATTACATTTACAAGGCTTCATTCCATTCTGAAGATAGATATCTGATAAGGTCTCTGCTCCATCTAAAAGCCTGCCCATGCTAATTACATTTATAAAGTTCTTAGGTTTAAATTATCAGAAGAACTGTAAGAAATGAGGCTCCAGATGAAGGCCTTCCCATATTCATTACATGTATAAAAATGTCTCTCCAGGATGGATTTTCTGATGGTTAATAATTTCTGTGTCCTGACTGAAGACTTTTCCAAATTCATTGCATTCATAAACTTTCTCACCAGTGTGAATTCTCTGATGGTAAATAAGAGGGGAGTGTTGGATAAAGGCTTTACTACATCCATTCCACTCAAGGGACTTTTCTCTATTGTGAATTCTCTTATGTACAGTAAGGTGTCCACTCTGACTGAAAGCCTTCCAACATTCATTACATTTATAAGGCTTCTCTCCAGTGTGGATTCTTCGATGGCAAATAAGGGCTGTGTGTTGGATGAAGGCTTTACCACATTCATTACATTCATGAGGCTTTTCTCTGCTATGAATTCGTTTATGTAAAACAAGCGATGAATTCTGGGTGAAGGCTTTCCCACATTCATCACATTTATAAGGTTTCTCTCCAGTATGAATTATCTGGTGTCTAAGAAGTTCTGAGTTCCAGCTAAAAGTCTTCCCACACTGATTGCACTCATAAGGTTTCTCTCTAGTATGAGTACTGTGATGTACAGTAAGAGATGAACTACGGGTGAAAGCTTTCCCACATTCGTCACATTTATAAGGCTTCTCTCCAGTATGAATCCTCTGATGTAAAGTAAGAGATGAACTCTGGGTGAAAGCCTTCCCACATTCATTACACATATAAGGCTTCTCTCCAGTGTGAATTATTTGATGTCTGATAAGTTCTGAGTTCCAGACAAAGGCTTTTCCACACTCACTACACTCATAAGGTTTCTCTCCAGTATGAATTTTTTGATGTCTAATAAGTTCTGAGCTCTGGCTAAAGGCCTTCCCACATTCATTACATTCATAGGATTTCTCTCCGATATGAATTTTCTGATGGGCAGTAAGTGATAAGTGATCTATGGAGGCCTTTCTATATTCATTACTTGCATAATGTTCATCTTCATTATGAATTTTCTGATGATAAACAAGTTTCGCGTTTTGGCTGAAGGTCTTCCCACATTGGCTGTCTTCATAAGAGCCATCTCCAGTATGAAGCTGGGGGTGTCCAGTAAGGGCTGTGCCCCAGCTGAAGGCTATCTTCAGCTGATTATATTCATAGGCTTTCATTCCTGTATGTTTGCCAAAATACTGAGTATGATCTGGCGGATGATTAAAGTGTTCCCCACGTTCATCACACCTGGCCTGTTCTTTCCTGGATGCCCCTTTAGTATACTGAGTTAGGTCTGAATATGATGGGAAGATCTGGCCATGTGTGTCACTTCCATCATGACTGTCACCTACAGGAATGCTCCCTCGCAGAGAAAGGCCTGACCCTGGATTGAAGTTTCTTCCCAATCTGTTACATTGCTGGCCTCTTTCTCTGCTTATGGCCTTCCTGGGGGTAACTGCTAATTTGCTGGAGGGACTCTCCTGGCTGTCTTGCTTCTTGCCTGACTTGACATCACAAGCCCAGGCTTCTCCCAATTCAAACTTCCAAGGCCTGTTTCTGATGACATTCTTCCAGGATGACTCTACTGGAGAGATGTACTGCTCTGGAGTAGATCCTCTGATTTTAGCTCTCAACTCCCAATCTAAAGGAAAAAAAAATAACAACAGAAATATATCTTCTTACTGCTACCATGGAAAGGAAATGACTTTAAGTTTAGTCTCGCCTCTTATTTCCTCAAAGAGGAGGATAACCTTCATTCTTGAAAGGGCAGAATCAATGATAATGCAATCTCACCACACTTTCTTTTCTTTTTCTTTTTGGAGGGGGAAGACAGGACAATTGGGGTTAAGTGACTTGCCCAAGGTTACACGGCTAGTAAGTGTTAAGTGTCTGAGGCTGGATTTGAACTCTGGTCCTCCTGACTCCAGAGCTGGTGCTCTATTCACTGTGCCACCTAGCCACCTCTCACAACCACCCTTTCAAAGAGGGATCTGCTCTACAAAGGACATTCAAATACATGATAACCCAAGGCCTCCCGTCTCCCCTGCAACATAAGCAGGGCAGAGACTATAACTGAGCTTTACATAAGTGAGCAAACTTGGGCACAGAATAGTTAAAGAGAGAACCCATGTCACATGGTGCCCCAGGGCCCTGCTGGGACACAAGAGCTGAGATCTCGTGTGACTACTTGTGTAATGTCATCCTGCAACACAGGGAGGAACTGAAGGGGCTCATGGTGCCGATGATGTAGGTGTAGTCAGCCCTTCACAAACCCAAGAAGGCCATATCATTGGCATCCTTAGGCGGTCCTAACATAAATACCACCTTGCAGTATTCAAGGAACTTGAAAATACAACAGAGAGAACTCTGTTATTAACACTGGAGAAATCAGACAGCATGAAGGAACGGTGATGATTTTAGAAAGGAGAAATTCAGGAAACCATGAATGGCCAAGTCTGACACAGACACCCAGCTGAACTTTCCAAAGTCAATTCCAAAGTATATGGCTGTGCACAGTGGAAAAGTGAGGGTGAAAATCAGCCAAGTCGCACTAACAACACTTGTTGCTGAAGGGGCTTACAGCTCCTTCTATGACACTCAATGGCCATGATGCACTTTTGCTACCTACCTGATACAGTCTTTCATGAGTGAAGGCACTTACACAAAAGGGATATGCCACAAGGCTGGCTCTCAGGGCTTTTTCTGAAGACCTATTGAACAAACTGTTGTTGTCTGGACACAGTTCCTCCATACAGTTCATTTGTTTTTAACCCAATGAAGAAGTTAGGTATGCATCCCAACTATTTTTCGTTCTATTCTATTTAGTCCAATGTTCTAGCTTATTGGTCCCTTTTGTCACCCCACCTCACCCCACCCCAAAGAACTTGCCATGTGATGACCATGCCACACAAAGAGGCCTGTTTTGTTACAGAACTTGACCTCATCCTTTTACCTCTACCATAACACCCAGAGGCAGTGAAAATCTCCTCTCTGTCTTGTATCCCTCTCAGGGATTGGGATGGAGCCATAGACCTATTAAGTAATGGGAAAGTAGGTAGAAATATGGCTTCTGGCCAAAGAGCCTCTCAAAGAATGGTGAAGGAGAAAGCTAGGTGTTATTGAAAACCACTCTTTCTCCAAGGATAAAGTCAAATATTGCAAAAAATATTTTCAGGAATTAAGTGGTAACCTCAGGTTAGCTACCCTCTCTCAGAGCCCCCCACACTCTTACATGACTTTGGCAAAAGAGAGAATCTTGGGACTTCCAGTTAAAGGTCATGTGGGGAGGAGTCTGAGGCACAGAGAGGACCGACCCCATCATTCCTGAGGAGACCCAGATAAGTAACAGATCATTAACTGCCATGAGAGAGCAAGGCTATGTGGAATTCAAATAGTTAACTATCATCTTTTTAAGATGTTAACTGCCATAGGGTGGAGAACACCGAGGATAATTCATGAGAAGAAAGAGTTTAACATTCTTTTGCTTCTGATGAGAAGACGAAGTTAAATCTTATTCGATGCAGAAAGCAGTCAGTAGACATTTCTGAGAGGAATTGAGTCAGATATTCTGAGGAGAACTGATTGGTCACCCAGGGGCTCATTCCCATGTCTGAGGAGTTGGCAGTTGACAAGTGAGGGAACAATGACTTTTTGCTAGAACACAGGAGTGTCTTTGGCTATGATTGTCATCAACATTTAAAACATTTAAGATCAACGTTTAAAACATACTCTTTTATGATTCTTTCTTACTGGCAACTTAGTATAATTAATATATTTAACAATATTAATATATTGCTAATACATAATACTGTTAATACATTATAAAGCCAGTAACAGTGATGTGTGTCAAAGCTATCAGATCGGGGTTTGAGAGTGAAAGAGGAGAAATAACCTAAGAGAGGAGTTTTTCCCAGTTCTTCTGAGGTAGGGCTCAAGTTAATTTGTTGATTAACTAATTAAAGAGATTTTACATTTTAGTAATTTTAATGCCATTATCAGAATGCATACTTCAATTGCCTTTGAACCTGGTGAGAGAAAGAATAAGGTAATGAGTCAGTATCAGAATGACAGGAGGGGTGCAGAGTGTGTGTCCTTCAGAGTACGTGATAGGTATTGGATGATACTCCCACCCCTCCAAGTAGGAGTTGCTACATTTAGGGTTTTGTTTATGGAATCTCTACATGTTTAGTATTGATGCTTGTTATAGAGATAAAGAAGATCTAGGAAAGATCACATGCTGGACAACACTGGTTCTTCCCAACTATACTGGTACTTTAAGGAGAGCTGCTTGCCCAACATTTCCAGAAAATGATTACTTGAGCTAATGGCAACAGTGGGCTGATTTTATTCACTCACCTTCAAAAGAAGAGCTTGGATCTTGTCTCTCCAGCATCCATGGGGCTGCTCCCTGTTCCAACTGGGAGATCACATCTGGTTTGCAGACTGGAAACCCTGCTCATGGTAAATAGGGAACTGCTGAGGAGAGAAGAACCTCAGAATTCAGACCTTTTCAGGTAGTACCAGAGTACTGTCCACAGGGCCCCTAAGGATAACTAGTATGGTGTCCCTGGGAAGGGGGTAGGGAAATGCAGAAGTATGGACCATTCAGCCAATTTAGAATCAGAAAGAAAATTAGGCCATTTGTCATCTCCCTGACAAGGGCGCGTGTGAATATGTCCCATCTCCCAGTATTTGCATTGAGATCTGGGGAAAACTGGGTCAGATGATAAGATCCTGAGATCGAGAGCCAGATGGACCTCAGCAGATACTGTTCTCATTTTACAGATTGGGAAGCTAAGGCCAGAGAGAGAAAGTGACCTGCCCAAGGCCATGCAGGAGGTCCGTGTCAGAGGCAAGATGAGACACGAGGATCAGTCTGACCCAAAGTGAAAAGGGCTGGGCTGCCACGGGAGGGAGCAGCTCAGCCACTAGGTGGCACAACAGAGAGTGTTTTATAAAGCCTGACTCCACTTGGAGTCAGGAAGGCAAGAGTTCAAATTCTGATTCAGATTCTTAGTGTGAGCCTGGGCAAGTCATCAGGTTCCTCATCTGTAAAATGGGGACAATAAGAGCACCTGCCTCACAGGGTTATTGCGAGGCTAAGATCAAACAATCCGTAAAGTGCTTTGGAAACCCTAAGGCTCTACAGAAAGGTTTTCATGTAGTCATCAACAACCAGCTCCCTTCACTGGGGGACTTGAAGCCCAGGCAGGGGTTACCCAGATAGCCTCTGAGGCCAGTTCTGACTCCGACGTGGCATGATCCTATTTCTATCCTTCAGCCAAAATGACACAGATTCCACAATTCGACACTGCAAAGAATCAGTGAGGCCGGTGACGTTGAACAGCCCTCCCTCCACTCCAAGTCACGTCACCCCTACGTCATCTCCCCAATGTCACGGTCGTCTTCCGAGAATGAAGGACAAACCACAACAACCTGTGAGCAACAAAACATCAGAGGAGAACAGGGAGCACAAGTGCTGTGCCCTGTCTTTCAGCCCCCGAAGGATCAGGAATCTCTGGTCTCTAACAATTGCTAAACATTTAAAATCTTGTGTAACATGTAGGAAGGGAAAGAGACAAAGCAGCTCAGGCCCGGAGCTGATGCAGGGTCTCAGGGCCACGTTGTGGAAGGGAAGGTGGCGGGGTGGGGGGTCCTTACCCAGGGAGACCAGGTTCCTATAGTTCTCCAGCATCACCTCCTGATACAGTTTCTTCTGAGAGGCATCCAGGAAGCACCACTCCTCCTGGCTGAAATCCACAGCCACATCCTTGAATGACACAGATTCCTGATGCAGGAGGGAGATGGAAGGGATTTTGGAGGTCATCTGTCCAACTCCTTTTCCTGTGCCCAAAGGCCACAGGCCAACTAAGAGGCAGGGTCAGGAGGGGAACCCAGATGATCCAGTTCCCAGGCCCAGCTCTTTCTGCTACTCCATGCTGCCTTCTGCCTTCAGCTCTGAGTACTGTCTCCTTATGGGAGACCCAACCAACCCTGTGCCTCACTCTAACTGCCAAATCACACAACTGGTGACAGCCTGCTGGTCTGTACTTTATCACTACATACATAACAGTCACACCTGAGAAGTAATCATACCAAAGATGAATTTCTAGGCAGAGATTATACAGCAAACACTCACCATTCCTAACTGGTGCTATTTCTCTTTTTATATATAAATTTTTCCCCACTTAATATTTTATTTTTTCCAACTACATGTAAACGTGATTTTCAACACTTGACTTTTATAAGATTCTGAGTTCCAAATTCTTTTCTTCTTCCTTCCCTCCCCTTCTTTCCCCAAGACAGCAAACACTCTGATATAGGCTATATGTGTACAATCATATTCAGCGTATTTCTGCATTAGTTATGTTGTGAAAATAGAATCAGAACAAAAGGGAAAAACCATGAGAAAGAAAAAAAAATCCAAAGTGAAAATAGTCTGCTTCAATCTCCATTGAGATTCCATAGTTCTTTCTCTGGATGTGGATGGCATTTACCATCATGAGTCTTTTGGAATTGTCTTAGATAATGCATTTTTTTTTCTTTTTGGAGGGGGAAGGATGGGACAATTGGGGTTAAGTGACTTGCCTAAGGTCACATAGTAAGTAAGTGTTAAGTGTCTGAGACAATTTGAACTCTGGTCCTCCTGACTCCAGGGCTGGTGCTCTATTCACTGCAACACCTAGCCACTCCTAGGTACTTTATTTCTAAGCAGAGATAAGTCTATCAAAGTTGGTCATTACACAATGTTGCTGTTACTTTGTACAATGTTCTCCTGGTTCTGCTCATGTCACTCAGCACCAGTTCATGTAAATCTTTCCAGGTTTTTCTGAAAACAATAGTATTCTATTACTTTTATATACCAGAACTTGTTTAGTGATTCCCCAATTGATGGGCATCCCCTCAATTTCTAATTCTTTGTCACTTTAAAAAGAGCTGGTATAAATGTTTTTGTACATGTGGGTCCTTTGCCATCCCCCCCCTTTTTTTTTTAACGAACTCTTCGAGATACAGACCTAATAGTGGTATTGCTGGGTCATAGTTCCAAATTGTTCTCCAGAATGTTTGGTTCTAACTGGTGCTATTTCTACTGGATCAGAAGGAGTCCCCACTGAGACTGAAGTCAAGACCTGAATTTAAATCCTTCCTCAGACCCTTGCTAGATGTGTGACCTTGGGCAAGTCACTTCATCTCCTATCTGCCTTATTTTTCTCATCTATAAAAATTGGTGTGATGATAATCCCTAACACCCAGGTTCGTCCTGAAGACCAAATGAGATCATATTTTTAAAGTTTTTTGCAAACCTTTAAGTGCTTTCTAAATGGTAGCTGTAGTTATTACTGATCTCACAACTTCACACAAAATAATTTAAACCATCTGACTGAGGATGGAATGTAGCCTCATGGGGTTCCTGCATTGGGCATGTTAAGACATGGCAAAGCAGAGAGCCTGGGACAGTCCAAGAAAAACCTCCTTTCCAATCTGATGCTGAATTACCAAGGGCTACCCTTTCCTTCTGGATCTTCAGCCAATCCCAAATCCTCCTTACCAGGCCAGCATCACAGCCACATCTTTCCACCTTTTCTCCATGAAAACACAAAAGACCAAATGGCTCATTATGGAAGCTAGTCAAGCCCTGCCCAGCACTTAGTGATCCCGTCCTAGTAATAGACCCCAAAAGAAAGTAAGGGGGCCTGGCACAACCCATTCCCAGGGACTCTGTGCTGACTCTTTGGGATCACTGCTGCTCTGTATGGATATTGTAGGGGGACACTGCATAGGGTGTCTATGAATTAGACAATAATACAATGAGACAGATTCAAAATTGGCTGGGCGAACTCAAAGAGTAATTGTTAACAGGTCATTGGCGACATGGCAGGTTTTCAGTACCCCTTCCCCTCCCCAGGGATCTGTGCTTGAACTTATTTGATGTGGTTTGAATAAAGGCATAAATGCCCATAACATTGGCAAGTGGGAGGCATAGCTAACATGGCAAGCTCAGGACCTAAAAGGAGCTTGACAGGTGTGGGCATTGGGCTGAATCCATTCAGATGAGATTTAATAGGAATAACTGTAAACTCACATACTTGAGTGCAAAAAATCCACTTTATAAGTGCAATATGGGGAAGGCAGAGTCAGAACGCAGTTATTATGAAAAAGGAACATAAGCTCTTCGAGTAAGCTGTGTGAGAGGGTGACCAAAAATCCCTAATATTACTGTGTACCACATTAAGAGGGACAGAGCTTCCAGGACTAGGGAGGTGGTAACACCACTGCACTCGGTCCCCATCAGATTTCATTTATGCTCTATTCTGGGTGCCACGGTTTAAGAAAGACAATCCTAAGTTGGAGACTTTCCAGAAAAGAGCAACCATGGTGGTCTGGAATCCATGACAAAGGAGGCTCAGTTGAAGGTACTAGTCTTGTTTAGCATAGAAAATAAGAAGACTGGGTGTGTGAGGGGGATATATCTGTATTCAAACATCTCTTTGAAAGACTATAACATGCAGAAAGAATTAGACTTATCCTCTTTGGCTGTAGAAGGTAGAAACAGCAGAGATGGGGACATGTTAGGGTGAGACCCATTTAAACTGAATGGAAGAAAAGCTTCCTAACAATTGAGAGAGTTGTCCATAAAGTGGAATGATCTGCCCAGGGATGTGATGGTTCTCCCTCCAAGGGGGTCTAAAGCAGGTATATTACATTGGGGATTCTTTCTGGGTAAGGGTTGGATTAGAAGGCCAATGAAGTCCTTTCTGACTCTCAAATTCAGTGAGTCTATGAGACTTTGGCAAAAGCTCTCAGGTTGTTTTGGGGGACAAAAGGGTCAGATGTGTTTAGAGGATGCATATTTAGGTGGGTATGGAAGTGATTAAAAGACTTCACTCAAAAAGGAGTCATCAGTGATGCCATATTAATTTGGAAGTCCTCTAGTGGTCCAGGGTGTTTGGTCCTGGGCTGTTCAACTTGTACCTTGAAAATCTGTGATCCTATGAACTTTTTCTTTTCTTGTAATAACAAGTAATATAATCTCTGCCCTAATGGAGCTTATATTCTAATAGAGGAAGACAACATGTGTAGGAGAGCGGTATTTGGAAAAAGGAAGTCATAGGGATGATACTAGAGTCACAGAGCAATTGAGTGATGACAGAAGTATCTTTTCCAGGAATGGTAGTATTGACTGGTCACTTTTTCAGAACTATAGTTGGAAGGGGATGGAGGGATGGGTACGTGAGCATTGGTGTGGCATGAAGATGTGGCAGCTCTGGGTCAGGAATGCTCACCAATTAGCAGCCTGGAGCCTTGATGAAGAAGGCAGTGTGCCAAGCTGGACAGGGAGACTGGAGAGCAAGAGTTTGGTGCAATGAAAATGGTCATTTTGAAACAATCTGATATTTTTTCAAGGCTCATCTCATGTTACTATCTAAAAAAATGTTTTTCTCCTGGGGCCCTCCAGTTCTTAGTGCTCACTCCCTAAATTTCATTGTATTTACTTGGCATACATCTTGTATTGACTTACCTTGTTTATGCTATTTCCTCCAATTAGAATATAATTTCCTTGAAGCCAGGGACTGTTAGATTTTTACTTTTGCATCCCCAGCACACAACACAGTGCCTTACACAGAACAGGCATTTAATAGTGAAAATAAGGAATATCATCAAGTGGTTGGATTATCTGAATTCATACCATATATTTCCCTTGGGCTGGAAGTAATCGCTCTAACTCTGAAGAATGCGATTTTGAATATATGTGACCACTTCATGGGATCCATTATTTGTACTAATTGGGACCTGGCTGTACTTGGGACCTTCCCTTTTTTGGGTGTAAGGATAAAGGAGAGAGGATTATATAGCCAGGTGTCACAAAAGGAATTTAATAAGACACCTTTCTCTATCATGATCCAGGAAACTCACTCTTGAGATGACTGCATCAGCCTTGGGAATCCGATCTAACCTCTCTCACCCTCTGCCTCCAATTGGAGGGTGGGGTTATGAGCTCCAAACCTCCAATTAAAGAAAGAGCTCAGCTCAGACACCTCCTTATTTCTCACCTGGCTGTACTATTCTGGGGTTACTCTGACCTCTCTACCATGACCCCAGGAAGATCATTATGGGGATAACCTTGCCTACCCTTAACACACACACACACACACACACACACACACACACACACACACACACTTTTCAGTTTCCTTTTGGATTTGGTCTTCTCCATTAGCAGGTAAGTTCCTTGAGGGCAGGGACTATCTCTTTTCTACATCTAGATCCCTGGTGTAGCACTGTGCCTGAATATAACAGATGCTTGAGTAAATGTTCATTGACTACTATTTTTTGTAGCTTTGGTATCAATTGCTCTTCAAAAGATTCATATGGTTGACTTGTAAATTCAACATCAGCCAAAGATTTATTTCTTTAGCCCTTCAAATTTCTTTCTGAGATAGGGTTGTTTAGGAGTGCTTATATTTTGAAAACTTGGTTATTTTTCATTTTATGGATTTTTCAACCATCTCCGTACATGCTGTTTTGTGGCTATAGGCTTCTGTAGTACTTAAATCTTATCTCCCTCCCCCCGACCAACCCCTCCCCCCGTTATGAGTTCACCCTATTCTTGATACTTGGTATAGCACAAGGGCATACAGCAGGCACTTACAACATGTGGACTGATTCTTTTGAAATTTTTATTTTTTTATTTTTACAATCATATATAATATGTTTTATAATTATATTTTATTTTTATTTGATTTTGTTGCTTTTATGATAAATTTTTAATAATTTTAATAAATTTTAACTCTTAACCTTTCTATAGTGTTTCCCATTTATTCTATTTTCTCTCATTTTCAAGATTTCTTCACTGGTACTTGTTTGGGGGTTATTTGATTTTTCTAGCTTATTTCAGGCTCACTTCATGAATGTTCTTTTTCTATTTTGTTAATGTCTTTAGAAATTTATTTTCTCTCTCAATTACATTTTAGCTTCATCCCCCAAATGTTGTCTCTTTATCATTCTCTTTAACATTTTGATTGATTGTTCAACTCACTCATGACCATTTGAGAGGTGGTAGGCATTCCCTCCTTGGAGGCCTTTAAGCTTATATCAGGTCATGTAAGTTGTAGGGGGAATTCCTTTTACGTAGGGATTGGATTAGATACATGCTGAGATCCATTTCAAAATTTTGAAATTCATTTATTCAGAATGTCATTGTCTAAATTTAAATTTCTATTTTGTTTCTTGCCTTAACCACCAGACTGATGTTTGTAAAGGCCTTTAACATTGTCACCTTTTTCAGATTTATTTATGAGTTCTTTTCACCCTAGCACACTATGCTTTTCTAAAGTTACCATATGAGACTAAGAATAGGTATATTCTTGAAATTCCCATTTAGAAGTCCTTTAAATCTAATTTTCCCAACAGTGTGTTTGCTCTGTTTTCTTTCTTGTTAGATTTATCTGGTTCTTAAAAACAAACAAACAAGCATTAAAGTCTCTAGTTATTGTATTAACCCTAACTCTTTTTCCTTAAACAATCTAGAGGCTTTGCCATTTGGTGCAGACATATTTATTGATGACACAGTTTCATTGTTTATTGTGACTTTTAAGAGTAGCGTCTTCAGTTAGTTTCTTGATGTTGTATATTTTTACTGTTGCCTTATTTGAAATTCTGACTGCAACTCAGGCTTCTCTGCAAAGAACTCAGGAAAAGAACATTTAATGCCAGGCCCTCACTTCTCCTGTGTTTCTAATTTTCACATCTTTGCTCTTTATAAACTCTCCTGCCATCGTCTTGCTTTGCATTAGGAAATTTAGTTCCCTCCATGGCCCCCTATATATTAGTTGCCATTCAAAGTCCTTTCCAGGCTGGTTCTTTGGGCACCTATACATTATTCCCCATCATGCACTGCACTCTCAGTGTGGTCAATCTCATCAACTGATCTGTATCTTGGAACATGCTGTCCTTGTCTTACACAGCCCCTGGGATGCACCTTCTCTCCCTCTCCCCCCACCCCCCCCCCCCCGCCCCCAGGGTTCTTTAGAGCTCAGCTTAAATAGCACTGCCTGCAGGTGGGCATTCGGTTTCCTGATCTCTCCTCCCAGGTGAACAAATGGAAGGAAGGAAGGAAGGAAGGAAGGAAGGGAGGGAGGGAGGAGAAAAAGAGATGGAGGGAGAAAAGAAGGAAGGAAGACAGATTTTTGTCTTTTGTGATACAGTATCCCAAGATTTCTTCTGGTTTTTAGCAGACACTAAGAGATCTTAGGAGATCCTTACTGCCTTTCCCTGCCCCATATATAGGTGGTTGCCAAGCCCTTGACAACCTTAAAGTCCTCTCTCAGTGCTGGCCATAATAACAGGGAGGCCCAGGAGGATGTGATGGGGCCTTCCTTCTGACAGCACTTCCCATTTTCCTGTCTCTATCTTCTTGGTACATGACTGCTTGTATATCGTCTCCCCCATTTGTCTGGAAGCTCCTTGGGATCAGGGGCTGTGTTTTTGCCTTTCTTTGAGGCCCCACGGTCTAGTACAGTGCCTGACACACAGTAGGTGTGTCACCTTCTTCAGCTTTATCTCAGAATGTGCTTTCCTATAAGGTGAATTTTGCATTATTATCTCCATGAGGTGTCCTCTCAGTTTCCCCTCTTCAAAGAAATCTCAATTGGAATCTTCATCAGAATTTTTAATGTGTTTTACCTCTGCCTTCTCGTTTCTTCCTTCCCTTCTTTTCCTGAAGCATTTCATCTAAAGTTTTCACTTTCCAAAATCCTTTTCATCACCCATTTAAGTCTCCCCCTCTACCCCCTCCCCTCCCAACACCACAGTTGCTGCCCACCCAAAGACTGAGAAGAAACATTGAGTATAGAAGAGGTACGCTTTTCCCATTTGGCATGACCTAGTGATGTCATATTTGAACTTCTCATCTAAGTTTTTTTATAAACTTTCTCTCACAAAGTATTGAATAATGAAATTGTCCGTTTTTAATAACTACTGTAAAAAAAAAAAGGTAGTTGTAATATTACTGGGATACAAGATCTTCCCCACCCATGACTTTACAGAAGCTTGTTAAAAGCTGGGATGACTCTCTGGAGGGCAGCTGAGGTGTGAGGGAGGGAACCTGAGAAAGCTGGAGGCTGATGGGCACACCATATTGAGTGACAGTGGCCAGCCAGGCGTCCAGGACTCTCTGCTTTCCCCTGCCCTATAGCAGGAACCCAGGCCAAAGCTAAGAGATCACATTCCCTTTTGGAGGACACTGGGGTCAGGGGAGGCCCCAGGATCTGGAGAATGGGGAAGCACATGGAGCTGGGTTATCCTGTAGATGTGTAACACGGGGCTTCTACACTGGTCTGATTTAATCAATGTGCTATGTGGGGCCAGGGCTCAGACACAGGGAGCAAGGGTGATAGGACTTGGTCCTTAGGAACCTGGTTGGAAGAAGAGAACCTTGCCTCTGAGATGGTGAATGGCCCCTGAGCCCCCTCATGCCAAGGGCAGTTTCCCATGGCTGTTTTCCTAAGGGATCTCTTTTACGTTTAGGAGATAATGGATGTTCTCTCTCCTTGGTCCTGGGGGCTTCCTCACCACCCCAGCTTCCACTGGGGTGGAAAGAGAAGATTTGGTAAGGCTGGGGTTTTTAATATTTGTTGTATTAAGGATTCCTTTTCAGAATCACATTTTTAACTGCACAAAATGAATGATAAAGTATTACAAAGGACACTGATTATGTTGAGATACAGTCATCTAAATGTTTAAAAACAACAACAATGTTTTGGGCAGCTAAGTGGCACAGAGAATATGGAGTGCTGGTCCTGGAGTCAGGAAGACCTCACGCTTACTAGCTGTGTGACCCTGGGAAAGTCGCTTAACCCTGTTTGCCTCAGTTTCTAAATTTGTAAAGGGAGCTGGAGAAGGAAATGGCCAACCACTCCGGTATCTCTGCCAATAGACCCCAAATGTGGTCACAGCGAGTCAGACCTGACCAAAATGACCAAACAACTACAATGCATCTGCTTTAATGGAGAAAAACCGTCAACGGTTTTCCTTCTAATATCTGGCTGTGACAGAAATAACCACATTAATTGTGGTGGCAGCCTCTGGTTCTATCAGGCAATTGAGACAGTGGGAGCAATGGCGTGAAGTGGCCCGATACGGCATCACTATGGCTGGGCCGAGGCACGGGATGGCCAACTGTGGCTGACCAGACTGATGCAAGCTTGAAGGCAGAGTCTGTGTGGACCTCTGGAGGGGGGATGCCTCTCAGGCTGCACATCTCAGAGCTGTTGCAATTCTGTTCTGCAATAGCATGGGTAATACGAGGTTAAAGGTCAAACTGGACAAAAGCAAGATGCTGGACACTTGTGGCTAGCCGTGGAGAACAGCAAAGAAAGGCAAACACACAACCCTGCCATCAAGGAGCTTCCAGACGAATGGCAGAGACAAGATGCAAACCACCATGTTTCTTTAACCCCTTCCCCCATGGGGTGGAAGGCAATCAGGAAGTTGGCCATCCGTCTAGTAGTTACATGGGGAAAATGGCAGCCTTCATAACCCTGCTCTTCCATGTAATTTGACACGAAAGGTAAGAGTGTCCCGCCTCTCTCGGCCTCCCCTACTATGGCCAAGCTCAACCCAGAGGTCTTTGGGAACTCTGGGGAAAACCCATCTGTTAGGCTCCTGTAGTTGGGTCCTGCATCTTAAGTCACCATGGCAACACCATCTGAAAAGGAAGTCGGCCCAAGGTGCACATATCAGACGACCCCAAGGGCCCTTCTAGGACAAGGAATCTTAGACTTAACCTAAGTTATGGGAACAGATAAATGTTTGTCAAATGAACTCACCTGGGCCACAACTCTCTGGATCCCAGGGGCAACTCCCTCCTGCTCCATTCTCCCCTCTTAAAGGCCGGAATTGCCGTCGGCTGTGCTGGAGAGAGAGAATGAGTCATCAGGGAACATGGCTTTCTTTGAAGCTCTCAGAGGACCACCAGTAATCCTGCCCAGAGCCTTGGGAGGTGAGGAAGGCCTCACACTACTATTTTCATCTTGCTGTGTTTGCCAGCTGAGGTTTGGTGGGCAGGACTGACCCCAAATAGCCTGACTGGTCCACGTGGGAGCCTACCTTGACATCCTAATCTCTTTCCTGACAACATGTTAGCCACCAGCCCAGTTTCTGAACCTTCTCTTCTCTGGAAGCCGAGCCCACAGACCTGTGTGATACTGAGAGCAGGACCGTCCTTGGGACTTCACTCTGCTGGTCATTGACAGGGAGGTTCAAAGGAGGTGATAGTTTCCCCAATAATTCCTCAGAAATCAAAGTGTGTATGTGTGTGTGTGTGTGTGTGTGTGTGTGTGTGTGTGTGTGTGTGTGTGTGTGAAAGAGAGATACCCAAACCATCTAAGCCTTAGATTCGAAGGGAAGCAGCCTGGATCAGGCTTAGAAACGATTAAATCCTGAAAAAACACAAAACAAAAAAAAACCACAACACCTTCTGTCCTCTACCAGTCCCTGCTTTTCCCTAACCTTGGGAGATCCTGGGGCTTAGAGAGGGCCTGTCCTTCCTGACCCTCCTCGAGCTGGCTCTGAATCTCACCTCCCAAGTGACAGCTGCCCACTGTGGTGCTGCTCACCCCTCAGGCCACAGCCCACCAGAGAAGAGGACCTCGGGAGAGGGCCCAGCAGGAGAGGGGCTCTGCAGAAGACTGCTGGGGAGGGGGCAGGAGGTAAGAAGTGGGGATTTAGCCCAAGGGAGCGGATAATGGAAGAACACAAGTCATCGCAGGAACCTTGGGCTGGGGGAGCAGAGAGCTTGGGGCTGTTGATTCCAGATTTGGTTAACCTAGATCCCAGTGGGGCCCAGAGAAGGGTTCGGGGGCTGGGTCTCTAAAGGAGCATGAGGAGCAAGCAACTTTTGGGCCCTTGGAGGGAGCAGGTCGGGGTCTTGGTGAAACTTGGGGGACATGGGGAGAGGAGATACCTGGGTCTTGTGGGCAGGGGGATGAAGGGAAGGACATGCCTGGGTCCTAATGAGGAGGTAGGGGATGCCTGAGACCTTGGGGTGGAGGGGAGTTACAGGACGAAGGTATGTGTGTGTGTCTAAGGGGGCCAGGCGACGCCTGCGATGGGCTGAGTGGCACGGGGGGCATCTGCATCCGTGGGGTGGCAGAGATGCTGGAGGAGATGGAGGCCAGGAGACACCTGGGTCCTTGGGGAAGACGGGGGCCAGGGGATGCCTGGGATGGGGATGGGGGTGGGGGGCACGTCTGAGTCTGGGGATGTGTGAAGGGGGTCAGGGGATGCCTGGGTCCCAGGGAGGGGCATAGGGGTCGCAAGCCGCCCGGGTCCAAAGGAGGAGGACCATTGCAGGACTCACCTGGTGCTACCAAGCGATGGATGAGAAAGAGGAAATGGAAGGAAAGTCCATGGCGGGGGATTATGGGAAATGTAGTCCGAGGAGCAGAAGTGACTTCTGCGCATGCCCAGGGGCACCCCCTTCCCCCGCCCGGGAGGGGATATTGACAAGCTTTGGCTAGCTGTCACCTCTGCTGCTCCCGTTCAAATACAGAGCCCCCCCCGGGGGTGAGGGGCAGCCAGTCTAAAAGAAGATCTGGGGGTAGCAGTGGTCCCTCTGTACCCTCCCCATCTGACCTCCTCTGGAGAACCGTCCTCGGTTCTGGACACAAAGACAATCTCTGGGTTAAAGAGGCAGCTAGACGAAGGCCTGGGTTCGAATCCACCCTTCTTCCCAAGGTTTCCCACTTGTGTGACCTTGGGTCACTCTCGGGCCCTCAGTTTCCTCATCTATAAAATGAAGCCCTTGGGAAGGGGCTGGAGGTGGCAGGGACGTGTGGGTGAGGGGAGCAAGAGGTATACCCGAAGCTGGGGTGGCTCTGTGCATGGGGCGGGGGCAGCCGGCTGGTGAAGCACGTCCGGTCCCTGGCACCTGGGGTCGTGTGAAGGGGCTGGGGATGTGAAGCCCAGTGGGGGCGGCACCGGGTCCCTGCTCCAGCCCAGGCTTGGCTCACCGCGTCACCTGCACTCCAAGAACAGTGGCTCTGCATTATTTCCAACATCAAATATAAAATCCAGGACCACGCGAGCTAGCGCAAAGCGCTCTGCCCGGGGCCTATGGCATAGTGGGCGCTTTACGAGGGCTGCTTTCCTTCTGCTTTGCGACCTCCCCAGTCTCCTTATACAACCCCTCTTCCTTCAGACGGCGCTGTCCAGGCACCCGACCTTCTCGTGGGTTCCAGAAGAGCCAGCCCTTCCTGTCAGCCTGTCCCCGCTGATCGCCCCCCAGGCAAGGAACGCTCTCCCTTCGGACCCCCTCCTGGCTTTCTTGGTGTCCTCCTCCAGCACCTAAAACACCTCCCAGACCGCCATCAGTCCAGCCCGTATCTATCTCGCAGGTCCCCGGACATTTTCCTGTTTGTGGGATGCCCCCATCAGACCATGGGCTCCCCTACTTTAAGGCAGGGGCTGTTCTTTGTCTTCTGCGTTTTCAATGCTCAGTAAGCGCCTCATGAATGCTCAGTGACTAAGTCTTCAAGGACCCGAGGCGGTGCCACAGGAAAGAGGGATTAAGTCGGTTCCCCTTGGCCCCAGGAGGCAAACCAGGAATAATTGGGGGGGGGGGGGAGAGAGGAATACGAGGAGTTACAAAGAAGCAAATGTAAGCGTGGTGTCAGGGCCGGAATAAGCATTTATTAAGCACCCGCTGAGTACCAAGCACTGTGTTAAGCACTTTACAAATTCCTCCTCCAACCCTGGGATGTCGCTACGATTATCACCCCCACTTTACAGTTGAAGAAACTGAGGCAAACAAGGCGACTTGCCCAGGTTCGTACAGCTAGTGGTTGAAGTTGGATTTAAACTCAGCTCTTCCTGACTCCAGGCCACATGCTCTATCCCCTGGGTTGTTTGGGTCCTGTCTGACTCTCCACGGCTCCATCACTACCCCATCTGGGGTCTTCTTGGCAGAGATGCTGGAGTGTTTGCCACTTCCTTCTCCAGCTCGTTTTACAGATGGGGAAACTGAGGCAAGCAGAGTTCAGTGACTTGATCAGGATCCCACAGCTAGGGATGTGTCTGAGGTTGGATTTGAACTTATGAAGACGAGTCTTCCCGGCTTCAGGCTCGGCATTCTATGAACTGGGCCCTGTGGCTACCCCCAGAGACCAAATGAAAGACAAAGAGGAAGAACCAGCAAGTCCAGAGCTCTGCCTGGGCCTTCTCCCCGATTTCCTCTCTACTCCCTCCCCATGATCACATCAGCTCCATAGGGTTCAGTGATCAGGTCTATGCAGGTAACTCTCCAGCTCCAGCCCCACACGGCTGGCGAGTGGCCACAGCCACCAGGGCGTTGCATCAACATGTCTAAGGCCGTTTCTTCATCATCTACTCCTCTTCCTAATGCTGCGTCTGCAGGGGGCACTACCAGGCATTCACACTTGAGTGTCAGGACTCTTGGACCTCTCCCTCCCTCCCCATCCAGAAAAGCATGGGGGTCTCTCTGATCCCTACTCTGACACCTCTCTCCCATCCATCTCCTCTGCACTCTCATCGCAGCCACCCTCATTCAGGCCCTCGGTTCTCTTGTATCAGTGATGCGGTGGCCTCGGATTGGCCCTTTGCGTCTCCATTCCCCATTCGGCTGCCAAGCTGACATGCCTAAAGTAAAGGGTTGCCATTTTTCTACTCTAGAAGCATCGGGGGCTCCCTGTGGGAGGCTGAGACGGGTAATAAGCATTTACATAAGTGCCTTCAGTGTGCCAGGCACTGCGCTGGGCATTGCTGGAAATAGGATCTCATTTGATTCGCACAAGATCCCTGGAAGTGGAGTGCTGTTAACTCCATTTCTAGAACCTCCTATAGGCTGTGACTGTTGAACTGAGGCTGGAAGGGGTTTGGGGGTTACAGGTGAGGATGGAATCTTCCAGGCATGGGGGCAACCTCCACAGATAGCATTTTAGCCTAAAAGGAAGGGAATAGGCAGGGAGGCTAGGGCACAGGGTATCATGAGCTAATCAGCCTAGAAAGGCAGCTGGAGTCAGGTTGTGATGGGCTGAAATGCCGAGAAAAGTCTGGAATTTATCCCAGATGTAATCGGAAGCCCCTGAAGCTTCTTGGCAGCAGAGTGAGTGATATGGTTAGATGTGTGCTCAGGACTATTGGCCTGGCACTGTGGGAAGTAAGGATCAGAGGGAGGAGAGGCTGGATTCCATAAAGCCAACCAGGACCCTGCTGCAAGAGTCTGGAGCTGATGAGGGGCTGAATGAGCAGACTTGGTGTGAATAAGAACTCCTGTTGTCAGACTGTCAGACTCTAAGGGTGGCCTCAGGGAGGAGGTGGGGAGAGGTCCTTGATGTCAAAACTCTTTTCATAGTAATACAAAGACATTTTCATTTATCATGTAGGAAATACATATAGACAAAACCTACACAAACCAGAGCTCTTTGTGGGGCAGGGGTCCTCAATAACTTAGGAGAGTATAAAGGAGTCCAGAGACCCCAAGTTTGAGGAGCCAGCATAGAGGGGCAACCCTGAGTGCGTATCCACCAGGAAACATCTTGGACAAATACTACAAACAGGTTGGACTGCCTCCCTGGGATAGCATCTTCTTTTAGTGACCTTGAATTTCTCCAGGAAACATTAATATTTTTTATGCCAATATTCTTGAGGTGATTTGGTGGTGTGGTACATTAAGTGCTGGGCCTGAAGCTGGAAAGGCCTGAGTTCCAATCCAGCTCTAAACACTTTTGTGTGATCCTGAGAAAGTCACTCAACCTCTCTGTGCCTGTTTGCTCACCCATAAAATGGGGGTGACACCTTCCTCCCAGGGTTGCTCTGCAAACCTTGAGAGAGGGACATAAAGGTCACCCACCATCATCATCAATCACTGTCTGCTGATGTCTGGCTGCAAGCCACACAAGGGCGGTCTCATGCAAAGAGCAGACTTCAGAAAACAGACTTGAGGAGCAGCTATCAGTTAAGACACCAGGGTCTGAGAATGAGTGTTGATCTTCTAGGACTAGATCATGGCTCAAAACATGGACACAAAAGGAACCTGGCCATGGCTACAGTGAACTTTAAAACCGGCAGGTAAAAACTTGTGCAAACTGAGACCAAAATGAAGAGGGAGGGGGAACAACCTCAGTAGAATGACTGGGCCAGAGACCATGGGAGGGGTCACTGCAGGGCAGGAAGAGGGAAAAGATCATTGGAGTGAAAATCCCAGGGAGGAGCCAGTAGTCACAGTCACAGCTTCAGATGTGTGTGCACGTGCATGTGTGTGTGTGTGTGTGTGCACGTGCATGTATGTGTGTGTGTGTGTGTGCACGTGCATGCATTGGGAAACATCACTGAATATTCCAAAAGACCCCTCCCACAGAGAGATCTGGTGAGCAGAGGGCAGGAGAGTATTTAGGTGAAGGTTAATGGAGATAAAAACAGAGGGAAACTCTTGTTGAAGTGTAGAGTTGATACCATTGGCACAGAAACAGGCAACTGATGATTATGGGAGATGAGCTATGAGCCTGGATGAAGGTCCAGCAGTGACCGGAGGCTTCCTGTCTGCTGCCAAAGGCAGAACTGCTAACATTTTCTTGACTGGTCTGGATGATAATTTACATTAAACAGTAAGGGAATGGACAAGGGGAACTGCTCATTTTTCCCCCGACCCGATTCTCCCCCAGAACAGATTGAGGGGGTGGAAATGACAGGGACCGTGGTCCAGATTGTAGAGTCTGTGACATATGAGGTCAAGTGAATTAGTGTGAATGCACCCCAGCACCAGGACCAACGAGCCCCAGCAGATTTCACCGAGTTAAGAGCAAGGAAAGGCAAGAAACAAGGACCTTAAATTTTGCTGGAGTAGTCAGCCCACAATGGATGGGAAATTCTTAGGAATGAATGATTCTGAAGACACAAAGAGAAACGATGTGGCTCTGATGCTCCAAAAAGGGAAGAAAGTGTGCTAATGATCAGATGGTGAGCCGACTTCAGGTGGGCTAACCTAGCTAGCTGAACCGGGGCTGACAGGTAGCCTGTAGCCTAGTGGTCAGAGCCCTGGGCCCAGAATCAAGAAGACCTAGGTTCAAATTCAGCCTCAGATACTTGCTGGCTGTGTGAGCCTGGCCAGGTCACTTACCTTATTTACCTTATTTTTCTCAATTCTAGCAGGATATAATTTCTAGGGTTGTCATGAGGCTGAAATGAGAGAATATTTATAAATGATTCTGCGCAGTGCCAAACACACAGTAGGCCCATATAAATGCTTACTAAACAGTATTACTAAGTACCTACTATCTGCAGGATATGGTAAAGTAGGGAGAAGCTCACTGCAGAACACTGGACAGGAGGCAAATTGCTTTTTTTTTTTTTTTCCTTCTTTTGGTCATAGCAATTTATGAATCCATATGTCAGGGAAAGGCCTGTGATCTCTATGGGGACGGGAGGACTCAGACCAGTATAACACAGGTTCAGATAACTTTTTTTTAGAAAAATAGTTTATTTTAAACACACTTAAGAAATACAAACAGGCAAACAATACAGAAGTGATCTCAAAGTGAAAGTGTAAATTCCAAACTATTTACATGTTGATTTTAAAAAGCAAAATACCATTTACACATTAACAATTTGTTCTTTATGCTCTCACAATTTCTTTTCAGTCCCTGCATATATGCCTTTTCTATGGTCATCCTTGACTTTCAAAAAAAATGCAGTCAAAGGCCATAAAAAGAATAAGAAAGGGATAACAAAGAGGGAGTTGAGAGCTGCAACCTCGATCTGTTAGAAGACCCCTGAGGAGCCTTTCAGCACACTACTCCCCTCTCCGACACTGTTTTTCTACAATTTCAATGGTAATTTCCATATTTTGTTTTAACACTTGAGAGAGTTCATCATGTTCTACCACTTCTCCTGATAATTATACTGATTTTTTTTCTCCTACATGAATTCCCTTCCAGCTTTTAAGAAATACTGATTCTTTGAAAGTCTGAAAGAATTCATTTAGGAATGGCCAGTGCTGGACCCTTTATATGGGGGAGATTGCTAATTACCTCATTTCTCCTTTTGAGACTAATCTGACATTAGCCACTTCTTGTCTGGCCAGCTTGGATATTTTTCCATATATGTAGAAGCTGATTCATTGAAGTTCTCATATAATAGCTTCAGATAATTTTTAAGATTTCTTTTACTTTTCTACACATATAATTTTCTCTATCTTTTCTAATTCAGTAATTTGATTTTCATCAATTTTTTCAACATTTTCTTGACATCTTTGTTTTTATATCAATCATTTGTCAATATATATATGCTTCACACATATGTAAGCATCTCCACACACTATCCATCATAATAAAGGAAGCCCATCAAGTTAAAGAGGCCAATATAGTAACCTTATCTGTGTGCCACATTTGGGATCCATAGTCCATTGCCTTCTCTGCTAAGTGGAGAGGGTGCTTCTTCATCTGAACTCTGGAATGTGTATTGATCCCTTCATTTATTCAACAGCCTTTGTGTTTCACTTGAAAGAACTGTAGTCACTGTATATATCTCTTCTTCTCCTTTCTTCACTCTCTAATTTCGTTTATCTTATCTTCCCAAGCTCCTCAGAATTATTCCCATTTGCCATTATTTACACTATTGTTAAATTTCACTAAATCAGTATTTTGCAATGTGTTCAGCCATGTCCATCTGCTTTGTTTGCAATTTTTTTTACTACCACAATATGATATTTTGATATGTATGGGACCTTTCCTTCTTCACAGTAGTGGATTTACTGGAGCCAAAGGGAATGAACAATTCAGTAACTTGTCTGGAATAAACCAGATTGTTTTCCAGAACAGTGATACCAATTCCTAACACCACCAAGAGTGTGTTTAGTGTGCCTGCTTTCCCTTACAGATGATTTTCACCTTTGACAATTTGCTGGGTGTGAAGTCAAATTTCAGAGATCAGTTAATTTGCATTGTTTTACAAAATTAGAACACCTCTTTTGTTTTAGTGACAAGTTTTCTCCTTCATTCAATTCCTTTGCCCACTAATCAATTGGAGGATGGCCCTGCATTTTATGTTTGAGTCAACTCCCTATATATTTTGGAAATTAAATTATCAGATGTTATGCCAGAGAATGCTGGTTTTCCATAACTTCTCTTATTCTATTTTGTTCATGAACAGTTTTAAATTCATCACTGAAACTGCATATTTTATCCCACTCTGGGGATAGAATTCTCTTTGAAATTCTCAGTGAAATGACTGACTTATTAAATGCCATACTATCAAGGGTTTGAGATGACTGGTTTTTTACTGGACACAGATAATGGAGGAGCTGCAGCCTTTTCCTACACTTATTTGGGGATGGGAGGTCAGAAGCCTTTTGGGTCCAGAGAATATCAAGATGGTATGCAGACCTGGAAAAGATTAACTTTTAATTTTTTTAATCCTATTGCCTACCACAGATGATTTTTTTTCCCCTTGTGTATTTCCCCAAGTGTGCAGAAACAGGATTGTGTGTGGCTGTCATGAGGAACACCATGTATTTTTCCTATGGATAATATTAATGACATGCCCAATGTTCACATGATGCTTTACATTTTGCATAAGATTTTTTCAGACGTGATCTCTTGGAGCCTCACAACAACCCTGTAAGAAGTGGGCGCTACCTGAGGCTCTGTAAAATTGAGTAACAGCTACTGGTACCCACATTTAGAAAGCATCAGGGGCAGAATATGAATGCAGGTCTTCCTGTGCCCAGTCCAGCTCTCTATATGATAGAGCACTGCTTCTCTCAGTGCGAGTCTTCTCATTATTAGGATGTCTGTATAACTGGATAGTGACTGTAATACTACCTGTGATTCTTTAATAAAGAATGCTCAGTCTGGCACTGGGAGTTCTCTGGTGTGGCTCCTGCACACCTTTCAAATCTTATTCATGCTCCTCCTCATACATTCTCTGCCCCTGACCAACTGGTCTGCAATGTGCTGTCCATGCACAATGTTCTCTGTTCTGAATGCATGCACTTGCACAAGTGGGGTCTCCCATCTGAAATGCAGTCAATGCACTCTACCCTCACTCCCTCTTAGAAGAAAGTTCTTAGCTTCTTTCAAAGTATCGTCCATCAACTACTTTCCATAAGAGGTCTTTCCAGATTCCCTCCACTATAGCTTCCTTTCCATATTGAAATGAGTTTGTGTATCTTTTGTGTCTTCTTCCTTATCTGCATGTAGAGGCCCTTACCCAGCAGAAGGTAAGCTCCCTGGGAGGCAGGAACAGCTAGTTTTCCTTCTAACTCCAGCCTCTAGCATAAAGTTTGGTGCATAAACAATATGTCTTTTAACAAATGTTTGTTCAATTGATGAAACTACTCTCTGGGATGAATTTTTTGATGGTAAACAAGGAGGGATTATTGATTAATGGCATTTCACGCAACTGTGAATTCTCTCATGCACAGTAAGATTTGTGCTGCATAGACTTTTCTAAATTTACAATCTTCAATTCCCTATCTCTGTGCCTGGTAAGCTCTCCCTCTTCACTGATACCTCTCAAGAAGCCCAGATCTCTGGAAAGCTCAGCTCACGGACCACATGCTGTAGGAGGCCTTTCCTGATCTCTCCAGTGGTTAAGTTTGCTTCCAGCCCCAGAAATTACACTGTATTTAGTTATTTGTGTACATATTGTTCCTTCCAATAGAGTGTAAGCTTACTGAGGCCAGGGACTGCATCATTTCTGCTTTTGTATCCCCAGTGTCTAGCATAGTGCCTTGCATAAAGTAGGCTAATAAATGTTCATTAAACTGAATCGGACTGAATTCATTACATTTATAAGGCTTCTCTCCAGTATGGATTTTCTGATGTCTTATAAGGTCTGTGCTCCAGCTAAAGGCCTTCCCACACTGACTACATTTATAAGGCTTCTCTCCAGTATGAATTTTCTGATGTCTAATAAGTTCTGTGCTTCTGCTGAAGCCTTTCCCACACTGATTACATTCATAAGGTTTCTCTCCAGTATGATTTCTCTGATGTACACTAAGGGAAGAACTTCGAGTAAAGGCCTTCCCACACTCATTACATTTAAATGGCTTCTCTCCAGTATGAATATTCTGATGTCTGATAAGGTCTCTACTCCAGCTGAAGGCCTGCCCACAATGACTACATTCATAAGGTTTCTCTCCAGTATGAATTCTCTGATGTACAGAAAGGGAGGAACTCCGGATGAAGGCCTTCCCACATTCACTACATTTATAAGGCTTCTCTCCAGTATGAATTTTTTGATGTCTAATAAGGTCAGTGCTCCGTCTGAAGGCTTTTCCACATTCACTGCATTCATAAGATTTCTCTCCAGTGTGAATTCTCTGATGATAAATAAGAGATGAATGTTGGATGAAGGTTTTACCACATTCATTACATTCATGAGGTTTCTCTCCAGTATGAATTCTCTGATGTACAGTAAGGTTTGCACTCTGCCTGAAGGCCTTCCCACATTGATTGCATTCATAAGATTTCTCTCCAGTATGAATTCTCTGATGGCAAATAAGGGATGAGTGTTCACTGAAAGCCTTGCCACATTCATTACATTTGTGAGGTTTTTCTCCAGTGTGAATTCTCTGGTGTACAGTAAGGGATGAGCTCTGAGTGAAGTCCTTCCCACATATATTACATTTATAAGGCTTTTCTCCAGTATGAATTTTCTGATGTCTAATGAGGTCTGTACTACGCCTAAAGGCTTTCCCACATTGATTACATTCATAAGGTTTCTCTCCAGTATGAACTCTCTGGTGGTAGGTAAGAGATGAGTGATGGATGAAGGCCGTACCACATTCATTACATTTATGGGGTTTCTCTCCAGTATGAATTTTCTGATGATAAATAAGCTTTGTATTCTGGATAAAGGCCTTCCCACATTCATTACACTTATACGGCTTTTCTCCAGTGTGAATTCTCTGATGTCTAATAAGATCTGTGCTCCAGCTGAAGGCCTTCCCACATTGATTACATTCATATGCCTTCTCTCCAGTATGAAATCTCTGATGGTATGTAAGAGATGAGTGATGCATGAAGGAAATGCCACATTCATTACATTTATGGGGTTTCTCACCAGTATGAATTTTTTGATGGTAAATAAGTTTTGTGCTCTGGCTGAAGGCCTTTCCACATTCGTTACATTTATAAGGCTTTTCTCCAGTGTAAATCTTCTGGCGTCCAATAAAGTCTGTGCCCCAGCTAATGACTTTCTCACACTGATTATTTTCATAAGCTTTCTCTCCATTAGATTTTCTATGACAAGGAATAAGGTCTGACTGATAATTGAAGAATTTTCCCCATTCATTAGAATTAGAAAACGTACTCCCTGAGCTGATTTCTGCATGTTTAACTAGGTTTGAATATTGCCTGAAGTTCTTTTCATCAGTATCACATTCATGTTGATTTTCTCTGACAGGACCCTTCTGCTGTAGAGAAATCAATGACTCCAGACTGAAGCTTCTCCCAAATTTATAACATTCTTCACTTTGCCCTTCAGAGAGAGTTTTCGGGGAGCTAACTTTCAAGTGCCCTGAATGACTTTCCTGGTTTCTCGGCTTCATTTCTAAATTGACATTATATTCCCAGCCTTCTCCCAATTTGAAATCCTGGGGACTGCTGCATGTGTGTCTCTCCTGCAATGATTCATCCATAGAAATGGCCACCTCTGGAAGAGACTCACTGGTTTCAGGCCTAGTCTCCCAATCTGAAGGAAATAAAAAATATAAATATATCCTTTTCCCTTTACTGGCAGGAAGTAAATTGCTTTACACTTTGTCTCACTTTCTGTTTCCTTAATCAAGAATAATCTCCAAACTTGACATTAGCTCACATTTGTAGTTATTTACTTTCCAAAGAACTTTCTTATATATTACAATATTAGATTGTAACAATGAGACTGGGATCTAAGAAGGGTAGGTACTATTACCTTATAAATATAAGGAAACTGAGGCCCAGTGTAGTTTAGTGACTGTTAAAAATAAAGTTTTCAGACATTATATTAAGAGAGACAAATTAAGTTCAAGTATCCAAGCCAAAAGTTTTACTTCCCACTGAACTACTAAAAAGATCAGTGACTGATGAGACGGTTAAGTTTTAAGAAATCAACATCAAAGAATAGGGACATGAAGACCAAAGAGAGGCATGTCATAATTTGGAAAGAGAAAATTCTGAAAACTACCAATAATAAGTTTCAATAGAAATGACTGATACATTTCTACAAATTCTAAAAATTATGAAACAGATGGTTTGCAAATAACTGAAAAGAACTGGTAAAAACCAACCATACCGATCTAGTTATTTGTCCTTTACGATGGGCCTTTTAGCCTGTTACATGAGAAGAATAAAGTAGTTATAACATATGCAGACTATGGCATCATATTTGACAAGATCTTTTGTGCTGTTTTGTCAGATTACGAAAGTAGAAATGGTATGGATATAGTACGCTAAAACAAACCTATCAACTCTTTAAGCTATAATGCCCAAAGAGTTTTGATTAATGGGTTGATGCCAATTTTGAATGAGGTCTCTACTATCACATGGACTTGGCTGTGTCCTATTTGATAGTTAGCAATGACTTCAAAGAAGACATTCTTTTGATATTTGCAGATGACACAAGACAAGGCTGAATGCCTAAAACACTGGAGAACAACAAAAAGATTTCAAAGAGTATTTGAGACAGGTATGGTTCACAGATGAAAAAGAAATAATATTAACAGGGATAAACCAAAGATAGTCTCATGAAAGCATTTGCACAAGTACTAGATGGGGTAGAAGTGGTTTAAGAACCAGATACATGAGAGGGAAGGTCTGGCAATTTTAGTCAAACCTCAATATAAGGTAAAAACATTTGGTGAATTTGGAAAATTGCAAGCCCAACATGACGTTTTTTTCTTTTTAAATCAATTACAACAGCACCAGTTTCATGACAGTTTAGCACTTTTGGATAATGATGAGCCACCTGCTACACCAGGAGAGCTAGAGAAGGCTGGAGACAAGGGTGGATGAGAAAGAACCTAAAGTAGAAAGGCCAGCTGGTTAGTGGAGCAGAGAACACAAAAGGGGGACACATCACTGTCATCTTTAAATAGAGGAACACTAGTCACATGTGCTTAGAAACAGCTTGTGAATAGAATAAACTGTGTTGACAAAGCTTTTCTTCGATAAACTTTGATTAGTAAAGCATCTGCTGTGGGCACTACTGCAGACTCTAGGTTACAATGACAAAACCAAAACTGCACTTGTCTTGAGGGAGCTTCCACTGCTACCCATAATTACGACCACCTGGAGACCCTTGGATCTGTAAAAGGAAGCCCTACTAAGAACGGGGAAGTGCTTTTGCTTTGCTTTTCTATGTCAACAGGATTATCCGTTTTTCAGGTGTGAGACAAAAGTTCTCTTGTAAACCATGGGGCCAGGAGGCTGATTGGTTGTTGGTTTGGTTCTTCCCCCTCTTCCCTCCAGAAGTTTCTTTGTGGCTTACTCAATTTATATTTCTGAGATCCAGTTTTTCAGAATCTCTACTACCTGTTTTTATTAATCTGAGCAATTAGTATTTTTAAGGTTAATTCAATTTTTCATCTAATTTTATATATATATATGTATATATATATATATATATATTTTTTTTTCCTCCTAGAATATTGTTCTCTGGTCCTGCTATTTCTCCAGTCTATGGAAAACAAGACGAGCACGCTCTTAGTACAATTTGTGGGCACCTGAAGTGCTAAGAACTTAAGTGGCCTGTCCCAAGTCACAAAGACGCTATTCAGAGGTCAGACTTGACCACAGGGATAATCCCTAAGGCCAGCTTCCTGTTTGTCAGTCAGGGCTCTCTCTGAGTGTCTGAAATATCATTAGTCGCATGGTTCTGATAATTTACTTTATTCCCACTCCATTCACTATGAGTTTTTCAGTTTTTATTCTATTCATTTAACTTTTTTCTCTCATTTTTGGGTCAAATTAGTTGTCTGTCAATTGTATTGATCTTTTTAAGAACAACTTCATAAATTAAATATTATTTTTATTTTCAATTTTTTCTCTTCTGATTTTCCAAATTTTTATACATATTGGAGATTTTTAAATTTTCCAGCTGAATAATCAAATTTTTTTCATATATTTTTGAATACATTAATACAATATTTTCCTTTAAGGCCTATTTTAGTAGCAAAACATGAATTCATCTATGCAATACCACTGCTATAATTCCCATGACTGTTTCCAAAGTCTATTCTTTGACCCTATCATTCTTAGCATAACATTACTGAAACTACACTGAAGTCTGGACCTTTATTCACATCTCCCTATCTGATCACGGCCTTTAAAGGATACATTTTATACTTCTTCCAAATCTATCTTGCTTGATTGCAGTCAGTTTTTGCCATGGTGCCATCCACTGCTGAAAAATAGGCAAACTTCTTAAAATTCTTATTCAGTAATAATGCACTTCTGTTATATCTTGGGTTTCTACTATTTTGTTCAAGTATGTACTTTTAAATCTTTGTATCAGGCTTATCTAAGGCCGTTAGAGACATTTTAATCACTTAAAATTATTACCTATTTAGAAGTCTTTAGATACTTAGGTGCTATGATAATTTGGTACATATCATTATTATAATTTCCCTCTTATGACATCATCATTTTGTTTCTTGTTCCCTTGTCCAATATCATGGTTACCATTACTGCTTTTCTTGGACTGAAGTGTAAATTCTAATACAACTCCTCCTTTTTAAAACTTTCTTTTATATTCCAAATCATTAGGTTTCACTTTCTAATTCATTCCGCTATCATTTCAATATTATGGGAGAATTCATTAATTTTATTAACATTAATTGGGCCCTTCTGGCTTAGAGTGAATGTCAATGTTAACTGTTTCTCTTTGGAACACCAATCCTGAGGGTCTTCTCCTCCCAGCTTGATTTCCACCCTGCCTTTCTTTTTTTAAATTAAAGGGGCCATCCCTGGACTCACTTCTTAAAGAGGCCTATTCACTGAATGGGTGCTGCCTCACTCTTAAGTGAGAACCTGAAAAGGCCTTAGCCTAAAAGGCCCAGGGTCTCCCACTGCATCCTGGGTCATCTCCAGTCATCCTGAATATCTGGCTGCTGGACCCAGAGGGCTTGGAGGAGAATGTGAGGCCAGTGACCTTGCACAGCCTTCCCTCCCTCAAATCAAAGTCAACTGCAAGTCACACCATCACCTCCCTGACACTGTGGTCCTCTTAGAAAACGAAGGACAAACACATTTCTTCCATCAAACTTTGTTCCATTACAGTCCTTTACTCCTTCCTTGCCTTGCATGGCAGCCTCCTTTTACTGCTATGTCCTTTACTTTGCCTTGCCCAAATTAGATAAGGATATGGTTTAGATCACTCTCCTCCAAACTAGGAACACTAGGTTTAATTCATCTGTAGCACCTCATTTTTTCATAAATACACTTTATTCACGCCTTTTATATTTACATCAGTTTCATGATATGCCCTCCCTGGTAGCAAATAATAAGTTAAGCAAAACCAACCCTCAGACTCTTTTAATCTGACAGTATACACAATGCCATATAGTAGGAAGTCCTCCATTTGTCTGCCAAGAGGAGGGAGAATGGTATCATTGTTTATTTCCCTGAGACATTTCAATCCCAGGTTATTACAATAATCCATGCTTGGTCTATCTCTTCCAACAGGCTATTTCTGCTCTAGACATGCACTCCCCTCTTCCCACTTGCACTTACCAGCATACCCTTTCTCCTAATGGGCATGTCCTATGCATGGAATTGTAACCTTTCCCAACTTGGAGCCTTTGTCAATGATAGAGGTAGGAAATCTAGCTGAACCATCTACTAGAAACTGTAGTTATCCCTATCATAACTAGCTCTTGTCTAAACCTGAAGATTATATCATGTGGGACAGAACCCTCGTGGAACCACCATGAACTGAGGGGAGGAACAAGAACCAAGAAGAACCTGGCACTTGCTCTGGCAGGTGCCTCTTGCAGACTCACCATTCTCCTTCTACTTCATGTCATATACCTGGGCGCCTCTTTTCCGGCTGTTTTCTATCTCTCTGGAGAGCACTCCCCTTGCTTCTTTGTCTCTTTTTGGGTGACAACAATATTTGTATATCCTTGTTCCATCTCCTCAAGTCCAAAAGCATCTCAAATTAAGCTACAAATGTCTTCTCTTGAGTGAAGTTAAAAGGCACCAACTGAAAACCTGGGGATTTCTGCATTCATTGGTCCTAATGTTTTCTGCAGAAACATTTAAGTTTCCCCAAAGCGGTAGCGGTGGCAGATTGAGGACACCTAACCTTCAAGATACACTATTTTTTAGATACTTTCATAGGGTACTTAAAAAGGGCAAGGTCTCCCACTGCATTTGGGGTCATCTCCAGTTGTCTTAATCTATGTCTTGCACTGGACTCAGATGACCATGGAGGAGAATGAGCCTGTTGAGTTTGCACAGCTCTGCCTCACTTAAATTCAAGTCACTTGCAAGTCAAGACATCACCCTCCTGATATCATTTGTCCTCTTTGAGAAGTTAAGACAAACAACAACAGCAGCAGCAAACCTTTTGAACACCCAATGCCTAGGCTTGGCTTTCTTGGTTCCCTGGGAAAACATTTAAAGAAAATGGGGCTCACAAAATATAATACTCTACCCTCACAAGAGTACACTACAGAACTAATATATTCTGGACAGGAAGAAGAAATAAATTATGAGAAAAGAGATGCCCAAGATTTGTGTAAAGACTTGATCTGGAATTAATTGGGGAATTCATTTGCCTGGTTGTCTAGGGGAGTGCTCTATCACATGCAGAACAGCAAGTGCTTGAGTGACTTGTTTTAATGATATCAAAGGTGGGGAGGGAAGAAGGACCAAAGAGAGAACTGTATTTGATTCACATCACTGCGGAAGAAGAGATTGTTGGGGTGGAAATGATGAGAATCTGGGGGATTTGTGAAATGACTATTCCATATTTGAGGTTGTGATTGTGAAAGACAGAAAATCCAGCAGTAGTCTGACATAATGTAATGTAATTCATTTAGCAGGTATTTGGTCCTTAGTAACTAAGGACTAAGTACTTCTGTGAAAGAGGCAGAGGGTGTGAACTCTATCCTGTGTGAAAGAAGCAGAAGGTATGAACTTTTTTCTCCTGTGTGAACAGAGGGGCATGAACTCTGTCTCCTGTTGCTGATATGGCAGGAAAGAGTTGTCTGAGACAGGAGGCCAGTGTGTGTATATAAGAAGAATTCCAGAGACAGAGAATCAGAATCAGGAATCTTCATCCTGGTGGCTCCTGTAGAGGGAGCAGAATTTTCACAGCAGCTGGGAGCTGGGCCTGCTGGTCTGAGAACTAAGTTGGAGTTTTCTACTACACCAGAATCTGATGAAGGCCAAAGTTGCTGAGAAGGAGGCTACCTGGAAGGCCAAGATTCCTTCTGGGTCTTAGGGCCAGCTGAACTGCTGGAGGACTGAAGAAGCATGACCAGGATAAGACTGTTTGTGGTTGATCCTTGAGTTCTGGCAACAGAAGCTGTGAAGGTTCTGAGATGTGCTGGACCTTGTGAACTTCAGTGTGTGCTAAGAACTGCTAGGAGGACTGGATGAGAACCTGGGAGCTGTCTATCTCTGGATCCAGGTGACTGTTTGGTGGATTCAGGTAGGAGCTGGGACCACGGAAGGGGATCCAGGGAATCTGAGAGCCTCCCCTGCTCCCAGTCAAGATGAAGAAAAGGCCTCCTCTTGGATACTGAATATGTGATGAAATTGAAGTTTACTAGACACTGAGGGGTGGAGAGTTTGTCTAATTTTCTAATGATTACATTTAGTGATTAATGATACTTAGTAATTGTGAATCTGGATAAGTGACTGATTAATGTAACATATGATTTCCCCATGAGCAGAAGACTGATTACTGTTTTGTGAAATGACTGATTAAGTAAGGAGGGTTTCCCCCCTTAGGGAAACCAGATGATTATTCTTTTGTTCTTTGTTCTAAATATTGTGGCCACTGTAGTGAAAACTATGTGATCATTCTAATGTTAAGCTGTTGTGAACACTATATTGTGATTTCCTGTGATAATGTAATGTTGTGAATGTACAATGTTGTGAATTACATAAGATGTAATGTTGTGAATAATATACTGTACCTTGATTTGTTATGAATGCTTGCCTTGATTTGTAATGGACAAATTGAATGTTCACCATACTGTGTAATCAGAACCTTAAAAGCTGTTCACAGCAGCATTCTATTGGGAATCTGCTAGTGCATGGTATTACAGATGCCTCCTAGCTTTTGACAGAGAATTCCAAACATGAAAGGATACACATTGTAGCTTAGAGTTCAAGAAGATGGATGTGCACAAAGAATGGAAACAAGGTCAAGGAATGCCAAGACAACCATCACAATGTGCCATCATCTTGACATTTCAGGAGGGCTAAAGTTTGGTTAGCTAAGGTTGGTAAGAAAAGGAAAGAAATGGTTTAGTTGTATCAGAGAGAGGAAGATAACCAGTTTTCCTGCCAATGACCACAATCTTTGGATTGAAAAACAAAAAAAAAAGATTAAATATGGCCCACTGGAAATTGATACCCAGGATAAGTGATGAAATAATGAGAGAAATAAGTACCCTTGATGACTTGGTCCAGATGAACTACCTATTTGGGTATTTAAAACTGTAGATATAAGTTGGTGTCAATAATTCTCCAAATGTTATTTTTCTAAATGTTCACATCAATTATTTTAGAATTCAGGCTGCCCTTCAGTGAGCTTTCCCTTTCTAATAAGAGGGGAAAACATTTAAACAATGCTTGATGATCTTTGGAAAATCATGAATTAATGAATACTGCAGAACTGGAGAATAAAAAGCCCTCCCCCCAACTCCTTGTCTTTTTTTTTTTTCCCAAGAAGAGACTAGAGCCTAAAATTTATAGATTGATTTTGGCAAAATTCTAAAGGAGATCATTAAAAAGACAGATAGTAATTAATACCTAGAAAGGAAGAATGCTAAGAAAGTGTTGGCCACAAGGTGGTCTCTGCCAATAAATCTTATCAAACTATCCATACCTGCTTTTTTGACAAAGTTACTAGACTGGCACATCAGGGAAATGCTTTATCAATTTACCAGATGTTGGCAAAGAATGTGAGAAAGAGTTTTATGCTATTTTTGGAGAAAAGATGGAAATACAGGCTGGACAACTTGAGGGATGTGGAATTGGTGGAATGAAGAGACCCACAGGCTACTTGTAAAATGGATTAGTGTCAACTTGTGAAGTCTCCAAGGATTAGGATTTGTCTGGGTGTCATTTAACATTTTTATCATTTTATCATTTTGGATAAAATCACAGATGAGTTGCTTACCAAATTTGTCATTGACACAAATGGAGAGGTTAGCATGGGAAGACAGATTCCAAAATCAGAGGATAAAATTTAGTAGGGATAATGTAAGGAATTTCCTAAAGTCTTCTCACGTTGATTACATTCTGATGGTTTCTCTGAAGTATGAAGACTCTGGCAGAAAATAAGGAATAAATGCTGACTGGAAGCTTATCCATGTTCATTAATTTACAAAGTTTTGGTGAACTATTCAATTCTCTGATGTACACCTCAAGTTCGTGCTCTGGCTGATTACAATCTCACATTCATTGTAAGACTTCATCACCAGTGTGAATTTTCTGATGTCTAATAAGTTCTGTACTCCAGCTGAAGGTTTTCCCACATGGAATACACACATAAGGATTCTCACCAATATGAACTTTCTGATGTTTAATACGATCTATGCTACACCTGAAGGCTTTCCCACACTGGTTACACTCATATGGTTTCTCTCCCATAGGAATTCTTTGATGCACAATAAGGGACGAGCTACGAGTGAAGGCCTTCCCACATTCACCACATTTATAAGGCTTCTCTCCAGTGTGAATTTTCTGATGTCTAATAAGGTCTCGATTCCAACTGAAGGCTTGACCACAGTGATGACATTCATAGGGTTTTTCACCTGTATGAATCCTCCTATGTACAGTAAGGCATGAACTCTGGCTAAAGGTCTTCCCACATTCACTGCATTTATAAGGTTTTTCTCCAGTGTGAATTTTCTGATGTCTAATGAGGTCTGTACTCTGTCCGAAGGCCTTCCTACACTGATTACATTCATAAGATTTCTCTCCATTGTGAATTCTCTGATGGTAAGTAAGGGATGAGTAATGTATGAATGCTTTGCTGCATTCACTACACTTATGGGGTTTTTCACCAGTATGAATTTTCTGATGATAAATAAGCTTTGCATTTTGGCTAAAGGCCTTCCCACATTCATTACATTCATAAGGCTTCTCTCCAGTATGACTCCTCTGATGGTAACTGATCTTTGTCTTCTGGCTAAAGGACCTGAAACATTCATTACACTTAAAAGGCTTCTCTCCAGTATGAAGTTTTTGATGGTAAGTGATGAGTGATACGTGAAGGCTCTACCACATTCACTGCATTCATAAGGCTTCTCCCCAGTATGACTTCTTTGATGGGCTATGAGTTTTGTGCTCTGGCTGAAGGCCTTCCCACATTCATTACATTTATAAAGCTTCTCTCCAGTGCGAATTTTCTGATGTCTGTTAAGATCTGTGTTCCAGTTAAAGGTCTTCCCACATTCACTATATTCACAATATTTTTCTCTGGTATGGTTTTCATTACACTGAGCAAGGTCTGACTGATGACTCACAGATTTATCTTCTTCTTGACACTCAGAACTTCTCTTCTCTGAGGCAGTTTCCATACCTTTAATTAGGTCTGAATATTTTCTGAAGCACATTCCACTTGTATTACATTCATGGTGACTCTGTCCTAAAGGAACTCTCTGCTGAAGAGACAGCACTGACCCCTCTCTCCCAAATATTTGATGTTCATGGCCTCTCCCTTTCTTGGATGTAATTACTAATTGCCTAGAAGCAATCCTTTGGTTCCCCTGCTTCTTCTCTAACTTGAAGTCCCAGAGACTGTGGTTGGTGAGTCTCTCCTGGGATGATCCTTCCATAGAAATGCCCAGCTTTGGAGGAAACTCTTTGGTTTCAGGCCTAGTCTCCCAATCTGAAGGAAATAAAAAATATAAATGTATCTTCTTCCCTCCAGTGGGACCAAGAACCCCGATTTACATCTAGCCTCAATTTCTGTCTCCTCAAGGAGAATCTTCCAACGTGAAAGGGCAGAATTAGCAACAGTAAAATACCACTCCCTCATATTCACAGGGTGCTTGATCTTACAAAGAGATTTCACACAGATTATGACTGGATCCTCACCACATACCTGTGGTTCAGGGAGCATGGAAGCATGATTCCATTTTACAGATGAGGAAACTAAGTTGGAGAATAGTTAAGCAACACAACTAAAGTCACACTGTTGGGGAAGACTGAGCTAGGAATAGAACTCAGATCTTGTGACTGCTGCTCTAGTACTCTTTCCATGAGACAACACACATCAGAGAGAGAGAAGTGAAGCCCGAGGAGCACCTCATCCATCTGAATGAATTCAAGCAACCCGGCCCCAAATAATCAAGTCTCAAAGGACTAAAAGGACACCAAGGCATGACAGAAGGACATCCCTCAGGAATCAGGGCACACAAGTGAGGTACCAGAAGATGGATTCTCTGTTTTGCAGATGACCTAAAGCCAGGTAAGGGAGCTAACATACTACACAAGAGATCAGCTACCAAGACTACCCCAAAATATGTCCTGCTTAAGCCCGAGGAAGGAAACGTAAACAGCAACACATGTCCTACAGACGGTGTAGAAGAATCCTGTGCTTGTGTGTCTCAGTGGTTCCCCACTGCCCTGGATATAGAACACAGATGCCACTGACATTTCAAGCCTTTCCCTGTTTCTAGTCAATCTTTTCAGCCTCATTACACTTTCCTCCTCCTTCCACCCTTGTGCCCGCCATGCTCTAGCCAAACAGCTGCCTCTTTGCTGCTTCCTGGGTTTCTTCATCTCCCAGTGTGGAATGGTCTGCCTCCTCCATTTTGCCCTCTTGGAAGCTTCCATTCCCTAAAGGCATTCCTTTCCTCAGGGGTCACATGCTATAAAAGTCCATTTCTGACTGTTTCATCCAGTGGTTAGGACCATTCCTCCTCCATCCCATCAGTCTGTGTTTACTTGTCAGTAGTTCCCATCCAACATCCACTTCCAGGGAGAATGTGAGGAGATCCTTGAAGGCCAGGGAGATGCCCAGTGGAGTGTCTGGAAGAAGGGGAGCGCTTGTCAAATGCTTAGAGCATGGATGAACACATCAAGGGAACAAATGTGACAATTTTCATTAAAATCTTATTATGTCAAAGTGTGACTCTGGTTGAAGAAGCTCTCAAAGAGGCTGAAGACAGAGAGCATACAGTTAGAGAGGCCCTGGTCCTCACTCACTCTGGCCAAGGCCAGACCAGACCAACTGCTTCTTGAACACAGCACCCAGCACCACTTCTGAAGGCCCTGACACCCTCCCTGACAGGCTTGGACTCAAGATATTGGGCACAGTCAAGGATCTGAAGATGAGGTCACCAAGGAATAAATGGCTGAAAACTCAGGGGAGAGTGAACCCAGAAAAGAGAAGAATGAACACCTTGACATCTGAAAGCTGTCAGATGGAATAAAGACAACAGGCCCCTACTTGTGGTGTGCCCTCTGACTGACAAAGGTCCTCCACTGACTTGGCCTTCTCTGACCCTAATATAAAAGTGCCAAGAGCGCTGCTACCAGGTGCTGACCTCCAGGGAGTGCCTGACCTGACTTTCCACTGCTAGTATGGCTGCTCCCACTCTATGACTGAGATAAGCTGTTCTCCCAGTCAGCGACGGCCAGAGCCAGGTCAGAGACGGGGCTCCTTCCACGAAGGCGTGTGCCCATGCTCATGTACCTCAGTGAGGGTGGCAGGGTGGGCACACCTGCCCCAGAGTTAGAGATGAGACACATAAAACACTGACTCTCCCTCTAGGCCTTCACCTTCCCTTAGCTCTGTCTGGATCTTGTTTGGGGGCTGCAGGCTCTCTCTCCTTGAGGGCAGTGTGTGGCTCTGAGCTCCCAGTCTCCCCAATGTCAGCTGGGGAGTCAGACGCCGGCAATGATGGAAGCAAGTGTCCTGCTGAGCATCTTACAAATAGCGTCTCCTCAGATCCTCATAGCTCTGAGAGGGAGGTGTGTTTTACAAGTGAGGAAACCGAGGCCCACAGAGGTGAAATGACTTGTCCAGGGTCACGCAGTTAGTAGGCCTTCCTGACTCCAGGCCCAGGGCTCTACGTGCGGCACCACCAGATGCACCACGACAGAAGCCCACGGCCACGTCGATTCTGGTGTCTTGTAGGGACGCTGAGACCCCTCTTTACAAAGAGTGTGTGCACCCCTGGGGCGGGCTTGTGACCAACAAGTTCCAGCTCCAGGACAACACTCTAAGCAGAACTGCCCAGACTCTTGAGCCGCCCCTCAAAGGGCTGAACCTGACCCTCTGCAAGGGCTGGCTGCTCATTACTGTCCACCAGACAACTTCCTCATGTTCCTTCCAGCTCAAAGCGGTCTTCCTAGAGGCACTGCTAAGGAAAAGGAGATCAAGGGTGGGGGTGGTGCCTGTCCTTCCTCCACTATCAGTGTCCGGCCTGACCTCAGACCAGACTCCCTGGCACCTTTCCAGCCTGGGCCGCAGAATCCTCAGCTCCCTTCCAGGTTTCCCCGTGCTGCCTCCTACACAAGGTCTTCTTTTATCCACCTGCTGATTTCTCTTGTACTCACTTCTCTATGCACGTCTGTCTTCCCACCAGAACATGAGCTCTGGTCTTGGGACCTTCCACACACGAACACGGGGCCTGACATTCAGCAAGCATTTACTAAATGTCTAGCGGATGGGAGAGTTCTGCGATATCACTAGTGGGACACCGACAACAATCTCTCACCCCCTTCAGAGCCTCGGTGCTCAGGGGTGGGGTGGGTATTGCCAAGTGTCATTGCACCTCTTTTACAGACAAGGAAACAGGTTACGAAAGGCCAAGGGAGGAACCCAAGGATGCGGCTCATTTAGACCCTCATCCAAATCACTGAAATAGTCCCCCCCCCTGCCCCAAAGGCCTTCCTTCAGATCCCTCCTCCACAGGGACCAGGGGTCCTGACTCCCCCGGCTCTGCTCCGTCATCACTGCCCAATGCCCAGGCACACCTGGACCCACCAGGGGCTCCATCTCCAGTTGTAACAGCAAGAATAATGCATTAGGACGTCCATCACACTGCAACGTTTGCAAAGTGCTTGACACATATCTCACTGGATTCTCACAATTACCTTGGAGGGGAGGCACTATTATCTCTGTCCTACAGATGAGGAAACTGAGGCAGACGGCGGTAAAGGGCCTGAGGCTGGGCTCGAACCCAAGTCTTCAACTCCCCCCGGGCCACTTTCCTGCCTTTCCTCATTGAAATCCTAGGAGGCAGGGAATAAATTCATCATTCCCACTTTACAGATGAAGGACTTGCAGCTGAGAGGCGTTAGTTAGGTGATGGTCCCACAGTCATGCCGCATACAACCCCAAATCCAACCATCTCTCCCTCACACTCCCTGACTCTTACCCACCATGAGTGGGGGAGACGGCTGCAGATGCCCCCCAGAAATGCCTGGATGGGGCAGCGACCCCCCGAGAGAGCAGAGAAGGGAAAGAAGCCTCCAAGGAGGAGGTGGATGGGAGGGCCAACACCAGGAAGAGGGAGGAGGGCCAGACCTCAGGCCCCTGAGCCCCCTTCCAAATACCTTCCTGAGATACCACCGGGCCATGATTCTGCTCTGACAAGTGGCCTGGAGCTCCAGGGCTGACCCTACTAGGCCCCGAGGCTGCTTTTTCACTGGGAAGGCTTTGCCCTCCCTTCTCTACAGCTCAAAGTCCAGCAGGACTGTGGTCTGGCCAGGGTGTGGGCGACTCTCTACACCTCCCTGCCTGTGGGGGCCCCTGTGAACCTCCCTCTATTTCCCAAGCACTGGAGCACTGGGCCCCTCATATAGACATGATCACACGTGTGGGGTGTGGAAGGTCACCAGGTGCTGTTTCAATGGCTCATCTCATATCTAACCAGGGAACAACAAATGCTTCCTCTTCCCCTCTGATCCTTGTAGTGTCTAGTGAAGAATCAAATACCTGGCTAAGGAATGATGGGGGGGGTGCGCTTTGGTGGTGAAGAAGAGGAGTTCCTATGGGGGGGGGGGTGAAGAAGGGAAAGAGAGGAGGAAATGAAGAGGAAGGGGAAGGGGGAAGAAAAGCATTTCCCCATGCAGCCTCCTCTGATAAGGAGCCCAAAGACAGAGAGAACTCAGGCAGGAGATCTACTGAGAACAAGGTGGTATCATTCTGCACTGGCTGGGCTAGTGTGGACAAGAGCTCCAGGCCCAACACATCCAAGGGCCTTTCTTGCAATAGTCTCTCCTGAAGGGTCTGCTTTTAGCTCACTCACCTGGACAGGAACCTCGTGGGCCTTCTCTCCTCAGCATCCCCAGGGCTGCTCCTTCCTCCAGTCGGGAGATCACATCTGGTTTGGGAACTGGAAACCCTGCTCATGGAAAATGAGAAAGTGCTGAGGAAAGTCAGGCATCTCCAAAGTTCCTTCCGGCATCTGTCTCTTCAGGACAGGCAGCCACACTTTGTGGAAGGCCCCAGAGCAAAGTCCCATGGATGGCTGGAGGATGCTCTTGTGGGGCCTTCCAAAGAATGGGGGTGGAGAGATGGTCATTGAGTGGATTTGGAATTAGAAACAAAATCAGGTCATTGCTCCATCTCCTTAGTGGGAAAGTGAGAACATTTTACACTGTCAAGTAAGTACCTGTATTGGGACTCAGGGTGGGGGGAAACAGAGGACGGGGAAAGGAGCTCAGGAACAGGGCACCCTGATGCAGCTGCCAGAGAAGAGGGAGTAGAAGGGCCCTGACCTTTGGCCACAAAGGGCTTTGGCATCTCTGGGCTCTTCATGCCAAGCAGGAATGCTTAGCAACACAAAGACCCTGAAGCATTCAACAAGTGGGAAGCAAACCACTCCCACCCCCCGCCTCCCACCTCGAGAGATGGGGGCTGCAGCCAAGCATCCTCACCCAGGGACAGCAAGTTCTTGTAGTTCTCCAGCATGACCTCCTTGTACAGCTCCCTCTGAGAAGGGTCCAGCTGCCCCCACTCCTCCTGGGTGAAGTCCACAGCCACATCCTTGAAGGTCACCGACTCCTGCAATACCAGAGAGGCATCTGCTCACCAAGGGGCCGGCCCACATGTGGCAGATGGCCAGGAAGGGTCAGACAGTTTGTGTGGTTCCCCCCACCCCTCAGGACACGGTCTAAGTGCTCCAGGTCCTTGACCCTCTCTGAGGCCAGATTTGAACTCAGGTCTTCCTGACTCCAGGGCCAGTACACCTAGCACAGCAAGGATCACTTTCTTTAGCCTCATTTTACAAAACAGGAAACAGAGAACTGGGGAGTTAAAGGACTACGTGCCTGAGCAGAGCTGAATCTGGGCATCTGGACAGTCCAGTGTTCCTTCTCTGTTTCCCCTGCCCCAAACTGAGCACCCCCCAAAGGAGTGCCAGTCCCTCATTGCTCGAAGGTGAACTATGTGGAACACCCTGCCGGCACCTGAGAGATCCCTAAGGCTAAAGTCGCCCTCTGAACAGTCACTCCCCATGAGGTCAGACTTCCAGAGTCTTCCTTGGAGGCTTCTGGGTAGTGTGCACCAAGACCGTTTGTTTTCTGAAGGCCTGGATCACTGAGCACCAGTGGAGAGGCTCCTTGCTAGGAGGTAAGGGACGTGTCCTCAGGTCAAGGTAAACACCAGCATGAACTATGTGTTGTGAGGTGTGACCCTGGCCTGGCCCCTTTTGCCAAGAAGCAGAAAAGGGGAATGGGTGAGGAAAGCTTAGGGCAGCTGGGGTCCCATAGTGGACAGAGTGCTGGGTCTGGAGTCAGGAAGACTGGAGTAAAAGTGCTATCTCAGACACTTACTGTCTGGGTGAACCAGGACAAGTCACTTCACCTCTGAGAAGGTGTTGACCTGCATTGGTAGGGGGAGTTTCTTCACTTGGGAGTTCCCTCTACCAATGAAATCACAGGGCCAACTGCTATCTCCTTCCTTTCATGACCCAATGTAGTCCTCTCTCCCCTTCTCCCTCCACCCCTGCCCTAGGCCTTATCACAGTGAAGACATCACTAAAAAAACCTTTTTGAAATATGGAAGAGGACGGTTCACTTATATGTGGTGCCTCCAGATTTCCAAAGCATTTTTACAGACACAATCTCACCTGAACCTCCCGACAACCCTGTGAAGTAGGTGCTAGTACTTCTGTTGTACAGATGAGGAAATGCAGGCTGAGGAAGATGATGTGATTTGCCCAGGGTCACACAGGCCCTGTGTGTGCCTAACGTAGGACTGGAACCCAGGTCTCCTGATTTGAGGTCTATGTTAAGGTATTCTAAGACACTGACTGGAGAAGTACAGGCACTTTGGGCATAGGGAACAGCCTGGGCAAAGGTGCAGAGATGGGACATGGAAGACTGAGTCTGCCCAAGAGGCCAGTTTGACTGGAATATATCAGAGGTGAAGAGTGAAGTGGGAAAAAAGTCTAGAAAAGGCAGTGAGATTCTGTTGTGGAGAATGTGAACTGCCAGGCTGAGGACTTCGTATTTTAGCCCAGAGGTGACAGAGAGCCAGTGAAGATTTCCTAACAAGGCAGCAGAATGACTTGGCCTGGGCCTTCGGAGGGCTACTGTAATAGGCTGGCACCAGGAGCAGGGCACCTACCAACTGGGCAAAGGTCTGGATGGGAAGGGCAAGAGGACAGGGGGGACCTGAGACTGTAGGGCAAGGCAAGGCAGGTCCTACCCCGGACACACGGAAATCAGCTATCAGAGATGGCAGGGAGGGTGTGGCTGCAGCTTGTAGCCAGGTGAGGCCTGGACTGAGCTCAGTCTGGAGCAGTGACCCCCTGCCGTGTGAATGAGTGCAGACCCACCCCAATGGCCTGTCACCTTGCTTTGCAGGGTCCTCAAGTGAGAGCTGGAAGGGGCTTTGGAGGTCAAGTGCAAACCCCTCATTGGGCTGATGAGGGTACTGAGGCTCAGAGAGCCTGACCACAGTCAGTCAGCTACTAAGTACTGAAAGCATGATCTGAGATCTTCCTGGCTCCCCATCCACTATGAGGAGTCCTGTCCAAGCTGGGCGTGCAGGTGCCCCCAGGACCATGGGAGCTGGCTCCAACTCACCAGGGCCTCCGTTCTCAGGCCCCCAGGGGCCATTGCCTCTCAGGCCAGGATGGAACCCTCCAAAGGAAGAGCTGGGGAAGAGAAAAAGCAGTGAGCTGAGCGAACCCCCTTTTCTTACACTTTGCAGCCTGGGCCGGGCACCACTCCTGGGCATGAGAAAGCTGGCACTGAAGGAGGCACCCAAGGTGCAAGCAGAGGAAGCTAGCTCGGAGGGGCTGTGGGGAGCAAAGACTGCCGACTTCAGCCCTTACTGGCCGCATGACTGAGCACCGCACAAGCCCCCAAAGCCTCTGTTCTCCACTCTGCTGAATCTGGCCAAATACCCAGGCAGTCCCTGTGCCCAGGAGCCCACTCACCGTGCCAGGCTGCGCCCCCTCCTTAAGATGCCAGCTGTCAGGCCCCAGAGCACATATGGACTGAAGCAAGGAGCCCTGGCTTTGGGTAGAAACGAAGTCACTGACAGTTAACAGACTCGAACTCTGGCGAGCTCCGGGGCTTTGACACTGGCTCGAGATCAGTGCATAGGCTTTTCTGGGCGGGGGATCCACAGGACATGAACGCCAGCCCTCTTTGCAGTAACTTCCCTTAAATCCATAATCCTGGGGAGGCTTCGCTGGCCTGCCAGGGGTCTGTGACCCCAAAGTGGGGAGAACCCCACTCCACAGACTGGTGGTGGCCAGGAGGGTGCCCAGGCAGGACTCGCATCCAGATCCCCGGCTCCAAAGCCAGCCCCCTGCCCTTTCTATCTCCTTCCCTCTCATCTCCCTGAGGGGCTTCACGTGCCTCGCTTCGAGCTCAATGGGGCCGGCCTGGGGGGGGGGGGGTCACGGGGGAGAGGGGGCGGCCACGAGGGGAAACCCCCCCCCTTAAAGGAGATGACAGCCGTCACAGGCTTGGGAGGGACGAGAACCCTGGCGCAGAGCGGGGTGAGCTGATTGATGGGGGGCGGCGATGCCTGGGTCTGAGGGTCCAATGGAGGTGAGGGGCGGAGGCGGGGCACGAGACCCTTCCCCCCACAGGAGGGATGGGCGGGGATCTGGGGATGGGGCCTCTGGGTCTGATGGGGATCGGGAGGAGGCAGGGGGACGCCCACCGGACACCTGGGTCCAATGACTCCAGCGGGGGGGCCCCACGGGACGTCGTGCTCCTTGCCCATTCTGGCCGGACCTTAGGGGAGACTCACCCCGAGAAGCTTGCGGCCACGAGGTCACGGGGAGAGGGGGGTGGAGAGGAAAATGGAGGAAGCGGAAGTGGATCACGTAGCGGGATTCCTGGGAAATGTAGTCCGGAGTCCTAGGGAGCTTTGTGAGCGTGCTCAGGAGAGCCCTCCCTTCCCTCCCCCTGAGGAGCAGGGCGGGGCACAGGATCCTTAGAACTTAGGGGAGGAGCCAGAATGGATAGGGCTGAAAGGAGGTGGGCGGGGTCGACCAGGGATGAGCAAGGGGACTGGGGGGGGGGGGGGGCAGAGCCAGAACAGATGGCATGGAGCGAGTGGGGCGGAGCCAAACCAAATGTAGGCGGGGCCAAGAAGTGCTTTCACCTTCAGGCAACGTTATGTCTTTCTTGGACTTTCCTCCCTTTCCAAGCATAAGCTGCTGGCTCGCCCTGGGCTTTGCTTTGCGTTCTCAAAGTCCACCGCCAGGGCTTCTACATTGCTCTTCATATATAATTTATATATGTTTTATATATATTAAATTTATATATGTGTATACACAAAATAACTTGTTCACTCATTTATTTACTCATCCATCCATCCATCCTTTTCTCCACTCATCTCTCATTCCTTTCCTTGCTCCTTTTCTTCCTCCCTCCTCCCCCTCTCTATCCATCTCATCCCTCCCTTCTTCCATCTCTTCCTTCCCTCCCTTATCCTTGCTTCTCTTCCTCCCTCCTTCCCTCTCCATGCATCCTTCCCTTTCTCTATTCATCTCTCCCTCCCTTCTCCATTCCTTCTCTTCCTCCCTCCGTCCATCTCTCCTTCAGTCTTGCCTCTTCTGTTCTGATCTCTTCTCCAGGCTTGCTGCTCTCATGCCCATCCTCTCCTCCTAAAGCTTGACTCTTTGAACGTCTCTTCTGTTATCTGCAATCTCTTCTTTCTGGGCCTGTGAGTGGCCAGTGCATTACCACCCTGGGCGGGATGGGTGTGTAGGAAGGAAAGGATGGCAGATGGGAACGAAAGAAGGAAGGGTTAGTTCTAGGAAATATTGCTCCTACTTCTGGAATCCTGAAAATTCTCTGTAGGAAGAGAGGTCTTCAGTATCTCTCTCCATGAGTGCCTGGAAATAGAAAGATTCTTAATGCCGGGGGGCGAGGGAGCTCATTCCTTTCTTACCCTAAAGGAAGAGTGCTCAAATTACCAGGAGGAATCAGAAGTGCTCACAAACGGATTAGAAGTAGGAAGACCAAATGGATTGAAGCGGGGAGACTTGAGGCCAGAAGACAAGAAGACTGTTGCAATAAGCCAGGTGATGAGGACCTGCCCTAGAGGTGGAATGAAGAAGATGACGATGAGATGTGATGGAACAATGATTTCCTTCCCACTTCCCTTGGCAAACTTGGCCATCACTTTAACCTCTCTACGCTTTTCTCAGTACAATGAGGATATTTAGCTAGAAGACCTCTAAGGTCCCTTAGATTCCATTGTGTTTAATTGTTAACTATAAAGCTGTTGAGTTGAGTAAAATGAAACTTTAAACATGCTCTGCCTGGTTATTCCTATTGGAGGAAAACAATATTGAAAATACACAAAGTAATTTTGGGCAAGTGAAATTACGAACTAGGGGTTGAGGACAGGCTTCATTTTAGGAAGCATTTCTCAAGCCAAGACTTGAGAGAAACCCTAAGTCTGAAGAGATACAAGAAACAAGATGACAAGTTTGTGAAAAAGAGGAGAGGGGAATTTGCCATTAATCTTGAAAGATAAACTGAACCCAGTCCTGGGTTACAATGTCTGTAACCCCAATTTGTTCCTTCCACTTGAACCTAAACTTGATATCCATTTATTGAGCACCTACTGTACACAGAAATACTGACTGTGTTGGGCACTTAGGATAAAAAAAGAAAGGGAATCCTTGCTCTTAAGAAACTTCTATTCTATAGAGGATAGACAATATTCTATTTACATTGAAAATTAAAGGTAATTTGAAGAGGAAGAAAGCTCGACTTAGAAGGATTATGAAAAGTATCCTGAAAAGAGCAACATTGGAATTTAGTTTAAAAGAGAATTGTAAGGAGCTTATATGGAACTGGAAGGTTCAAAGGCTTTGCATGCCAAAAGGAAATTTGTATTTTATCCTAGGGGCAAGAAGGAGCCATTGAAACTTCCAGAATAGGAGAGTGATATAGTCAGACATAAGACTTTAGGAATGTTAATTTGGCATTAATGTAGACTATGCATTGGAGGCAGGAGAGATTGGAGGCAGATATAATTAGGAGGGTTTGAGAATTCCAGGTAACAGAAGATGATCTGAACGAGGGCAAGTCATGTAAGCGAAGAGGAGAGATGCAAGAAATAACTTGGGTACATTCACCAAGATTTTAATGGAATACGGGAATGAGAGAAATGGTAGAGTGGAGAATGATTTTGAGGTTAGAAACCCAAGGGAATGGCAGGATAAGGGTAACTTTTGCAGAAATAACTAAATTAGAAAGAGACAGGTTTAGGTGAAGATGAATTTTGTTTTTAACACGTCAAGTCTGAGATGCCTATGGGACAGCTCATTTATGATTCAGTAACTGATAATATCAGGCAAGACATAAAATAGCAAGACAGTAATACTAAATACTTAGATAACTGGGAAACGGATGTAATAACCACTGGGGAAAGCCTGTTGCTTGTTTCTTCCCACAGAAAGACAAGGATGCCAAATGTCCTTTTTTTTGGGGGGGGAGGGAGTGCTAAATTTATATTTCCATATAACTTTTCTTGCTATTTGTTCTCCAACTTTAAGGTGATGCAGAATCACGCAATGTCTGTAACCCCAATTGGTTTTTTCCACTTCAACCTAAACTTGATATCCATTTATTAAGCACCTACTGTACAGAGAAATACTGACTGTGCTGGGCACTTAGGATAAAAAAAGGGAATCCTTGCTCTCAAGAAACTTGTATTCTATAGAGGATAGACAATATTCTATTTATATTGGAAATTAAAGGTAATTTGAAGAGGAAGAAAGCACAACTTAGAAGAATTATGAAAAGTACCCTGAAAAGAGCAACACTGGAATTTAGTTACAAAGAGAATTATAAGGAGCTTATATGGAACTGGAAGGTTCTAAAAGGTGGGATAAGTAGCAGTATATATTTCAAACAAGTGGCATAGCAAGTGATAGAGAAAAGAGAGGAAAATGTGGTTCAGGAAATGGCAAATAGCTATTACCTTCTGTGTAAACTGCATAAAGGAATGTGAAATCAGTGTGGAACAGTAAACAGGAGACACTGAGTGAAAGACTTAAAATGTCAGGGGAGCTTGCATTTTATCCTACAGGTAATGAGTCATTGAATATGGTCTTCCAATATTCATCACATTTATTAGGAACTTTCTGATGGTTAGAAATCTATTTGGGTCAAAACACTTCCCACATTAAACTGCAGGGTTTCTCTACAACACCGTTCTCAGATAAATAAGGGATGAATGTTGTTTGAAAGCTTTCCCACTTTTATTACATCTGAAGGGGTTGCTTTTAGCTTTGGGTTCTGGTGTATTGGTTAAAGGCCTTTCCACATCTATTTACAAGTTCTTCAAATATGAATTTTCTGATGTCTAATAAGGTGTGTGCTCCTGCTAAAGGCCTTACCACACTTGTCACATTCATAAGGTTTCTCTCCAGTATGAATTCTTTGATGGTAGATAAGTAGTGTAGTCCTACTGAAGGCCTTGCCACATTCATTACATTTATAAGGCTTCTCTCCAGTATGAATTTTCTGGTGTCTAATAAGGTCTGGTGTACGGTTGAAGGCTTTCCCACATTGACTGCATTCATAAGGCTTTTCTCCACTGTGAATTCTCCGATGTACAGTAAGCGATGAGCTATCACTGAAGGCCTTGCCACATTCATTACATTTATGTGGTTTCTCTCCAGTATGAATTCTCTGATGGCAAATAAGCTTGGCATTCTGGCTATAAGCTTTCCCACATTCATCACATTTAAAAGGCTTTTCTCCAGTATGAGTTTTTTGGTGTTTAATAAGATCTGTGCTTCGATAAAAGGCCTTCCCACACTGACCACACACATAGGGTTTTTCTCCAGTATGAATTCTCTGGTGATAAGTAAGAGATGAGCTGTCAATGAAGGCTTTTCCACATTCACTGCATTTATGGGGTTTCTCACCAGTGTGAATTCTCTGATGGTAAGTAAGGGATGAATGCTGGTTGAAGGCTTTCCCACATTCATTACATTTATGAGGCTTATCTCTATTGTGAATTCTCTGATGTACAGTAAGGTTTGTGCTCTGGCTAAAGGCCTTCCCACATTCACCACATTCATAAGGCTTCTCTCCAGTATGAATCTTCTGATGTCTAATAAGATCTGTGCTTCGGCTGAAGGCCTTCTCACACTGATTACATTCAAATGGCTTTACTCCACTATGAATTCGCTGATGCATATTAAGGGATGAGCTATCGATAAACGCTTTACCACATTCATTACATATATGTGGTTTCTCTCCAGTATGAATTCGCTGATGGCAAATAAGTCTTGTGTTCTGACTATACGCCTTGCCACATTCATTACACTTAAAAGGCTTCTCTCCACTATGAGTTTTCTGGTGTTTAATAAGATCTGTGCTACGGCTGAAGGCCTTTCCACAATGATTACATGCATAAGGTTTCTCTCCAGTATGAATTCTCTGATGGTAATTAAGAGATGACTGCTGGTTGAAGGCTTTTCCACATACATTACATTTATGGGGTTTATCTCCATTATGAATTCTCTGATGCACGGTCAGATATGTACTTTGGCTAAAGGCCTTCCCACATTCAATACATTTAAAAGGCTTTTCTCCAGTATGAATTTTTCGATGTCGAATAAGGTCTGGTGTCCGACTGAAATGTTTTCCACATTCAGCACACTCATACGGTTTTTCTCCAGTGTGTATTCTCTGATGGTAACTAAGGGATGAGTGTTGTTTGAAGGCTTTACCACATTCATTACATTTATAGGGTTTTTCTGTGGTATGAATTTTCTGATGATAGATAAACTTTGTGCTCTGGGTAAAGGTCTTCCCACATTCATCACATTTATAATGATTCTTTCTAGTATGAGTTTTCTGATGTCTAATAAGGTTTGTGCTCAGGTTGAAGGCCTTTCCACGTTCATTACACTCATAATGTTTCTCTCCAGCAGTCTTACTATGACACTGAATGAAGTCTGTCTGATAACTGAAAAGTTGTCCACGTTCATTATACTTAGACTGTACCTTTCCTGAGGCAAATGTCTTAATTAGGCTTGAAGGCTGTCGGAAGCCTTCCCTAAATGTATCCCATTTATTTTGACTCTTTGCTCTAGGAACTCTCTGTTGTTTTTCTGAAAAGATCAGCCTCAGGCTGATGCTTTCTCCAAATTTATTACGTTCAAGGCCTCTGACATCCCTGGAAATTCTCCTGAAATTCTCCTGAAATGATGATTCCTTGGAATGATTCTCTTGCTTGCTCTTCTTTCCTAATTGGACATCACTTTTCCAGGTTTCTCCCACCCTGAAGTCCCAGGAACTGTTGTTTGTGAATCTTTCCTGGGATGATTCTTGCATAGTAATGCCCAGCTTTACAGTAAACTCTTTGGTTTCAGTCTTAGGCTCCCAATCTGAAAGAAATAAAAAAAAATAAAAGTAAATCCTCTCCTACTGTTTACACTTCATCTTCTATCCCCTCAAAGAAAATAATCTACACACTGAAAGGACAGACTGAACAATAATAAGATGCCATGATTTCAAATTCACAAAGAGTTTTTAATATGAATCATACCCTTGGATGCTTACATAGCCTTGTGAAATCGACAGAGCAGGTATTAAAATTCCACTCCACAGAAGAAACCATGGCTCCGAATGGTTAAATGATTCGACCACACTGACACTGCTCAAGGCAACTCTAGAAGGAGCACTTCACAGTACTGACGCTGATTAAGTGTTCCTGCCAAAGCCCTCACTGTGCCCCTTGAACAGCCTTAAGAGGTACAATGTGAATGATTTCAAGTCTTCAGGAACAGAACAACTACATCCAATGACAGCAAAAGGAAATGCAGGCTTGGATGCGTGTAGGAAGCCCTGGGTGGTGGGAGCAGCATGTTTTATATGGCCTAGGTGGTTCCTCTTAGGGATTGAGCATGCTGTCCTCAGTATTTGGACACTAGGGTATGGAACACGGGTGGCTTCCTGTGCTCACAAGTCATAAAAAGCAAAGTCTAAAAGGAGCTGGAGCCTCTAAGATTGACAGAATTCCCAAGACATCTCACTGACCAGACACTGTCATTTTGGTGAATGGGGAGGAAAGTAGCATTCACTCAAATCTGTGATTGTATCCCTTTACAATCTTGTATTCCTAAGTAAATCTCTTTATTGAAGTCTACATGGTCCACAAGTGTTTAATTGCATTCCAGTCCCAAGCCTGAATCATGAGCCTGATCTCAGTTAAGCCCAGGCTACAGCACCTAGTATTAATCCCTGAGAAATTCTGGAGAATAAGAGCGTCATCCAAAGAAAGTTTGAAACTTCATGATTTGGCAAGGGGAAAGTCAAGGAGATATATACAGATGAGTGGAACACAAATGCCTGACCAAAGGCTAAAACATACAGTCTATGCAAAACTGGAGGAAGCAAACAAAAGCCCAGTTAAACTCACTTCATCTTCTTTATTGATGGGGCCTTGTGCCTGACAGGACAGAACACAAAAGCACCAACATTTAGCTAGACCTCTGTGACCTATTTGTAACAGTATCTGGAGGAGCCCTTGCTGACAGACCAACAGCAAGGCACAGACTAGATGTGCAGGGGGTGCCACAGGATGTGCCGGGGGTGAAGGGCTCTGTTGCTCTAAGGCAGGCACTTAGTTTTCTCCAAATCAACATTTTAAATGGCTGTAGTGGCCCCCAAGCCCAGTCCTGGGCTGCAGCAAGAGCTGCTGGGGCTCTGCCTGTCTCCAGTCTCTCCTACTTCCAATCCATCTTCTCTAGTCAGCCAATAAAAGTGATTTCTTAAAATGCAACTCCGACCACATCACACCCCTACTCAATAAACTCCAGTGGCTCCACACAGCCCCTAAGATCCAGTATGAAGTGCTGTGCTTGGCGTCGGAAGCCCCCCAGTCTTCATACACCTGATTCTCTCCTTGGAGTCCCTGAGTAGCTATACTGGCCTCTGCTGCTCTGCGTCTGGGCCCCCGCACTGCCTGTGGCCCCTGGGATGCTCTTCCTCTCCTCATTGCTACCTCTTGGCTTCAACAATCAGCTAAAATTTTACCTTCTGCCAGAGACCCTTCCTAGTCCTCCCCATCGCCGGCTAAGGCCTTTCTTGGTTACCCTCTGGATATTCTGTATGTGCACAGTTGTTTGTAGGTTGTCTGTTCCTTTATGACAAGAGCTCCTGGAGGGCAGGGCCAAGTTTTTGCCCCTTCTTGTATCCCTAGTACTTAGCATAGGAGCACATATTGGCACACAGGCGCACTCAATAAATGCTTGCTGACTGACTGATAGTCAGAGATGACAGCTTGCTCACACTGGCAGATGAGACAAAGTTAGCTTGGAAAATAACACAATGGATTACCAAAACAAATTTCAAAGAGACCCTGGGGCAGTCCGGATTAATAAGCAAGAAAGAGGTACTATTTTCAGGGATAAATGTCAAGTCCAACACACAGATCCAACAAACCACATGCAGAAACACAGGATGGGACAGAACTTGCTTGATAAAGTGGAACAAAAACATGGTGTCCACTATGAAGGCAATGTGGCACACTGGGAGGAGCAGTGGCTCTGGGTTTGAATGCAAACCATTCAAACTCTCTAGGGCTGTTTCCTCACCTGTAAAATGGGAAGGACGGCTTGACCGAACAGCGTGGGGAGGCCCTTCCAGCTCTAAAGCTTCACTCTTCCAGTTGGAGAAGCAAAGGTCATATACTGGGACTCTGTCCTGGTGGGGGGGCATTTGGAGCAGTGTCTTCCAAATGCAAAACTCCAAGTTCTTGTTTGTTGTGGAGTCACTACTACTGAGGCTGAGCAGAAGCATGCTAGGAGACCTAATGGTGGTAACTGCATTGGGCTCTCTGGCCATGCTCGGGACTGTCTAAGGACTCTCGGCTGCTAACACACTTGGTGGGTGGCAGATCAGCCCATCAATGGAGAAAGGGAACGTTCTTTAAAGGGACACACTTCACAGGCTTGACTATTTCCAAATGACACAAAGCATGGTTTAAAGAGGCTGAAGGATCCTACCTGAGAAGTGAGGAGACACCACCAAGGATACGGAAGACTATGGACAGTGGTGAGCCCCAGAGAGGCAATGGTGATGAGCTGACAGGCTGTGGGCTACCCTGGTGGCTGCCAAGTGTTAGAAGGCACACAATGCTTTGAATATTCAGTATAAAACCCTGGTGGTTTGATACAAGGCTGAAAGGGAAGTCAGTGGCCTTCTTGTCTGAGCCAGGCCTGGGTATTAATACCCGCTGTAACATCAGAATAGAGGGCTGCTGTAGCCTCAGCTTAAAGATCCTGCCCCAGGATGACAGGGAACTGACTGCCATTTAAAGAATCTTCCTCAAATTCTGAATTTCCCCACTGTAGAGACAGGGAGGCTATGTCTGCCACTGGGGCCAAGCAGTCAAGCCAACAAGCATTTATGAAACACCCACTATGTGACGTGGCCCAAATGAAACACTGGACTACAACAGCCCCTCACATGTCTGAAGGCAGTCCTCCCATCTTCCTGGGGTCTTTTCTCCTCTAGCTCCGGTTCCTCACATAGCACAATCTCCAATCTCCTCAGTGTCTCGCTCATCCAAAGGACATACTCCTGTCTGTCCACACTTCAGTCTTGACCTCAGCAGCTGCATCAATATGGGGCTCCCCCCTCTGAAGAGGCAGATCAAAGCTCACTGAGGCCTCCTCATCCCATGGCTTCTGCTCACACTGGTCAACAGTCCTCCTAAAACTGAGCACAGCATTCCTCAGGTACCCAGACCAGGGAAGAGAGGCTGTACCTTGATCTGCTCAGCTCTGTCTGCCATACCGGGCAGCTGGGACGGAACTGTTGCAAAGCCCCCTACCATGCCTGCTCCTGTGCAGAACGAGCTGCTGTGGAACCTCACTCCCTGACCAGAGGCTGGGCAGCTCATTTCCAGGCTGAGGCAGACTCAGCCCACCGTCCCCTCCCATCTGTCCTTCACCCATCATGGTGACACAGCTGTTCTTACCAGCTGCTTCTATCATTACATCATCATTCTAGCTCTACCCTAAAACCAGAGGGCACAGGGGGCACTGCCTCTTTCTCTTATAGTGCTCTCAGGCCTAGGATGGTTTCATAATTACTAGGAAATGTGAAAAGTGCCCAGGAAAGAGGGAGTTAATAGAAGAATGACTTCTTGGGGGACCCCAAAGAATACTGATGGAGGAAGAGCTCTCTCATTGTGGGAACTTTTTCTGAGAATAAAGGCAAACGAGAATTGAGGAAAGTAATTGTTCAGATAAAGCATATCCATAACAGTCTCCATACCAGACAGCCTCACCCTTCCCCGTACTCTTGGGGCTCTTTAGGGGCACTCCTTGGGCAACACTTCAAAATGTGTCCTACATTTACAGAAAATGTCTTCACAGTAAGCCCCAGTACCTGGCTCCCCTCACTCACCTAGACAGGAACCTCTTGAGCCCTCTTTCTCCAGCATCCATGGGGCTTCCCCTCGCTCCAATTGGGAGATCACATCTCTTTGGGGAACTGGAAGCCCTGGGCATCACAAATAGAGAAGTTCTGAAGAAAGAGAGATTCTCAGAATTCAGTCCTCTTTTAAGAAATTAGGCAGCTAGGTGGTGCAGTGAATACAGCACCTGCACAGGAGTCAGGAGGACCTGAGTTCAAACCAAGCCTCAGACACTTGACACACTTACTAGCTGTGTGACCTTGGGCAGGACACTTAACCCCAACTGACTTGCCTTCCCTCCTCAAAAAAAAAAAAAAAAAAAAAAAAAAAAAGAAATGAAGGCCTTCTAGGGAGGTCCAGAGGACTGTCCAAAGGACCCCTGGAGAAAGCTCCATGTGGTATTTCCAGGAAGGAGAGACACGGTGCTATGGGGTACCAAGAAGACTTTGAACCGGGCAGGAAATTAGCTCATTTTGTCCAGTTCATTTCCTGCCCAGCCTCTGCTCCCAACCCCCAGGATCTACCCTGGTATTGAGGGAAGTTATCAAGAAGAGACTTTGTCTGCCTACCCCAGAGAGCAAAACTGTGAGCACCAGGAGAAGCTGCCAAGAGACAAATTTAGGCTGAAGGGAAGGGACTGCTCCTCACAGTGAGCTACTTCATAAACAGAATGGACCAGCTTGGGAAATGGCACCAAGCAGAAGGTCTAGGATCACATCTAAGGCAGGCCTTAGTGGCCAGTCTTCTTCAGGGACAAATGGACCACACAGCCTTCGAGACCAGCCCACTTCTCAGCTTCTGTGATTCTATCTTGAGTCCCCAACCACAAAGGAAGGTGGCAGGGACAGCTCAGGGCAGCCTAATGGAGCTCTCAGTTGTCACCAGGCAGAGACCTTTGGCATCAGACCAGGAAACAAGTGTGTGCTGTCTTTTAGGTCTGAGAAACCCCTTTGAGCACCATCAGCGATCTAGCAAGGGAAGCCAAGAGAGCTCAGGGCAAATCCACTCCACAAGGGCAGGGCCAGGGCACAGGAAAGCCATCCTTACCCAGGAATACAAGGTTCCTGTAGTTCTCCAGCGTCACCTCCTTATAGAGCTCCTTCTGAGAGGGATCCAGGTGTTTCCACTCTTCCCCAGAGAAGTCCACAGTCACATCCCTGAAGGACAGCGACTCCTGAAATACCAAAGAAGAAAAAAATTTAGAGATGGAAGGAACTTTCAATATCCTTCAGTCAAACCTTTCTATTTTGAGGAGAATGAAATGGAGACCTGGGGAGGGTAAGCCACTTGAGCACAGGTCACCAGGATGGTGAGTGTCTGAATAGTGACAACAGGCTTTCCACATGGCACCTCTACCCCTTCATACCCTCCTCCCAGGGAATGCAGAGTTCCTCATGCCAGCTGAATGTCAATCCACACGGCTGACAGGCATCTTAGTGCGATGAGCTCTGCAATCCCACTGGTATTGAATGATCTTAACTGCATTAAGGCAGCCGGAACAACTCCATGTCCAAGAGGCAGCAGACCAGGAAAGGTCTAAAAATGCCTGTCTATGCTCATCACAATTCAGGAGAAGAAATAGGCTAATGAGGAAAAGTTACTGGGGCAAAGTCTCATGTTCAGTCCAGGTCTCCTGATTGCAACCTAAGACCCTTCCCAGTGCACAGGTCTGAGGAGTCTCCCTGTGGGTTGGGAATGGAGGACAAAGGATGGCAGACAAGAGGGGAAGAAGATGTAGGAGAGACAGAGCAGCTCCAAGGAGGAAAGTGGCCTGACTCCCCAAGGCAGCAGCACATGATGACAGGGAATCATGAAATCTGAGAGGTGGAGGAGAACTCAGAGGGAGCAAACCAGAGTGGGCCCTGGACAGGCCTTCTCAAAGTCCCCACAGAGCCGGGGCTGCTACCCCTCCTCTGTCTGAAGAGGACAATAAAAGAGAGCCCCTGCCCTCCCAGGGCATCCCTCACCCTCCCAAGGCATCCCCTTAGGCCCATTTCTCTTCCATGTGGCTTTACTCCTGGTAGGAAGCAGTCATTCCCTGACATCTGGCTCAAATCTGTTAGGAGCTCCTCCCAGGGATTCCTGGCGAGTTCAGCCTTCCACATCAAGCAGAAAAAGGTGCACCCTCTTTTATGTGACAAATCCTCAAACACCTGAATATCGGTACTGAGACAGACTGTGGGGTCTGGAGTTAAGAAGACCCGAGTTCAGATCTGGCCTCTGATACTTACTAGCCTTGTGACCCTGGGCAAGTTACCTAAACCTCTGTGTGTTTCAGTTTCCTCAAAATGGAGAAAATCAAGCACATGCTTCTCAGAACTGTTCTACCAGATGAAATACAGGCTCAGCAGGGAGTCTGGCCTAGGCTAGGGGCCCAACAAATGCCTTTTCTTTCCTTTCTTCTCCTCCTGCCCCCAGGTTAAATCTCCAGTTCTTCAGACCATTCTTCACAGCCCTAGGGGCACTGCCAAGCACACAGGATGGCTGGATGATCTTGTGAAGAAAGGAGTAGATGGTGGGAGCAGAGCAGAAAGAAGATGCTTCCAGGGGAAGGCCCTTGCCCATCAGTAGGAGGCCCCCAACTCACCTGGGTTCCAGGATGCAGCAAAGAGATGCTAACCCACTGGGAGACCTCAAGGGCCATTTTAAAAGGAAGAAAGTATGAGCGTCTACTTTGCAAAGGGCCAAACCCTGAGAGAAGGCAGCAAGCGTGGCACAGGGCGTCCTTGTGTGGCTCCAGGTTGCTTTATACTGATCATTTTGCTGTGTAGACCCCTGCAGGTGCTCTTTAATACTCCTTTTCTCCTCTAACTGATAAAAAGAGACTTTGAACAGCTAAACAAAGAAGGGCTTAGTCTCTGGGACATCTCTTTTTTTTTTTTGAAGGGGGAAGGCAAAGCAATTGGGGTTAAGTGACTCGCCCAAGGTCACACAGCTAGTGTCAAGTGTCGGAGGCTGTCTTTCTTCCTTATCTCACTATCAGGGAGTTCCCTTTGACTTCATACAAGTAGCTACATGAAGAAGGGCACATCGTTCTCTCTCCTCTGTAGTTAATGGCACAGATTCTCCATAACAAACGTACTTTTTCTCTGAATAACCAGCCTTGCCATAATGAGCAGCCATCTTTTTTTTGTTTCACGCAATGGATAATTGCCATCTCCGGCTGGTGGAGTGTGTCGATCTCTGAGTGGAATAAAGCCTGTCTCTCTGATTGTGCAGGTTGATTGGCAGTAGCCAGCTGGACCAATAAGAAACTTCACTTAACTGTCTGGACATGTGATTTCACTGGTCCTGGAGAAGCTCCCTCCTCCCAATGCAGGTCAATGAGCTGGGTCCAGAAGTCTGGCCCTTAGCCAAGAAAAGCCTTAAGTTTACCTGGGGATGCCTACTGAAGGCAGATTGATTAATCTGGAGCAGGCTCTTCCTCCGTCTCTCTCTCTGCCCAAAGCAGAGGAGCCAAGGATTTCCTGATCTGCCCAAAGATGGCATTATACCTCAAAGAGCAGAGAAGCCAACACGTGCAAATTCCACTGGGACTCTAACTGGACAAAGATTGGTGCAGGGGCAGACATGACAGAAAGCCTGTAGAGAAGGGGATCCCTCCCTCTCAGAGTCTGTGACAGAGCAGAGAAAACTGGGCATCTTCTGACACGTCCCCTAAAAACCAGCGGCACATGTTTACCAAGCACTTTGTCCCTCCCAAGAGCTCTGGGATATTGGTGCTATTATCCCATTTTACAGATGGGAAAACTGAGGCTGAGAAACTGTGTTCCTTGTCCAGGGTCACCCAGCACACAGATGGTAAGTGCCAGAGGTAAGATTGTAACCAGGTCTTCCTAACACCAAGTCCCTCATTCTATCCAATTCATTCTCCACCATCTTTACATTTCAGCAAAAACAGATTTCAGTGGATTCTGAAGCAATATAGGCAGGATCCCATGAGTCAAACATGATGGGGGAAATGGGAGACCCTCCAGAATGCTGTGAGTTGCCTGATTCCTAAGTCCACCAATCAAAAGGCCTCGCTTCCTGCGGGCCGGGCATTTGTAATGGTAATGGTAATTTGAAGACCTTCCCTGCTTTGGAGACATATCTTGCCCCCTAATGGGCTGAATATAATCACATGGAGCCTGTGGTGGGTGGAGGGTGGGGAGTGGAGCTGAAGGGTGGAACAGAGCCCACAGGAAGCTGGGAGTCAGCAGTTAGAGACAGAGGGAGGAGAGGACACACTCAAGGGAGGCAGGTTTGCCAGTAAATGTCAGTTTGTGGGAAGCCTAAAGGATGCTGTGGCTCTCTGTGCCATCATGGCTTATTAACTTCTTTGTTACTATGATAGAACTGGCTTAGGGATTGGTTTTCTGGTGTCTGAATAAGTCTTTTGCTTCTGTCTTCCATATGGAGAGTCTGTTATATTTTGTGATTGTGTACTACGTTGGCATATTTATAGTGGCCATCGGCACTACACTGGCGCTACAGCATTGCTCTAAGCACCAGGGATACAAAAGCTGATCCGGCCCTCAAGGAACTCCCACTGGACCTTTGAGTGCAAAAAAAAAAAATGACCTCTTCACCTAGAAGGACAGAATAACAATGACCAGTGAGGGGCTGAGACCAAACACTAGGGTCTGGATGGGCTTTTGGGTCACGACAGTACTTTACAGATATTCTCTCACTTGGTCAACCTCACAACAGCTTTGTGGAGTGGGGCAGCTACAGGCTTCATCTGACACTGAGGCAGGCATGGGATAAGTGACCTGACTTCCAGTCTAGCCCTTTTCTCATGGGCCTCCCGGCTGCCTGATACCCCAAGGAAGGAAGGAAGGAGATGGAAGCATCCCATGCAGGGCCCAGCTGCGCTTGCTGAATCTAAGCCCCCACTGGTGGGTGGCACCACACTCTCGGGCAGTCAGGTGGTCAGCAGCATTATTGGGCTGGCACAGAGCAGGCATTAGTTTTCATTACATCATCCCTTGATTCAAGCTTTAAAGAGTAAAATTCAGGCTCGGCTGAAGGAGAAACCTAACAAAGAGAGCATCGCATGAGGGAACGGCAGCCTCAGAAGGGAGTGGGCTCCCCCTCCACAGGGATCTTCAAAAACACCCTGGGTGTGTGAGAGATGGAACCATTGGGCACCTAAGGCCCCTTTCTCTGATGCTGTGATTCTAAAGTTCCACCCCACTCACCTGAGCTGGGGTTCTCAGGACTCCGGGACCCATGTCCTCCTGCTCAATGCTGCGCTTGTTGGGGAGACCCAAAGCCTCTGCAGGCTGAGCTGGGGAAGGAAAAGGCACCATGAGGGAGAGAGAGTAGCTTTCTTTGTGCCTCCTGGACAGGAGGTGACCAACCCCTCTACCTCCCTTGGCTACCAGGCAGCCAGGCATCAAAGACTGGGAATGGAGGAGGGCAGGGGTCATAGTACCTGGGGCAGCTACCTGGGCCCTGGATTTTTCTAACTGGGGCCCAGATATGGCTCCCAGAGAAGGCTCAGGTCCCCATATGCTATTACCTGGAAGCAACAGAAGGTTAGCTAACGTGTGCAAGGGAACCAGACCTGGATTTTAACGGTGGTTCGCACATGCTAGCTGTTCACTCCATTCCCTGTCTCTATGGCCTGAACGTACTCCCTCCCCTAGGAATCCCTAGTGCCTTCAAGAATCAGCTCGGGCACCACATCTGTACAGAGCCCTTCCTGACCCCTGCACCTGCTAATCTTCCCCTAACAATTCACCCTGTATCCATCTGGCTACATGTCCCCTGATAGACTGGAAGCTCCTTAAGGGCCAGGACTGGCTCATGCCCTCTCTATATCCCCTGTGCTCACCTGGCCGGATCCCAAACTCTCACCTGGGAAATGGTGAAAAGGGGCTGCTTTCAAGGCTCACCTCACAGGGCGGTGGTGTGAACACAGCCTGTAAACATCACTGCTGGACAGGAAAGCCAGCTGGAGTTTTTATTTCTGATGTGAACTGGTATCTATGATATGCCCTGAGGACAGAACTGGGGTAGAGACTCAATCCACAGAAGGAGTGAAATTGGGGGCTAGGCTCAGAAACTAAGATGTCCTGAAAAGAACCCTGCTGAGGCCTCTTAACCCCAAAAACTTTCTATGGGGATCAAAGTGGCAGATCAGAAGAGCAGGGCCAGCAGACTCCAGCCGACCAGGCATCCATGACTGCCAAGGGAAGGGGCAGGGGTCAGCAAGCTTAAGGTCCTGCTTAGGTGAGGCTGGGCAGTGCCGGGGATCCTGGACTTGGAGCAGGGAAAACGGTAAGGAAGTGAGCCGGATGCTAAGGGAGAATTCCTGGGTGCCAGCGGCCAGGCTGGAGCTGTGTAAAGCTGCCAGCTGTTTCTCCCCCGAGACTGGGGGCTCCCTGAAGCTGGGCCTTGTTTGCCCCTCCTTTCTTTGTGTCCGCAGCACTGAGCACGCACGGTGCCTGGCCAAAGACACGCATTTAATAAACGCTTGTGGACTTGACAGGTGCAGCGGCGGGAAGAGAACCTGGAGACAGATCCGGTCATCAGGGCCTTTAGGTCCCGGGAAGGGCATTAGGACATGGGGTACCTGGATCCCACAAGCGGAGATGGGCACGCAGGCAGAGCTCTGGGCACGGGGATCCGACACAAGGACTTACGGTGCTCAGCGCGGGGGATTCCAATAAAATGAGACGGGGACCCCACTCTCGGGAGGCTGGGGGTCTGAGGGGAGAAGACCACGCACAAATGGGGGGGGGGGTCCTAGGTGCACCAAAGAGGGCCTCCGGGGAAAAGCTGCGGGGCTGGGCTCCCGGGATCTCCGGGTGCTAGAGGTGGAAGCCCGGCTCCCCTCTGCCTGCAGCGGCCCCCAAAGTCACCCAGAGCCAAATCTGGAGCCATCCCCCCTCCCTTTCCCGGGTGAGCGGGAGCCCAGGGGGGCTGGGACAGCCAGGAGTCTTAAGACAGGGACCTCCTAGGCAGGGAAGCGGGGCTCTTGGGGGCGGAGGGGGGAATCCTGGCGTCCAGCCCCTGCTCTGCCTCCTCCTTCCCCCCCACCCCAGGCCTCCTGTGAATTACTAGGGGGCGGCAGGAGAGGCTCCCACAGCTCCACCCTTAGCCCTGGTGGTCGGCGGGGGCTGGCGGGGGGAGGGGCAGCCGGACCCAGCCCTTCTCAGGACGCCAGAGTCTCTTTGGGCGGGGTCAGGGATCCTTTGGGGGGGGTGGTTAGTGACCACTAGTCTCTGGGATCCCTTTGGGGCGAAGAGAACACAAAATATTTGGGTCCCTTCAGGGCTCTAGGGAATCGGGATGTCTGGGTACAACCCACCCAGGAGCCCCGGGAGACTCACCATTGGACTGCTCTGGACACAATGTCACGTGGAAAAAAGGAGGCGGAAGCGGCGTGTACTGAGGCGCGGCGCCTCCTGGGAGATGTAGTCCAAAATCGTCTTCTGTGCGGGGACTCCTGGGAGATGCTACCCGGACTCGTCCTCTGCGCGAAGCCTCCTGGGAGATGTAGTCCGCAATATTCAGCGAGAGGCCTTTTGGGAAATGTAGTCCGGCATTCCCCCCTGGGTCCAGCTAGCTGGGAGCTCCGACCCTCGGAGGGAGCTTGACTCCCGCTGAGGATCTAACCAAAGCCCGAGGGGAGAAGACAGGAGCTCCAGTGTGGGGGCAGGCAGTTTATCCGTTTGTCCTCACTACCGGCCGGCCATGAAACGGTGCATTCATTGAACCCACGTCGGAACAGCCACCAAGGTGGCCGAGCCCTATTGAAGAAGCGGGTCCTGGGTGTCGGCACTTGGCTTCGGGGAACTCATATTGCCCCCGCGCCGGCCCGGAAGTCAGCATGCCATCTCCCACCTCTGCGCCTTTGCCCCAGCTGCAGCGTTGCTTGTCGCTGCGTTACAGCTGACAGCCCTCACTCCCTCAATCTCTGTCTACCCTGGCCTTCATGACTTGCCCAAGGGAAGTGAAGGATTTCCTGAGCCAATCTTGCCATATTTCCCAGGTGGTCCAAGCACAGAGGACTGGTGCGCTGTCACAGGAGGAAATGCCTGGCTTACTCAATGCCCTGTGCCAACACAAGCACAAAAAGAGTGTGCCCTCAAGGAGCTTACATTTCAGTTGGAGGAGGAAGGGAGCTGAAAAGTGGGGGAAGGGAAGGAGCCAGGCTGGGGTGCGTCGGGCAATGCACGCGCAGAGTGGATCTGGGGGAGCAGGTGGGCCGGCACTTCCGCAGTATGGCACCTCGGAGGGATGTGCCGGGTGAGAAGGCAGCGAGCACTGTGCCTGGTTGCGGTGGGCTGACATCTCCTGATGCGTGGATGCTCCTTGAGCCAGAGTAGGTTCAGAGACGTTCTGCGCTGCGCTGTGCAGCCGCCTCTCCCAGCCAGCAGCGAGCTACCGTTCTGCACCAGCTTCCAGCTCGTTTTTGTTCAGTATTTCTTCCCCGTCTTAGAAGGAGGAAGTGGTTTTTAAAAGAATTGATCACCCCCACAGAACCCCAGGCAGGAAATCTGGGGATAACTTAGGAATACCTGGACCCTCCTCATCCTGATTCTGGAAGCAGTTACTGAAGAGACAGTTCCGATGGATGTGGTGAGGGGTGATGAGGGATGAATTAAGGTGTAGACTGCGGTAGTGGAGAGGTGTTACAGGCCAACTGCTGGGGAGATAGGGACAAAGACCAGGCAGATAAAGATACCGTATGTATGACTGATATTCTGGCCTGGGAGAATCAGGGTCATAATGCCAAATTTCACTTGAAACCCTGGTTTTGGACTCAAGGATGAAACCCCTAGTTTTGTTGTACCCCCTTCCTGCCCCCCATTCTAGCTGAAAATAGAATGAGGGAGAGGTGGCATATGAAGATGGTCTCTAGTAGGACTTGGCCTCCTGCCTCATTATGGGAACAGGCATTTGTGCTCCCCATCCAGTTCCCCCCCTCCCCCCAGGAATGAGAAACCCCAGACCCAGAACTTGTGGGAGGGGGTGTGAGATGCAGCTATGAGAGTCTCTGGGTCCTGATGTAAGGCCCATCAGTGTGATGGAGACCCCAATACCAGTCATTCTTACTTTCCAGTAGTGACCTGGGAATGTGTATTCATTCACAGGATCAACGTGAAGCAATGTTAGGAAGAGGTGATATGGGTAATGAAAAGTCAGGCATCTGGTGGCAGATTCAGATCCTGGCTCCGCTGTAGTAGCTTGTGTGACCTTAGTGAAGACTCATCACCCCACTGGGGCAAAGTTTTCTCATCAGTAAAATGAGGTTTTGGAACTAAATAAGCCCTATGGTCTCTTCTAGCTCTAAAATCTTAGGAGATAAATCAGTCTAATTGTTAATTCATAAACTGTTATTATGTGCTTGCTGTGAGCAAGGCCCTCTGCTTGGTGCTGGAGAGGTAAAGACAGGAAAAATAGACTTTGTCCTCAAAGGACTTACGCCATAGCTGGAGACATAAAGCAAGTGCATGAATAAATAGGGTGCGAAGCAGGGTATGGTGAGCCTCTACGTCGAGGGCAGGGCCAATGCCCAAGCAGGCTCTGTAAGGAAGGCCACTGGAGATGGCTGGCTACCAGCGGGATGAGGACAATAGGGAATTGTAGCGGCGTCTAGAGCAGGATGTAAGGGGGCAGATCTGCTCTGCCCTAATTATGACGATTGTAGGGAGCCATACCCTCCAAGAGAATACTGAGATACCAAAGAAAGAGGGGCTCATACAGGCTTGGTTATTAATAGGTCTTATTAGAGTTAATTGGATTGATTGGGTTGTTAAGGGAGGTCACTCACGAGATCAGTTGTCTTAGATGGCACCAGGACAAGGTTGTTAATTGTTGTTGTGTTTGGAAGAGGACCCTGGCGTCAGGGAGATGATGACGTGACTTGCAGTTGACTTTGATTTGAGTGAGGGAGGCTGTGCCTCACTCACCAGCCTCACTTTCTCCTCTAGAGCCACCTGGGTCACTGATAGATATTCAGCAGGATGACTGGAGTTGGCCCGGGATACAGTGGGAGACCCTGGCCCTTTTAGGCTAAGGCCTTTTCAGTACTCACTTAGAGTGAGGTAACACCCATTCATTCAGTGAATAGGCCTCTTTAAGAAGTGAGTCTTAAAATTAAAGGGGAGGGCCCCTTTAATTAGGAAAAAAAGAAAAAAAATTGAGCTGGGAGAGGAAGACCCAAAGAGAAACAGTTATCATTGACATTCATTGTAAGGCTGAAGGGTCCTAAATACAGACATTAAGTGGAGCTTGGAGAGGGAACTATTGTGGTCCAAACTATGGAAGGAAGGAAGGAAGGAAGGAAGGAAGGAAGGAAGGAAGGAAGGAAGGAAGGAAGGAAGGAAGGAAGGAAGGAAGGAGAGAAGGAAGGAAGGAAAGAAGAAAGGAAGGAAGGAAAGAAGGAAGGAAGGAAGGAAGGAAAGAAGGAAGGAAGGAATGAAGTTAAGTGGGCAGTGAGAGGAGAGGGAGAGGATGAGACAAAGCAACATTGTGGATCCAAGCACCATCCCAGATAGACACAGAACAAAGAAGGTGTAGTGTCAAGGATAGTCTAGGTCACGTGCAAGGGTTCCCATAGCAGAGTTGGGGCTACATTTTACTCAAGGTCATTTACATTGTCTGTGAGGCTTGAGGTCATGTTCCTAGGCTAGAGCCACAACTGTGAGCTCCACCCCTCATGACCTGCTTATATAATCTTTCTGATAGTGTCTTCCCCAAAGTTCCCTAAGTGATACGCAAGTGGTTTTGTTAACATGAAGGAAGCAGAGGAGCCGACCAGAGGCACAGTCCACAACCATGATACAAACACAAGGAAGAAAAGACATGAACAATCATAAATTTATCATGATTGTTCCCATTTTCTTCCATCCCACCCCTAGGGAGGTGAAGAAAGAATCAATAGCATTTGCTGATTAGTGGCAGAACTGAATTTCTGAAGTAAGTTTGGAGACAAATATGGCTTGGGCTATTTTACAACATATTAGGGGTGACACAGAATGGTATGAGAATCAGTCACAAAATGGAATCAGAATAATTTAATCAATTTTCCCTTTTTTTGTCAATGGGAGACATAATTTTTTCTGACAAGTTAATGGAAGAATAACAAGAATGATCAATTATATAGGGGTGGCTAGGTGGTGTAGTGAATAGAGTACTGGCCCTGGAGTCAGGAGGACCTGAACTCAAATCCAACCTCAGACACTTCACACACAAAAAAAAACTAGTGGTGTGACCTTGGGCAAGTCACTTAACCCCAATTGCCCTACCTTCCTCTCTCCAAAAAGCAAACAAAACAAAACAAAACAAAACAAAAGAATGACCAATTATAGTACAGACCATAGTAAGAATATATAAAATCGTGGACTCATTTTATAAGGGAGATTTACACAGATAACTTAGAGAAATCAATACATAGACACAGTAAGCAAAAAGCTAAAGTAGTGCAATAACAGCATCAGCCCGCTCTCAGCTTCATCAGCGCACCCCGTTTTGGATCTCAGATGTACCATCTAGCTTGTTCTATGTAAACATCTTTTCTTGGTCATTCTGGGATAAGTTTCTTCTTTAGTAGTTTTGCTTCTCTGGTTCCAAGTTACTTGTAGAGACTCTTTAGATGTTCCTTCTAAAATCTTTTACAAAACAGATCTCAATACAAGTTAGTATAGTCTCTCAAATTTCATTTCTCCAATAACTAGTTCATGTGCTGAAAACCAGCTGGAACTTTATGGTTCTGATCTTATCAACCAGGGGAATATCAAATTTGGAACTATAGTTCACTTGAAATTTCAGATAATTTAGGTTTTTATGGGCAACATTAGAATCACTTACATTTGACAAGTGAGTGATCTTGTTGATTTCTACAAAGTTTTCCAATCCAATTAATTCCACTTCCTTTAGGAGGATCAGATGCTATTGAGGATCCAATCCTATATATAAAAATATAGGTAACAACACTTTTGGTAGGTTGAGACTTTCTATCCCCAAGTTCAATGGCTACACAAATGAATTTTCTTACAAGATGCTGACTTTACTCCAATTGTAACAAAAGACATTGCAGGGGATGTATGTTAAGTAATTAATTTTCTATTGTATACAGAGAACAGTATATATCAGAATATATAGTAGAATATGTTCTGTTGCTAATCACATTAAAAAGAAATACATGTTACAAAACGTTGTTCTCCATTAAGACGACTGATTGCAATAAAATTCTATTCCTTAAAAATAAAACAGAAGTGGTTTCTGACTTTAACTTTATAAATGAATAGATTTATATCTTTGTCTCACAAGCTTTTTTACTTTTCTCCAATTTCATAGAATTCTGAAAAAATGAGGTAGTTCAGGGATTTAATTTTAAATATGACCATGTAAGTATTAGCAAGTAGATGACAAAGCCCAAGTACTAATTTATTTGGTTATTTGGAATATGGAATGACTATATTCAGATTGAAAATAGTAAGGTCTTACATACTTACACTGTGCTCACATCTTCTACACACCACCTGCCTTGATTATAGAAATTTCTTATAAAAGGAAAAAGCAGGAAAATGATCATAACAACGTCAAAACTGGTACTTCAGGCCTAAACCTAAACACACAGACTGATTCAACACAAGTATGCCAGGATAAAGCATCTTTAGCTCTGTTTGATTCCAGGTAAGAGTCACAGATGACAACCAGTCATCCAGTAACAATTTCACCTCATAGCCACACTTGGGTATAATCAGGTGGGAAACATTCCTGTTTAAAAGGCAGTAACACAATGGGGAAGCTGAATTATGCGAGTCTTAACTTTGGCTCTGCCAAGATCTTCTTTTTGACCTTTTCCCAGATACAGACGTCCACCTCTATTAGTTTAGAATCACACTTCCTCTGAGTATCTTATGCCATTTCTCTTGAAGGGTGGATTACTGACTTAATGACTTATCAGATAACTGTACCTGAATTTGAAACTTAAAACAACATCAGTTACAGTCCCAAGAGCTTTTACCTCAAATGACAAGTAATTACACATGATATATTACAAAAATGGTTAGTAGTCTTATATAATTTAGAGCAATGTTTCTAATTTCAACACAAATCAGTTTAAAAAGTTATTTTTAAATTGAGCAGCATTTAACTTTAGTTTGTAAACTTTAGTTTGTAAATTTGCCTAAATATCTAACTAATAAAACTCAGTTACTTTTTGATTGTTTCCCAATTAATGCAAGCTTTTTGTATTGGAGGAGAAAGAATCTTTCTGAAAACTTATAGGGGTTCACATTAATTAACAAGGCACAGAGAGATTTGCCATCAAAGTTTTTTTTCCTTCCAAACTCTGTGCCACAATTACTGAGAGACACACAAACAGATCAAAAACTGTGAGACAGTGGCCTCAATATTAAAAATTACTTCTCTTTGCCTGTCTTACTAGATGTCTCCAGAGGCCACGCTATTGTACGCACACATATAAATCCATACAGCTTAAGAAATGTTTACCCTCTTAAAACTGCACCATCTTGTTTCTTGCATATTCTGATCTGATACTTCATTTATCAGTCATATCCCAAATAATCTTCCTTTACTGAAGTTTTCCTCCTCTGCCTATCTCCTGTCTCTCTGATGCACAGAATCAGAAAGGGAGGGAAAAGAGAAGAAAAGAGAAGGGGAGGGGAGAGACACAGACAGACAGACTCACATACACATACACAGAGAGAAAAGTCCATTTTTTTTCTTCTATCATAATCGGGACAGATGCCATTTCAAGTTCTTTCTTAATAATACTGACAGTTTTCATCTTTTCAGAGTCTGTAAATCTTCCATTAACCAGATGAATAGTTGGCATCATATGGGATTCTTTGCTGCCCCTGCCCTCCTCTGGAAGCCTGTTGCAGCAGTCTTTTTGGCAAGTGTACATTTTGCATTCAAACAATGTGGCCAGCCCCTCAGAGTGGTGCTCTCTGAAGCTTGGCAGTTCAGCTTGAGAAAGGACCTCAGTGTTTGGTCCCTTATCCTTCCAGGTGATCTTCAGAATCTTCATAAGACAATTCAGATGGAAGCCATACAGTTTCCTGGCATGGCACTGGTGCACTGTACAGGTTTCACAGGCATGCAATGATGAGGTCAGGGCAATGACTCTATGCCTTCAGTATGGTACTGTTTTATGGAGAATTCACACAGGGCAAGTGTTCATATAGTGGTCAGAAGAAGCAATAGAGGGACACTCCCAAGGTCTCTCTTAAGGACTATGGAATTGATTGTGACATGGGAGACACTGGCACAGGACTGCTCAGCATGGCATGTCCACATTAGAGAAGGAGCTGTACTCTGTGAGCAAAGCAGAATTGAGACAACTGTAAAGCCAATCAGCAGTAGATTCCTGAAAGAATGCTACTGTGAACAGCCTTTAAGATTTGGATTACACAGTATTAGTGAACACTCTGTTTACTCCATTACAAAATCAGATTCAGTACAATGTTCACAGTTTCAACAGTTCACA
>CM053596.1:9144851-9161894 GCA_028646575.1 Pseudocheirus occidentalis | reverse complement strand
TCCTGCATAGCCTACGCAAAAACATGTATTTTCTCACGTATGTAAAAGGTATATAAGCAATCTTTCAGGCTCAATAAACTGAACCAGCTTATTCACCATATTGGTGTGTGCGTCTGTGTTCCTCTCCGACTGAACCCGACACGGGTGCTGCAGCCCTCACCAGCTTTGGCTTACTGAAAGCACACCCCAGGACCACCACCCATGACCATGATCCGGTTCTAGGCCATTCAATGCAAGAGCCCTTGGCCCTGATCAATCGTATTTGCCCCTCTGCAATTGGCAGGCCAGGAACTCTGAAGCAGCCCAGTGTAGGCAGTTGCTGGCTGCCGCAGATCCTGCCACTTCCTGCTGCTTCCTTGCCCTGGGAGCAGTTCGGCCAGACTGCTTTTCCTCACCCAAATTTAGCTTGAATGTTTGAATTCCACTGACCTTTCTCTATGCCTTATTTTTTCTGGCTTGATAAATGTGGAGATTGCTTCAGGTGCTGCAGATCTTTTCTCTGGTAGACTCAAGCTGCAGCTCCTCCTGACTGCCTGCTGGGATCTGGCTGTGGTTTTGGTTTTGGGCTGGACTGACCTCGGCTCCCAGCCTGCCGCAATGAGTCCCTCCTGCTGAGTTGCCTTCAGCAAGAGATGTGTTTTCTGTATTTTTGTGAGTTTGGGAGCCCTAAAATTTGTTTAGAGTCGTATTTTATGGGTATTTAGGGTGGCTGTGTGGGAGCTGCGAAACTGTACTGCTTCTATGCCACCATCTTGGCTCTGCCCCCTAAATCTCTTATTTCAAGAAATTTTAAATGAAAAACTGCTTAGATCTCTTAGAACATGGGGGCAAAGTGGGAACAGAAAACACCCACTAGTCATCTACTGAAAGAAATGAAAACTTCCACGCCACAAGCATCATAGCAAAATTTTAGAGTTTTTGGGTCAAGGAAAAATACTACAAGGAACCAGAAAGAAAGAATTCAAGTACTGAAGGGCCACAGTAAGTATCATATATGATTTAGTGACCACCACTATAAAGCAATGGAGAGCTTGGAATGCAGTATTCCAGAAGGCAAAGAATAACTTACTCTGCAGAACTAAGAACTAACCCATAAAAGGGGAGATGAACCTTTAATGAAACAGAAGACTTGCAAGTATTCCTAATGAAAAGACTGTGTAGAAACTTTGAAGTTCTAACTTAAGAATTAAGAGAAACATAAAAAAGTAAAGAAAAACAAAAATGACACAAGAACCAAGCATGGATAAAGTGCTTACATTCTAATTTGAAGAAATGATACATACATCCTCTCAGAACCCTACCATCAGCAGAGGTCATAGAGGCAGTCTAATTAGGCAAGACCGGGGTGTGATTATGTTATATATTAATGATCTTTGGAGGAGAATAGAAATATAAGGAGACATTCTCACCCTATCTGTCTTTCAGATAAGGGAAGTTCATGAGTGTTGTGGAAAGACTTTTGAGATATAGTGATCAGTTATTCTGATCATTTCTCCTTTTTCTTTTTTTCTTTTTTGTCTCGAAATTACTATTAAATGGAACAGCTCTCTTGGAGGGGAAAATAGAGGGATACTGGGAGAAATTATGGTGATGTTAAAAAAGGGCATCAGTAAAATTTTGGGGAAAAAAAGGAATGATGAAGGTTATGAATGCAGAGAAGTATGGAAAGATCTACATCAACTGCTGTAAAGAAAACAATATATACCATAACTATATAAAGACAAATGGAAAGAACAAAATAAAATCAAATGTGAATTTACAAAATTATAGGGAACACATATGGCATGAAAAAAGAGATAAGACAAAACATCACCACCCTACTCTTTTGCAGAGGTGAGAAATCCACAAGTAGAGTTCACTGCACACAGTTTCAGACTTTCTTAATGTATTTTCAGACTTTCTCAGTTATTCTGAGTTTTAACATTTTCCTTTTTAATATCTAAAGATGCTGTTAGTTACATGGGATGGCTTTTTGGGAGGGGGCATTCTAGGGGACATTAGAGAGTGCTTAAGGGACTCCTAATAAAAACGACATTAATAAAAACTTATTTTTTTAAAATATGAGAGTGTGGTAAAAGGGAACTGTAAGGTTATTAACTTGGGTGGCTGAGGGGATAGTGGTGCCCTCAGTAGGAAAAGGGTGGTTTGGACAAGTGGAAGGCTAGGGAAAAGATATTAAGATAGATTATGAACATTTTGACTTTGAGATGTTGAAGGACCATTCTGGAAAAGATGTCCTACCATGAAGAGGCAATGCAGAACTGTAGTTCAGTGGAATAATTTGGAGTGAGTAAAGAGATCTGGAAATCATTTGAACAGAGATTATATTTGATTATATAGAAGCTTATGAGAGCCCCAAGGGAGAGCATATGGAGAGAGGAGATGGGCTAAAAGAAAACCTTAGGGACTCCTATGTTGATGGGATTGGAAATGTAAACCATCAAGCACTTGAGGCCAGTGTTTATTTTTCCAGTATCTAACAATCTGTATCATATCTTCAGAACTTAATAAATGTTGGATTGAATTGACTTGAACTCAGTAAAAGAATTTGGAAAGGAGTAGCCACCAGACAAGAGGTCAACTAGGAAAAAATTGTCACAGAAAGCAAGGTAGGTGATAATTTTCTAGTGGGATTGGTGTGGGAGGGAGTTGATTGTCCAAAACTGAAGAAATGTCAAAAGAATTAGGATTGAGAAAAGGCCACTGGAAGTAGTAGGTGGAGCCATTGTTAGTCTTTGAGAAATCAGTTTCAATAGTGTAGTGGGATCAGGAGCCTGACGATAGAGAAATTTGAGGTAGCAGCTTGTCAAAGAAAAGGAAGAGAAATATAGAATTGATAGCCTGAGGGAGTGGCAGGGTTATGTGAAGTTACATATTTTTAAGGATGGTTTGGACCAGGACATGTCTGTTAGATACAGGGGAGGAGCTAATAGAAAAAGGAGACCTCTCACCAATGGATCAGTGGTTAAAAGGACATATGCAAACTAGTTCGCAGAGGAAGAAAGCAAAGCTATCAACAGATTAAGATGAAAGCCCCATATAATTAATAATAAGAGAAGTATAAATCAGAGTTACACTGAGATCCCACATTACACCAAAAATCACTACTTTCATGACCTTCCCTATTTCTATTGAAGGCATCACCATTCTTCCAGTCTCCCAGGTTTGCTACTTAGCAAACCTTAGCTGAAATACCTACCTCTCTGGTTGGAAATCTCTCCCTCTAAGCACTGGGTACAGTCAAAGCAGCAGACAGGTTCTCCCTCCCGGGAAATTCTCCTGAATCCAGAGACACAGTGCTCAGTGCACACAGCCTGGAGGGTCTAGGAAGCAAGTGAAGAGTGCATCAGAGCCTGGCTCTGTCCGGAAGAAAGGAAGTTTTGTTGCGGTATGAGATTTGGTGATACTGGTTTAGAGTGGGAAAAGATGTTCACAATAAGACTATTACAGAAAGCTTTTTTTAAAATTTCTATTCACCTTTGGTTAACTATCTTTGATGATAAAGATACTTTAAAAAAGTTATATCCTTGGTATCTAGCACAGGGACATACTCATAGTAATCAATCAACAAACATTTATTGAGCATCCAAAATTGTGGAATAGAGGAAGCAACTCAGCTGAACTCTCCTTACAACTGTCTCCAATTGAGTTCTGGAGTGGCAGATACAATAAAAGGTCCCATGGGGTGAGACATTTTTTCCAGTTGAAAACAACCCAGAAAGTTGACAGAAGATATTTATGACACTGCGGTGGTGGTCACCCTGAAGCGCACTGCATGCCATGGAAACAGCAGCAGCTTCAGGAGCTCTCATTCCATAGATGGTATGGAATTTAGACAAATGCTCTGAAAAAGATTACAGGGAGCTCTTTGCTGATACTGGGTGCAGAACCCTGTTGCATTGCCCACATGTAGTCCTATGTTAAAGTTCCAGGGCAAACAGAAGCACCAGTGCTTGTGACTACAGGGGAGCAGGGGTCCTGGTCACAGTTCTAGGGTGGACAAGACTGCTTGTGGTCACTCACAAGGGAGCAGGATCACTGACATCAGCTTCAAGACAGAAAGCTCTAGAGTTTTTAGTTACAGGAGAATAGAAAACCTGGTCACAGTTCTAGGACCAAGGGGAACACTAACATTTGTTGCTGCAGGGGAACAAGATTTTTCCATAAGTGAAGATCACAGAACAGACAGGAAGGGCAGTGACTATACCTCTCTTTGCATCATACCACCTGGAAACCACTGAAAAATTATAAACTCCCAGAACTAACTCTGAAAAGAGGAGCACAAATGACTTGAAGCCTGGGACAGTGCCCCCTCTGCCCCAGGAAGTTAAAAGTTGAGAAATAGGCTGAGAAACTGAGTAAACAGAAGAAAAGGAGCATGACCATAATAATCTACTATGATGACAGGTCAAAACACAAACTTAGAAAAAGACAACAATGTCAAACAACTTTGACCAAAACCTCAAAGAAAAATGTGAATTGCGCACAAAATCTCAACAAGAACTCTGGGAAGAGCTCAAAAAAGACCAAAAATCAGAGAGGTAGAGGGAAAAAATTTTGGAAACGAAATGAGAGTAACACAAGAAATTATGAAAAGAGAGTTAACAACTTGGTAAAAGGTTCCCAAAATACTGAAGAAAATAACACTTTGAAAACAGTAGGGCTAATTGGGTAGGGGGAAGGGATAGAAATCTACTAAAGAGAAGGACTACTTAAAAGCAAGAATTAGCCAAATGGAACAAAAAGAAGTACAAAAATTCACTGAAGAAAATAATTCCTGACAAATTAGATTTGAGTAAGTGGAAGCTAATGACTCCATGAGACATCAAGAAACAATTGAATAAAGTCAAAAGGATGAAAAAAGAAGAAAATTTGAGATATCTCACCAGAAAAACAACTGGCTTTGAAAGCAAATCAAGGAGAGATAATTTAAGAATTATTGAACTATCTGAAAACCGTGATAAGAAAAAAAGCCTAGACATCATATTTAAATAAATTATCAAGGAAAATTGTCTTGATATTCTAGAACTAGAGGGTAAAAGAAAAATTGAAAAAAAATCCACTGATCATCTCATGAAAGACATCCCAAAATGAAAACTCCCAGGAATATTATAGCCATATTGCAGAGCTCCCAGGACAAGAACAAAATATTGCAAGCAGCCAGAAAGAAATATTTCAAATGTTGTGGAGCCACAGTCAAAACACACAAGTTTTAGCAGCTTTAAGATTAAGGGAGTGGAAGGCTTGAATTATATTCTAGAAGGTAAAGAAGCTACAATTCTGACCAAGAATCACCTACTCAGGAAAAACTGAGTATAATATTTCAGGGGGAAAAATGGATATTTGATGAAATTGAGAACTTTCAAACATTTCTGATGAAAAGACCAAATTGGAAAGAAAATTTGACTTTCAAATACAAGACTCAAGAGAACATAAGAAGAGGAATCATAAGGGAATTAATAAGGTTAAAATGTTTACCTTCCCATATGGGAAGATGATTGTTGTTGCTATTGTTCATCTTTCACTTTCAAAGAGGACCAGTGACATCATGGGTGATGCCTTGAATTGTTTGTAAATTGGATTTAAATGAGGTAGAATTGCACAATGTTATCAGCTCCACTCTTTCTTCCAGAATAATCAAAGTCCAGTGGCAGGACAAAAGTCAAGATGACTGGTGACGGCTCAGGATGCAGTGGATGACCTTGTTCTCTTAGATGTCTGACTAAGTTTCAAGTATCCTTCAGCTGCCTTTATGGCCATTTATAAAAATTGTTCTCATCTGCCCATTCTGTGGGGAAAAGTCTTCACATGCTCGGGGTAGACCTCCTAACTTACCAATGGGTTTGAAGGAAGATAATACTTAATTCTTAAAAACTTTATCATGATTAGGGCAATTAGAAGAGGTATATACAGTCAGAGGGCACAGTTATGGAGTTGACTATGATAGGATGATCTGAAAAAAAGAAGGGGTGAGAAAGAAGGATGCCCTGGGAAAAGGGGGAAGACAAAGGGATAATGAGGAAAATTATCACACATAAAACAAGCATACAAGAAAGAGCTTTCATAACAGTGGGGAAAATGGTGGGGGTGGCAGGCAATACTTGAACTTACTCTCAATGGAATTGACTTAAACAGTGAATAATAACATACACATTCAGTTATAGAAACCTATCTTACTAAACAAAAGTGGGAGGAGAAGTGGATAAAAGGTGGGATGATATAAGGGAGGGTAGATTAAAGGAGTCATGGTCAGAAGCAAAACAAACCTTTGAGGAGGGACAGGGTGAGTGAATGTGTGTGTGTGTGTGTGTGTATGTGTGTGTGTGTGTAAAAGAGAGAGAGAAGGAGATAATTTTGGATAATTTTGATTACATTAAATAAGAGATTTTTTTGCTCAAACAAAACCAATGCAGTCAAGATTAGAAGGAAAACAAGAAACTGGAAGGGGGGAGGGTTCAGCAAATTTCTCTGATAAAACTTCATTTATTAAATATATAGAAAACTGAGTCAAATTCATAAGAATATGAGTAATTCCCAATTGATAAATAAACAAAGCATATGAATAGGTAGTTTTCAGAATAATACATCAGAGTTGTCTATAGTCATATAAAATGCTCTAAATCACTATTGATTAGAGAAATCTGAATAAAAACTGCTCTGAGGTACAACCTCACACCTATCAGATTGGCTAATAGACAAAGAAAATGGCAAATGTTGGAAATGTTGGAAATGACAAATGTATGGAAAAATTGGGATACTAAGGTACTGTTGGTGGAATTGTGAACTGATCCAACCATTATGGAGAGCAATTTGAAACTACACACAAAGGACTAGAAAACTGCATATCATTTAACCCAACAATACCAGTGTACTAGGTCTGTATCCCAAAGAGATCAAAGAAACATGGAAAGGACTTATATGTATAAAAATATTTATAGCAGTTCTTTTTGTGGTGACAAAAAATTGGAAACCTAGGGGTTGCCCATCAATTGGGCTGAACCAGTTGTGGTATATGATTGTGATGGAATACTATTGTGCTATAAGACATTATGAGCAGGCAGACTTCAGAAAAATCTGGAAGAACTTACAGGAAGTGATGCAAAATGAAGTGAGCAGAACCAGGAGAAGACTGTACACAATAACAATATTGTGTGATGATCAATTGTGAATGACTTAGCTATTCTGATTAAGGCAATGATCCATGGTAGTTTTTATGCTGAAAATACTACCCACCTCCAGAGAGTGTAATATCATTGAAACATGTTTTTTCAACTTCTTCATTTTTCTTGCACTTTATTTTGCAACATGGCTAATATGGAAACATTTTAGATGATTTCACATGTATAATTAATATCACACTTCTTGTCTTCACAATGGGTGGGAGAGGGGCAAAAGAGAATTCGGAACTCACATTTTTTAAAGGAATGTTAAAAAGAGAATAAGTTGAAAAAGCTAAAACCATGAAACCCCACAAACAGACTGAGCACCTGGTACTGCCGGTGTTAGGCACACCAGTACAAAGACAAGGAAGCCTCAAAGAGCTTATTGTCCACAAAGAGTGGACAGCAAAATTAAAAAGGTATTTTTTTGGAGGAGGAAAGACAAAGCAATTGGGGTTAAGTGACTTGCCCAAGGTCACTGTAAAGCCAAGCACAAGCAGTTTTCCAGAAGATTGCTGCTGTGAACAGCTTCAAGGTTCTGATTGCACAATATGGTAAACTCTCTATTTATTCAGGGGCAAACTAAGACAAAACATTCACAGAAATCAAAGTACAGCACTCACAATGTTATGACATAACAACTTATCACTAAAATGACCACATAGTTTTCCTTATTCAGAAAGGAAATAGCATCATGGGAGACCTGAGTCAAGAGGATACTGTCTTTTTCTATGCACAGACATCCCCTCAGCTTTCCTAGGCATAGACATCCACTAATAGCAGTTCCCATACCTCACTTCCCTTGGGAAGCACATAGCATTCCCTTGAGTGGTGAACTATTGGTTTAAGTACAATTCAGACAATCAAACATGAAAAAAAATTCAGAACAAGATCCAATTAGAGTCCCAAGATATTTGACCTCAAATAGCAATATTTCACTAGTCATAGTTTAGGGCTAGGATATTATTTTTACTTTTGTTTTGTTGCAATAACAGTTAACAATGAGTATATATAAGGATATCTCCCTGGTCCTTCATTTAGAAATTAAGAATAATCACAATCTGGAGTCTCACAATACAGTGAATATATGATAGTTCACCTAAAACTCTAGAATACAGCTAGTTACAGTAAGCCTCCCATCTGTATTGCTTGTTAAGCCCTAAGGCAAAACTTAAATATTTGAATTTAAGGTCTGCTTAAATTGTCTCAAAGAGGTAACTTCAACACATGCTATTCATTATCAGGTACAATTTCATAATTTTCTTAAGCAATGATCAAATCTTCTCTGATAAAGCTCATTCTTTATCAAAATTGTAAGCTCCCCCCACCTCTGTTAATTTGTCTGGGATTGGTCCTAGTAGTAGTAGTAGTAGTAGTAGTTCATAATGGTACCATGGTCTTTGGTTATAAGAAATTCAGATTGTATGGATATGGTCAAAAGAGACAGTCTTAGTTTGAAAGTTCAGTCCTATAGCCCCCCAAATCCGTTTTGCTTAGACTCTAGTTCTGTGGTTCTGGTTTTTAGCATGTGTAGCTGACAATAATCAAAGGTTCTTTATTTATCTGGCCAGATTTATTACCCACAATTATCTACATGCAAGTCCAGTCCCTGATGAGCATTGCAGTTTGAATTTTGAAGTTTCTTGAATTGGCAATTTTCTTTTGGCCCAAGCTTTAACAGTTTACCTAGACAGCAGTTGGCAGGAAGGTTACTATGTCTTGATGCCATAATGATATTGGTATCTCTTGACTGTTCTGTCCCTTGATGACGTAGTGTTGGGCAAGACAAGCTGCTCACCATTGCCTTTTCCCTCATGGGCATGGCTTCCATTTTTCTTCATGTACAAATGACAGAAAATCAATTTTGGGCTCAGGACCTATTTCTCCTTATGCTTTCTAAGTTTGGAGGAGATTAATTCTCCCATCACTTCATAGCTGACTAACCATTGAATGAGTCCACTTTGATGCTTGATCAGACAAAAGTCTTTGTGTCAGCTATGGAGTTGAAAAGTGGGCTCACCTAGTGATAGTTATATAAGCAAGTGGTCCTGGCTGAGTTGCCAAATTATGAAAAGAAATCTTGTTTTGGGCCTTATTCTGGTCAATGAGGAAAACTCAGGAAAAGAAGAAAGGCATTTTATTAGCACACCAAGATAAAAAGCAATTGGATACAGGTGGCACAGATTTCAAACTGTCGCTTTTTATAGACAAGAGCAAACTTCTTTCACATAATGACAAAAGTATGTTGATTGCTACACTTCTCAGAAGGGGATTAGCAGGGTTAGTGCTGCCCTGGCTCCTCCCTCATAATATTGTCGTAGGGGAAAGGGATTAGTGTATATGCCCAAAGGTATTTCTCGTCCTTCATTTCCTACAACCTGACTGTGCATGTACTCAAAGTCTAAACAAGGTTTAAAATAGGGTCACTCAGACCGACTGCACAAATGGTTGACTTTGCATACCCTCTCCCATTGGTGGAGTAGTAATCTGTGAAAGTGCATATAACATATTTTAAAGTACACCCTAGTTTGGAGGGAAGGTTATTTTATTTCCTTGATAGTATCTTACTTTTTTCCAGTTACATGTAAAGATAATTTTCAACATTTGTTTTCACAAAATTTAGAATTCCAATTTTTCTCCCTCCTTCCTCTTCTCCTCCCTGAAACAGCAAGCAATCTGATATATTTTATACACGTACAATCAAGTTGAACATATTTCTACATTAGTCATATTGTGAAAGAAGAGTAAAAAAAAAGAAAAAAAAACATGAGAAAGAAAAAAACAAGAAACAACAAAAGAGTGAAAATAGTACACTTCAATCTCCAGTCAGACTCCATAGTTATTTCTCTGGATGTGGATAGCATTTTCCATCATGAATCTTTTGGAATTGTCTTGGATCATTATATTGCTGAGAAGAGCTAAGTCTATCGTAGTTAATCATCATACAATGCTGTTGCTTGCTGTGTACAATGTTCTCCTGGTTCTGCTCACTTCACTCACATCAGTTCATTTAAGTCTTTTCAGGTTTTCCTAAAATTCACCTGTTCATCATTTCTTATACCTCAATAGTATTCCATTACATTCATATTTCACAACTTGTTCAGCCATTCCCCAATTAATGGGCATTCCCTCAATTTCAAATTTTTTGCAATCATAAAAGAGCTTCAAGAAATACTTTTGTACATAGGAGTCCCTTTTCCTTTCTTATGATCTCTTTGCTATTGCTGGATCAAAGAAAAGGCACAGTATTATAACCCTTTGGTTCTAAATATAGTTCTAAATTGCACTCCAGAGTGATTGAATCAGTTCACAACTCTAGCAACAATATATTAGTGTTCCAATTTTCTCCCATCTTCTCCAACATTTAACATATCCCTTTTCTGTCATATTAGCCAATCTGATAGATGTGAGATGTTTCAATTTGCATTTCTTTTATCAGTAGTGATTTAGAGCACTTTTCATATGATTATCGATAGCTTTAATTTCTTTATCTGAAAACTGCCTGTTCATATCCTTTCACCATTTATTAATTGGGGAATGGCTTGCATTCTTATAAATTTTATTCAGTTCTCTATATATTTTAGAAATGAAACCTTTATCAGAAATACTATCTGCAAAAATTGTTTCCCAGCTTTTTGCTTTCCTTCTAATCTTGGTTTGTGCAAAACCCTTTTTATTTAATGTAATCAAAATGATCCTTTTTGCATTTATAATGTTCTCTATCTCTTGTTTTGTCATCAGTTACGAAGGCTATTTTACAACATAGGTTCCCAAAGTGGGTAACACTGCCCCCTGAGGAGTGCTGGAACAATCCAGGGGATGGTGATAGTAGACTTGAGTGATGTGAATTTTTTAGAAAACCACTAAAGGGTTAAAGAAAGTAGATTTTCAACGGGGTGCTGAGTAATTTTTTTTAAAGGGGCAGTAGGCTAAATAAGTTTGGGAACATCTGTTTTAAAAGGTTCAGAGAAAGAATAAGTAACATCCCCTGCCTAAAATTCTATATTCATTATTATAGGAAATCCTAATGAAGAAATTCCTGCTGTCCATAAGGATTGGCAGCAGCCCAACAGACAGAGTTGTCTGGAGCACTGAGAAGTTAAGTGACTTATATATGGTCACAGAGCCAGTCTATGTCAGTGGCAGAAACTAAACCCAGGCTTTCCTGATCTCTATGCCAGTTCTCTATCCTCTCCCCCCAGGGCTGCCTGAATTGTTGCTGTTGTGCTCTTTAAGATGAATGCTAGTTGGTAAACATCCCTGACATTAACAAATCTACTTGGCTTGTTTTTTATTTAAAATAATGATGGTAATAATAACCATTGTTGCTATCATTATTATTTTAATTATTCATTTGTTTTCCCAGTATTTTCTATGAAGGCAAAGACATACACCACTGGGGTTGGGTAGGGTCAGATAAGTGAATGAATGATGATCTAAATGGGCTTAAAGTAGTAGGAAACATCAAATGGCATTTAGTTTTTGTACTGACCTTCAAATCAACCCAGTTGCGATATATCTCCTTCTCAGAAATGGTAAAATCTTGACCAAGTGGAGCCTGGGGGACAAACTGTCCCACTTTCACCAGAACTTCATCATAATTAGATAGCATCCCAAAGTTCATGATATCATATTTAGCCACAGGATTCTTTTCCTCATCCAAAACCACCTCGTCCCCAGCAGTGTTGTTAAAGGAAATATTCCTCAGAAATGAATGAAGCTAGATGGAGACATAATTGAGTCACTTTGTCATGTCCATAGGCAGGGAAAAAACAGGACCAAGGTCAACAGGCCAGGAAGGAAACCTAGTAGCATAATCATTTATGTGTTCACTCAATCATTTATTCACTCACACAACCTTTTCTAAGCACATCCTTTAGACACTGGAGATGTGGAAGTCTCAAGGCCTGAGAATTGTGTTATTGTCACAGTATTATTTTTTATTAAAAAAAAAGTCCTGCTTTCTGCTAGGATTCACATAAGAAGGACACTCTTCTTGTTGGTAGAGAATGGAGTTGCTACAATCCCCTTCACACTAAATGCTGAAAAGACAGTTCTGTGACATAACTTAGGTAAAGTACTTGGCAAATCTTAGAAGGGTATGTAAGTATAAGCTACTACTACTACTGCTATTATTATTTTTAAAAATATATTAAATTAAATCAAATCCCATCCTAACAGTAATCATTCAATTGTACATCCATTCAGCAATACTGATGGGATCCATGTGAATGGGCAAAGGTCAGCTTAGTTGATCATTTCTCACTCTAAGTCTATGATGATCCCTATTTTCCAGTGTCCACTCCCATATCAATTGTTATCAAATAGTCCTGGCTCTCACTCTTATAAGCAGTGTTTGCCTCTGAACTCATTAGATTTATGATGTTGTTGGGACATGGATAACTAACAATTCTATCTATAGATGCTTATGCAAGGGTTGGTGTCCAGTGGCCTAAGGAGGCTTTTTACCCCCTAGAACCTGGGCTTCCTGAGGTCCATTTATCCCAGTAGCATTGGCATTCCTTGTACTGACAGAGGTGAGGACCACCATATGGCTGAACATACCAGAAGCTGCAATGGTCCAAAACAGCATCGTATGCACATATGCCTCCTACTAATGAGACTCCAAATACTTAGCTAGACTGGATGGTTGATATCTAGTTGGTTAGTGCTCTTACATGTGAAGACTAGAGCTTGTTTAACACTAACACAGCCTTTGAGGTCAAGATCAAGAATAGGAGGGAAGGAAAGAAAGAAGGAAGAAGGAAGGAAGGAAAGAAGGAAGAAAGACAAGAAGGAAGGAAAGAAGGATGAAAATAAGGAAGGAAGATTGAGTATTAGGGATCTGACACATGCTTAAACTACCTAAAATTTCATCATCCACTTGAAAGCCAGAGGTCCTGCTCCTGGGAGACAGGTTGTCACATTTGTGGACATTTTATGTTGGACAACAATGTGGGTGATACTATTTTAGGCAGACTGAGCATATGCTAAATGCCAATGGAGGAAGAAAGCATTATGTTAAATGCTGGGGATATAAATACAAAAGTAGAAACAAGCTTTGTGCTCAAGGAACTTACATTCTAAAAGGAGAAGAAAATCAGATATTATAGTCAAAGGTCATGGGGTGTTTAAGTAAGGAAAAAGATTACACAGAGTGGAGATACCCATAATCTGTAGCATTAGAACATCCTGCTATTTAGTACATGTAGAGCACTTCAATTCAGAAAGCTATAGGGATAATAAGTGCACCAGGGGAGAAAATTAATAGACCACATCCAGGAATTATCTCAGAACAGATATGATCATGGTTCATGGTCCCTGAAGTAAAAGGTAGATGGAAGAAAGGGAGAAAATCACATTTTAAAGGAAAATAATATTGAATCATGTAAGAATGTTGATCCATGTAGCAAGCAACCTTTATTTCAGAGGACTTGTGGTGAAAACTAGTACACTCCTTTTGTCAGAGTAGTGGTGGATCAAAGGCAAGAAATGATGCATACATTGTCAGACGTGGTCAATGTATTAGTTTGTTTTGATCAACTTTGATTTTTTCAAATGAGGTGACAATCTTTCATGGAAAGGTCGTTAGGATATGAAGCTGATTTTTTAAAAGCATTATTAATTTTTTTTGAAAGAATGATGATAAAGATTTATTTTTTAAAAAAGATGAGAGTCATAATCAAATTCCAGTCAATCCTCATAGTAGGACTAGAGAAGTGAATGAGATTCTGCTAAAAGATTGTTTCCTTACGTGTTTTATTCTTAAACCTTTTGTATCTGGTCTGCTTTGTAGAATGATGATGCCAATGGCATGTTTTCCAGAACTGTTTGCTTGTTTTTAATTCATAAAGGAAAGAAACTGTACATTTCATTAGTGAAAATAATAATAATAAATATATGCACGCATGTATGTATATTTTTATGTATATACAGTCATCCAAGTTCACAGATCCTATAATCCTCAAACAAAACCACCTGGTCCCTTGGGGGCACATTTATCACTGGACCCCAGGTTAACAACCTAAGCTCTAAAATAAGGACCCTAATTCTCCATGTGACTGAAGTTGTGACTACCATCACTTCTTTTTAAAAAGCTTTTATCTAGTATTTTATTTTCCCCCAGTTATATGTAAAAACAATTTAAACCATTTGTTTTAAAAGCCTTGAGTTCCAAATTCTCTCCCTTTGTCCCTCACCACCACCCCTTTCCATTGAGAAGGTTGGCAATTCCATATAGGTTATAGATGTGTAGGTATGCAAGACATAGTCATAATAGTCATGCTGTGAAAGAAAACCCAAAGACAAGAAAAAGAAAATCTCAAGAAAAATAAAGTTAAAAAAAACATGTGTCAATTTGTAAATAAAGTATGCTTCTATCTGCATGCAGAAAACCCCTGTTTTCTTTGTGAGTGGATAGCATTTTTCATGATATGTCATTCAGAGTTTTCTTGGATAATTCATTGTATTCCTGAGAACAGCTAAGTAATTCATGGCGGATCATTTTACATATTGCTGCTACTTTATACACAGTACATTTAACTGCATCAGCTCATGCAAGTCTTCCCAGGTTTTTCTGAGAGCATCCTGCTCATTATTTCTTATAGTACAATAGTATTCTATCATAATCATACCACAACATGTTCAGCCACTCCCCATTTGATGGGAATTCCCTTAACTTCTAATTCTTTACTGCTAGACAAGAGGTTTTATAAATATTTTTGTATGTATAGGTCATTTTACTTTTTGTTTTTATCTCTTTTCGGGTATAGACCTAGTAGTGGTATTGCTAGGTAAAGGTGTATGCATGGTTTTATAGCCCTTTGGGCATAGTTCCAAATTGCCCCACAGAATGGTTGAACCAGTTCACAACTCTACCATCAGTGCATTAAAATCTCGTTTTTCCCAAGTCCCCTCCAATATTTGTCATTTACCTTTTCTGTACTATTAACCAATCTAATAGGTATGAGTAAGTACCTCAGAATTGTTTTAATTTGCATTTTTCCAGTGAGACTATTTTTTTTCATATGACTAAAGATAGCTTTGAGTACTTTATCTGAAAACTGTTAATATCTTTTGATCATTTATCAGTTGAGGAATAACTCTTGTTTTTATAAATTTGACTCAGTTCTCTATACATTTGAGAAATGAAATCTTTATCAGAGAAACTTGCTTGTTTTTCAGTTACTATTGCTACTATTGCTATTTCCCTCCATCCTAAGCCACCCCCATTTATTGTATTCTCTCTCCCCTTTTACCCTGTCACTTCTCAAAAGTGTTTTGCTTCTAACTACCCATCCCCTCAATATGCCCCCCCCTTTTACCACTCCCACTACTCTACACTTATTTCATCCCCTTCCCCTCCTATTTTTCTGTAGTGTAGCTAAGATAGATTTCTATACCCAATTGAGTGTATATGTTATTCCCTCTTTGAGCCAGTTCTGATGAGAGTAACATTCACTCACTTCTCACCTCCCTCCTCTTCCCCTCCACTGCAAAAGCTTTTTCTTGCCTTTTTTATGAGGCAGTTTACCTCATTCAACCTCTCCTTTTTCTTCTCCAAGTACATTCCTCTCATCCCTTAATTTTATTTTTTAGATATCCTTTCACATTTAACTCACATCTATGTCCTCTGTCTATATATGCTCCTTCTAACTTCCCTAATAATGAGAAAGGCCTTATGAGTTACAAATATCCTTTTCTCATGTAGGAATGTAAACAGTTTTAACTTATTAAATCCCTTATGGTTTTCTTTTCCTATGTACATTTTTTTGTGCTTCTCTTGAGTCTTGTATTTGAAATTCAAATTATCTGTTCAGCTCTGGTCTTTTCATCAAGAATACTTGAAAGTCCTCTATCTCATTGAATGTCAATTTCTGTACTAAAGGATTATACTCATTTTTTTGGGGGGGGTAGGTGACTAGTGGTTGTAATTCTAGTCCCTTTGCCCCCTGGAATATCAAATTCCAAGCTCTCCAATTCTTTAATGTAGAAGCTGGTAAGTCTTGTAGTATCCTGACTGTGGCTCCACCATACTACGATTATTTCTTTTTGGATGCTTGCAATATTTTCTCCTTGACTTAGGAACTCTGGATTTTAACTATAATATTCCTGGCATTTTTCATTTTGGGATCTCTTTAAGGAGGTGGTCAATGGATTCTCTCAGTTTCTATTTTACCTTCTTATTCTGTTTTCCTTGACAATTTCTTGAAAGATGATGTCTAGGCTCTTTTTATTTGATCATGGCTTTCAGGTAGTCCAGTAATTTAAAATGATCTCTCCTGGATATATTTTCCAGGTTATTTCCAATGAAATAGTTCATGTTGTCTTCTATTTTTTCTTTTTCTTTTGTTTTATGATTTCTTGATTTCTCATAGTCATTAGCTTTCTTTTTTTTTAAAGTTTAAATAGTATTTTATTTTTTGCAATTGCATGTAAAGACAATTTTAATGTTCTTTTTATATAAAATTTTGAGTTCCAAATCTTCTCCTCCCTCATCTCTCTCCTCCTTAAGATAGTAAGCAATTTGACCTAGGCTCTATACATATGGAACCATGCAAAACATATTTCCATATCAGTCATGTTGTAAAAGAAGAAACAGACCAAAAAGACTGACCAATCATTGAGTTAACATCAAGGAGTCATGACTTACATGGAAACATGCTTCGCATGACTACACACGTACAACCTATGTCAAATTGCCCGCCCTCTCAATGGTGGGGGAAGGTAAGGAAGGAGGGAGAATATTTGAAACCCAAATTTTTTTTTTAATTTTAATTTATTTTCTTGGTTACATCATTCATTTCCACAAGGTTTTGAGTTACAAATTATCTCCCCTTTTTGTCCCTACCCCCCAGCCCAGAACATTGATCCCACTGTAAGA
>CM053596.1:9116813-9144351 GCA_028646575.1 Pseudocheirus occidentalis | reverse complement strand
GCTGCGCTGCCTGTAGCAACAGATGTGCTTTCTGTCTTGTGGAGAGTTTTGGAGCTTGAAAATCTGTTTAGCGTCCCATTTTATGAGTTTTTTAGCGTGTTTATGTGGGAGCTGTGGCCCTTTGCTGCTTCTAAGCCGCCATCTTAGTCATTAGCTTTCATTTGCTTCATTCTAATTTTGAAGAAATTATTTTCTTCAGTGAGTTTTTGGACCTCCTTTTCCATTTGGCCAATTCTGATTTTAAGGAATTCTTCTTCTCATTGGTATTTTGGACCTCTTTTGCTATTTGGGTTAGTCTATTTTTTAAGGTGTTATTTTCTTCAGTATTTGGGGGGGGTCTCCTTTAGTAGACTGCTGACTTGTTTTTCATGATTTTCTTGAATCACTCTCATTTCTCTTCCCAATTTTTTCTCTATTTCTATTACTTGATTTTCAAAGTCGCTTTTCAGTTCTTCCATGGCCTGCAACTAATTCATATTTTTCTTGGAGGCTTTTGATGTAGGAACTTTGAATTTGTTGTCTTCTTCTGGTTGTATGTTTTGTGCTTCTTTGTCACTAATATAAAATTCTACAATCTGACTTTCTTATGATGTTTATTCATCTTCCCAGCGAAATATTTGATTTTCTAACTTCCTGTCAAGGCAAGACTCTGCTTCCAGTGGGCATGGGGGTGAGTGGTGGGTGTACTATCTGAGGCCTCTGAGATTTTGCATCAGATGCTGGATCCCCTACCATCTGTGGGCCCAGAGCAATGGAACCAGCTACTGCTGCTGCTGCTGCTGCTGCCATGGTCACCACTACTTTTACTAGCTTGGGGCTGGGGCTGGGCCATGTGCTCCTCTTTCACCCAGGTTCCACAGAGTTCCTCCACTGAACTTCCATGTTATTCTTGGTGTTTGTGGGTTGAAAAGTCTGGAAATTGCCACAGCTGCCAGAGATTCAGTCCCCCAAGGCCAGGTTCTGCCCTGTCTGAGGCTGGTGCAGCCGAAGCTGGACTACACTCTGCTCCCAGAGTATGCCTTTCCTGTAGATCTTCCAGGCTGTTGGGCTAGATGTGTGTTTCACTCTGTCATTTTGTGGATTTTGTAGCTCTAGGCTTTGTTTAGAGTCATTTTTATAGGTATTTGGAGGGACATGGGGGGCAAACTCAAGTAAGTCCCTGCTTTCACTCCACCATCTTGGCTCCCCCAGTTCTGCTTTTTAAAGCATTCTTCTCATTGGCTTTTTGGACCTCTTTTACATTTGGCTTAGTCTGTTTTTTAAGGTATTTTCTTCTGGACTTTTTTGTGTCTCCTTTGCCAAGCTGTTGACTCATTTGTCATGATTTTCTTGGATCACTCTCATTTTTCTTCCCATTTTCCCTCTACCTCTCTTAATTGGTTTTCAAAATCCTTTTTCAGTTCTTTCATGGCCTGAGACCAATTCATATTTTTCTTGGAGGCTTTGGATATAGGACCTTTGACTTTGTTGTCTTTTTCTGAATGTGTGTTTTGATCTTTCTTGTCATGATACTAACTTTCAATAGTCAGAGTTCTTTTTTTTGGCTTATTTTCTGGCTTATTAGTTAACTTTCAAGTCTTTGTTGAAGTAGGGCTCTGCTTACAGGGTGGAAGGTGCACTGTCCCACATTTCAGGGGGTTTGTGCAGCTGTTTTCAGAGATACTTCTAGGGACCTGTAAGTCTTCAGTTCTTCAAAGGTGGTATGATTTAAGGAAAGTTGTTTACTACTCTCTTGGCCTATGCTCTCATCTGTGAGACTCCACAAGCACTCTTTTCTGCACTGGAAATGTAAGAATGGTACCCTCTCCACTGTAGCTGCAAGCTCTATTATTCTAGTGCTCCTCCTCACTCTGTAACTGCCACCCAGGACCCAGATCTGAGTATGGGCTAAGCAACAGAGTCCTGCCTCAGAAAAAACAAAAAAAACCCTGTAATCTCCTTCTGATCAGTTGTTCAGTCCTTTTATTGTCTTTGGTTGAGAGCTCTGGAAGTAGTTGCTGCCCCTGCTGCTGCTGATTCAGTCACTCCTGCTATTCCTCTTCTGGGGCCAGGGCAGCACTGGTGAGACCTATGCTGGACTGTGCTCTACTCTCACCCAGGTGCAATGACCCTTTCCTACTGATGTTCTAATTTGTCTTTGTTATCTTTGGACTGAGAGATCTGGAAATCACCTCTGCTGTGAGTGATTCAGTCAACCTGAACTGTTCTTCTCTCTCAGCCTGCTGGAATAGAACTCTCCTGCTGAACTTCCAAGTTGTCATGGGCTAGAAATTTGTTTCACTCCATCTTTTTGTGGGTTGCTGCTCTAGAAATGGTTTAAAGTAATTTTTATATGTATTTGGAGGTGCTTAGGGGAGAGCTCAGGTGAGTCCCTGCTTTACTCCATTATGTTGGCTCTACCTCCCTACATCACTTCTCACAAAGATGAGTGATTTCATTGATTGGCACTGAGAAAGGTTTCTGTATAAGGCCCATATCATACAGCCCCATTATACATCTTATAGAATGAGAAAAAAGAGAGAATTAACCTGAGACAACGAATCTAGTACTTTATAAGGAAAGCAGTTAGGTTTCATAATGTTCCTCTGACAATCTTGTTACTGTTTTTTAATCACCAATTTTATATGCATTCTACCTTAAATTCTGAGTACCCTCTTAGCCACCAGGGTTCAAAAAATCTTTTTTTCAGCTCTTCAAAAAGAAAAGGTCCAATGCAATATTTTACAATTACTGGTAAGCTTTCAACATGGTGATGTATCCATAATCCCACTAGTGAACAAAATTCGTAAGGCTTCCAAAGGAAACCAAACTAAGAAAATGAATTAAAACAAGGAATGTCCATCTGTGAGTCTGGAGAATACCAAGGAAAGTTAAAGGAAATACCAGAGCCATAAAAGTAGCAAACCCAGGAATGCTCACTTGTGGGCCTGGAGATGCCAATAGACATTACTTCAGGAGGAGGGAACATTACCTGCCAGGGTTGAGGTGCCATGTACCCTTCATCTTTCATAGATCCAATTTCTGATCTGGCGTGGATCATTTCATGAAGAGCCCAGGCCACAGCATACACAGCATTGTAGAGCAAGTAACTGAGGTTAGATGTGGCCATATCAAAATGGTGCAAGGGCAACATCTCCAAGGAAGCATTCAGGGAACAGTCCTCTCGTTCCAGTTTGGTTGGCTCATCTGGACACTCAAATGCTGAGACCCAGAAACTCTTAAAGAAAATGTCTCCTGAATATTTGCTTGGGGTGACTGTTCTGAGAAAAGTCTTGAAGCCAGGAATCTCACTTGTCTGATGTGAAAATATGAACGAGCCATAAAAAGCATGACCATCATGATTGTAGGGTCTCATGGTGACATCCCAGTGGGATGTGATAATCCAGACTTTCCAAAGAAAATATACAGGTGGCTGAGAATATCTCAGGATCATCAGGGAGTCTGTATCCCCATGGATGATGATCACCTTTGCTGATGATGCCAAAATTCTGGGCATGAAAGACATCTTGGATTCAGCATGGCGTCTCTCACTGACAGGGATCTTCTCCGTGAAGGCCACACAGGCTTTGTTCCTCCTCATCTCTTCTCCCATTTCCCGGAGGAACTTCTCACCTCTCATGTCATCTGTGACAACCAGCCCCACCCAGGTCCAGTCAAAATGTAATAGCAGCTGGACAACGGCCAAGTGCAGGGAAGAGTCCTGAGGGGCCATCTGATAGAGGGAAGGAAACTGGGCCTTGTCACTCAAGGAAGGATTGAATGGGCCATAGCTTAGCTGAATGGCAAAGAAAGATGAGTCTCATGGGCTATATGACAGTGATCCTGATGCATAGCAATAAATCTTAATATATTACCTATTCTACCTTGCTTCATTATGGAAACATTAGAGTGGGCTGCTCTAGGTGATGATGATGGAAACTTCTAATCACTCCAAGATTAGCACAATGGCTGGATGGCAGATTACTCTGATGCTACTGGTTTTAAATCCTTTACTTCCCTGAATCCTTCATGACATTGTCCAAATAGTTTAGGATTTCTCCTGACTTACTGTTCTTGTTTATTGTCTCAAAGAAATTTCCTGGGTAAAAGTGACACATTATTTCTGTGTGCTGGAGGCAGTGGTGATTAAGAGGTGATGCTTTCTTCAAGCACAATGGTATTCCTTAAGAATGGTGCTGAGAAATTTCAAATACCTGGTGAATAAATGTAGAACCTGATAGTAGTAATAGATAGTAGCCAAGTTCACATATATGAGGCCACTAGGTATTACAGTGGAGAGAACACTGGGCCTGGAATTAGGAAGATCTCAGTCTAAGTCCAGCATCACTTACTAACTGTGTGCCCCTGAGCGAGTCACTTAGCTATTCTCTGACTCAGAATAGACACACTCTGACCGAAAACCAGGCAGAATAATAGCACCCAATTCCCAGGATTGTTGTATGGATCAAATACATTTCTAAATTGCTTTCCAAGACTTGAAGTGCTGTATAATTGCTAATTATTTTAAATAATAATGGAAATAATTATTTTATTTATGTTTGCATAATTTATGACTCATTTTAAAATAATACAATTTATGTGGAGAGGGACAAGACCAGTTTAATCATTGGTGCAAAGAAACTCTACCAATATAGGCTAGCATGTTCTCTGCAACACCTAGTTTTAAAATTACCCAGAGCACTGACAGTGTAAGTGATTTATCCAAAGCCATACAACCAGTCCATCTCCCAGGGTCTGGACTCACTCTCCCAACCCCACTCACACTGGCAGACCAGGTTCTCAGAGGATAACTGGTCTCTCCTTGAGCTTCTAGGGCTAACCTTGGGAGCTTGGGTATGTCTTTCTATTGCTCATTAGTCCCTAACATGAGTCTCTTCCATGTGGTTAATCAGTTGATATCAATTAGCAAGCTAGAGTTAATTAGCTTTTAGAAGTAGTTAGCGGGGCGTGGCTAGGTGGCTCAGTGAATAGAGCACCAGCCTTGGAGTCAGGAGTACCTGAGTTCAAATCCGGCCTCAGACACTTAACACAAAAAACTAGCTGTGTGACCTTGGGTAAGTCACTTAACCCCAACTGCCCTCCAAAATAATAAAATAAAATAATTAAAAAAAAGAAATAGTTAGCAAAGTCATATGATAAGAACAGTTGGTGCAAACATTATTCCCAAGTGTAATAAAGAGCAAAGAATAATCCAAGCTCTAACACCAAAAATAAGACCTCACAGAAGTCATTTAAATTCTCTCAACCTCAGTCTTTGTTGCCTTCCTTTAAAATTAGATAATCAGGTTATAATTTTTGTGACATCTCTTCAAAGTTTAAAAAGTAAATGGCTATAATTTGTTCTAAAAAGGACTCCAGTCTTTTCCACCATCTCATGATGTTTTGGTTTGGAAGAGATCAAGGATGTGACAGCAGAGTTCAAATGGAAAGACAAGACCTGCCAAGAAGTGTGATTCATTTGGAACAGATGCCACCAGAAAGTTTTCCACAAGGCGAGAAATTTTCTTGGCCATAAAAACTCCTGAGCCCCAGCAACTCTGTGATCTGGGATAGAAAGGGGAGAGGGGAACTGCCAGTCATAGTGATAACAGTCTCCCACTGAGGTATGAATTCCATTCTGGCTGCCCTGTCTTAGAGTGCCAGATTTGGACTAGGAAAGTCCTCTATTCAAATCCTGCCTGGAAATTTAATAGCTATGTCACATCTAGGAGGCACAGTGGATAGAGTGCTTTGCTTGGAGTTGGCAAGACTTGAGCTCAAATCTAGTCTCAGTCAGTTAGTAGCTGTATAAGCCTGGGAAAATCAATTAATATATCTGTTTCAATTTCCTCAGTTATAGAATGGCAATTAATAACAGCCCCCATCTCCTAGCATTGTTGTAAGGGTTAAATGACAAATTCGTAAAGCCCTTAGCACACTGAGTAGCACATAGTAAACACTTAATAAATACTTCTGTCCTTTTTTCCTCCCATCTTGTATGTTACTGGACAAGACACTTCACCTTAAAGAAAGCGGCATGTCTAGGACTTTCTACCTGTGGGAATCTGTAGAGCTCTAGAAGGGTCCCCATCTGGACAGAAAGAGCAGATGTGGCTCCTCCAGTTACAGCCATGAACTTGTCCTGCCTCTCACAACTATAATTCGGGGTAGTCTGACCATGACCTGAAAGTCACTGCAGGGAGCTCTCCAAGGTCCTGGCATCACTATGGTAGGTGTTGTAGATATGAAATCCAAGGGTGGTATTAGGAAGCAGCTGTGGGTCTCTGTTGATCTCCTCCACAGCAAACATCAGGGTCAGGACCTGCTGGTAATTTTTGTGCAGCCACCTGGAAGGAGCAGGGAGAAGAGCAGAAGCTAGTAACAAATCCTTAAGAGCTCATCTACTTCAAGGAGACCCACTCAGTCATGCTAAGGTCAGATCACAGAGCACAGGGTTGAGACAGTGTGGTCTATGGGTCACAGCATCAACTTTTCATTTGACCTGCACCCCTGCACTCCTGACCCATCTGAAATTTGGAGTATTGGTGATGGAGGAGGAATTTCTCTAGAGTTCCTACCAAACTAACTACATGGAATATTCTCCTTGCTCACCTCTACCCCATGACTTTTTTGCCTTCCTTCATGACCCAGCTCAAATCCCTCCTTCTGCAAGAGGCCTTGTTAGTCCTCTCATGATTAGTTCCTTCCCTCTGAGATATCTTCCATTAGACTGTATTTGTTCTGTGTTTCTGTAGGTGTTTGAATGGTGTCTCCTCCATTAGAATGTCAGCTCCTTAAGGGCATGGACTCTATTTTTGTCTTTTTTTTATCCCCGACATTTAGCATAGTACTTGGCATTTAATAAACACTTAACAAATGTTTGTTTACTGGATGCCTAACCTGGAGCACTCAGTCATTTTCTTCAAGAAGTGTGTACTGAACAGTTACTCTGTGCAACACACTGTAAGGGTGGTTCCCTGGCCTCAGTACCACCATCTCATACACATCAATAACCCCATTCTTAGGCAGACTATAATCAATGCCACAATCCTAGTACTACACATACTAGCAGTTCAGGGAATGGAGATGTGCCCTCTAGCTCAGTATCTTCTGTCAAGAGGCCACTTTTACCCTTTATGGGAAATTATTCCAGGGAGAAGCTGAGCCATTGCCAGTGTATCTGTTCCTAGATCATGGTGACCTGGTTCATTCCAAAATGTCTTTGGCAGTTTTATCCCTTAAGGGAAACTCTAGGAGAGACTGAGTCTGGAAGGAGGCAAGGAACCCATGAAGAGCATGTAAAGAACATGCTCACTGAATCCATCAAGGCTATGACCTCTTGTTGTGTTTCTCAGTCTATCTGAAGCTTCAGTTTCTTGGGTTCATGTCTAACACAAAGTCATCTTATCTTGTATTGCTGTCTTCAAGCCCTTTCCAGGACAAATGATTAACTTTTTCTTGGATACTAGCCATGCCCTTGGCTAGCACCTCCTCTGCACTTGTGCTGGATGTTATGTGAGTGGGCCTGTATTCTCAACAGAGCACTCCTTATTTATGGCCCTTTGTAACCACTGAGACAATAGCCCACCCAGGCCAGGCCATATGTTACTGTCTGGTTGTTGTCTTTCATTATAGAGAAGACCCAAATGACATAAGTATATTGGAGTTGACATACAATTTCCAGTTGTGGCTGATCATACCAGTAAAGGTTTAGAAAGATCTACCACAGTGTAATGCCAAGCAAAGGTAACTTTGAAGGTTCAGAATACCAGCATAGTGACTCTATTTTATTCAGTGACAAATTAAGGCAAAAAAGAGAAAACACTCACAGAACAGAGAAAATCAAAATACAGTGTAAACCATTCATTTAGCAAGTAAGTTCTTAATTCAATTCAAGTACTACTCCACCCCTGGACAGTACGTTCATTTAAAATACCAGCATTATAGCCATGGCTCCTCAGTTCTTGGTAGCTCTGGGTGGCAGTTCTCAAAAGTCCTGGGCAGCTCCAATTGGCCCTCAGCAGTTTCTTTCTAAGCAATGCTGGCCCTCAGCAATTCTCCTCTCTCTCTGCCTCCACAATACTGCTACCCCAAAGTCCTTCTGACCTCCTGTGCTTGGGCCTTCTCTCTTCTTGGGTTTCTCTCTAAATCCACAGCACTAGCTCCTCCCAGTTCAGGCCTCTCTCTTCATGTCAACAGGTCCATCCCACAAATGGGATTCACAAAGCACTTCACTTTGACACTCAATCTGAAAACCAAGCCAATACAGGGGGATCTTTAAATTTCATTACCATTACATTCCACCCCTCCAGAACCCTTGGCCTTACAATCTCAATCTAAATGACCATGGATCTTGGAACAAATAGAGGCACTATGCTTTGTAATCCTACCAATTATGTCATAATATAATGCCAAGCAAAGGCAACTTTCAAGGTTCAGAATACCAGCATAGTAACTCTATTTTATTCAGTATTCAGAGTTCAGCCATCTCTCTTCACATCAACAAGTCCATCCTTCAAGTGGGATTCACAAGTTCTGGGATTCAACACTCCACCCAGAAACCAAGCCTGTAATACAGGGGAATCTTTAAATTCCATTACCATTGCACACAGGTAGGGCACAAATAATCCACATGAACATTTGGAGTGGACATGTCTCTAAATTTGCACATCTCATGTTTCTTTTGATCTATCACAATTCTGCTTTGTTCATAGAACATGTCTTCTTTAACGTGGGTGTTCCTTTTCCAGTGTCTTCCATGTTGTACAATAGATTCCAAAGTTCTTCAAGGACATTCAGAGTATCCTTGCATAGCTTCTTCTCACCTCCCTGTGAAGCCCTTGCCTCATGTTGGCTTTCTGTAAAATAATATTTTAGGAAAACATATGTTTGGCGTTGGAACAATGTGGCCATTCCACTGGAGTTACACTCTGTACAGTAGAATTTGAATACTTGGCAGTTTAGTTATAGAAAACACCTCCATGTCCATGTAATAGTAAGGGAATCTGAAGATCTTCCCTGCCCCTTAATGGACCTTACTTGGAGCCCAACAAGAGAAGCTTGCTTAGGGGAGGCTTGTTTTTTGGGAAAGCCCACACCTTTTGTTACTTTGTAATTAGGCAGTGGGTCACAAAGGTTGTGATGCTCTCTGATCCCAAAAAAGACTATATATATACTCCCTGAAGTAAGGTTTTGCTTTGAGGCACACTTATGGAAATAATTGTGTGATTAGGTCAGATGAGACTCTGGGCAGCTGTTGAGCCCCCTGGCTTCCAAAACCCAGATGTTTGTGTTTCTCTCTCTTGCAACTAACTATGTATGTAATGGTCAGACAGCTAGAAGCCCTCTCTCTTGGTTTGTTGAATTGTGTTATTTTCTCTGTCTGTATTTTTTTGTCTGCTTATAATTTCTTGTTGTATTTTCTAAACTTCAGGGTGATGAGTTTCCCCCCTGAACTAAGTCAATTATATGTCTGTCTGTCTGTATGTTGGCAAATCCCACTGCTACTTTAGTTCAGTGACAAGGCAACCTTATGGCCTAAGTCTGCGTATTTGCAGGATTGTGACTACAGCTTCCAGTTTATGTGCACCCAGCATAGACAGACTTTGGTCCCCATCACTAAGTCTGATTTATACTTGATGTCCCAGAAGCTTCCCAGACTTTCACAGCAGCACTATGCCAGTGCCTAAAGCACCTCTGCAAGTGCCAAACTTGTCTAACCTCTGTAGCACACAATACTAATTAACTAATTTGATCTAATGACAAGCTGTATCTCTAAGAACTCAAATCCAGGGAGGTTCTCTTTTCAGAAAGTTCCAGAAACCTAGTTCTTGTCTGTATCCAAACACAAATATTTTCAGTGATCAGTAGAGCAACACCCCTTGTCCCCACCCCATGATCCACCTGATGGGGGTACTTTCCCCACAAATGACCATGAATGTTGGCCTTTTTAAGGGAGTAGCCTCTTGCTAAAAAGGAGTTACACTTGTAGAAAATTTTGCTTGGTTCCCTACATGCACCCCACATTTGGAACTGGAGAATGCATTCAGAGAACTAGCCACTGAGTTAGAAAGAATTGCCCACTTGGTAGCCTTCATAAGTAATGCTTTTGTCCCGCCATCCTTTTTGTCTTCCCTTGTATCAAAGTCCAAGTACCTTGGCAGACTTCTATCAAGGGATAGAAAACAGAATCTGACAATGAGCAGGAGATACATTAATCAAGGGGCTGTAATTTCATCATTGTGGCAACTTCCTCTACTAACACAGCTCACAAACTCCCTAGAACTTCTAGTCTTAAAGAATTCCCTGCTGTTTGGAGTAACCTGAAGTGTCAGCTAATGTCTGATGATACTAAATCTTTCATGCTCCATGTTTAGTCTTTTACTGAATATTCACACTACTCTCTCACTCCCCCACTGTCTCTAAACATTAAGGTACATGTTCTTGTAAATGCAATGCAAATATATATGGAGAGCAATAACAAAAAAGGAGGAAATAGGGGAAAGCTGGCAAGCACAAAGAGAAAACTTCTATATCTCTGATAAAAAGTCTGCTAATTTTTAGGAGTTATAGAAGTAACTTCTTACAGGAAACATAATTTTACATTTGCCAACTTAAATACTTCAAAAATTAATTGTTAAAAGAGATTTATCTCTTGGTAGACCACAGAAGAATAACAAGAAAATGTCAAATGTCAGAAGCAACATGAAAAATATTACTTATAACAATAAATGTGCGTGGTTAAAATTCTCCTACCAAATTTTTACAGAATGGATTATGAAACAGCGCATATCAACATGTTGCTTCCAGGAAACATTTAATTTTTAAAATAGATTAAAGTTAAGAGGTTAATCTAAAATGCATCATAGAAGTCCAAAGTTTTTAAAGCATAAATGGCAATATTAGGAATTCAAGAATTTTGGAATTGAAGGGAAGTCAAAAGCCATTTGGTCCAACTCATATATAAACTCTCCTTTCCAATATAAGTTATCATTCAAAATTTATCTGAACATCTCCAATGTATAGTATTTCTTCATCTTCTGAAGTACTCTTCCTTATCCTGGTTGTCTTCCTCAGGAAGCTCTCCAGCTAATCAATCTTCTTCTTAAATTGTAGTATCCAGACCTGGACATCATATTTCAAATTCAGTATGACCATGTCACAATACATTCAGGACAAAATCTTTCTAATCCTGGACACTAATTCTCTTAATTTGGCCTAAGATTGCATTGCCCTCTTTGACTACCAGATCATATTCTGATGTATAACCTTATTCTCATCAAATTGGGAAAACAAAGAAAAAGTTTAAAGATCATTGCTGTCAAGATTGTGGACTAGAGTAATAGATACATCCACTCATTGCTAGAGGAATTTCAAACCAGTGGATCTTTTTGGGAAAGTAATGATTTTAGTGCATAGCAAATTAACCAAAAAATGACTATACTATTTGACCCCAAATTCCATTGGTTGGAATATAATCAGAGAGTGTTATTTAAAGAAAAGATCGATCTGTTTAGAGATGTTCATAGCAATATTATTTGTACTTGAAAACAAATGACCATATAAGCAGGTATAAGGTGATTTTAAGGGAATGACATTAAAAAACAAAATAAAACTAAAGAACGAGAAAAAAAGAGTACACTGGGTGCAGAAGAAAGAAGAGGTAGAACGGGATAAATTATTTCATATAAAGATGTCTGAAAAACCTCTTATAGTGGAGAGAAAGAGGGGAGGGTGGGTAATGTACCTCACTTGAACCTTAGACTCATTAGTATTGGCTCAAAGAGGGAATAATACATACAATCAGTTGAATATAGAAATCTATCCTATCTGACAGGGAAGTAGTAGGGGAGGAGAAGGGAATGGTGAGGACTGTTAGAAGGGAAGGCAGATCAGGGAAGATGGTAGAGAGAAGCTTGGTTGATTGGTTGGTTGTTGTCCTTTCTTCTTGAAGATGAACAAAATGACAAAATCATGCTAGAGTTATTACAGTGTGTTCAACTGTGGCTGATCAGACTGATATGAGCTCAGAATATTCTACCACAAGTCTGGAACAATTTGTTCATGTGAACATTTGGGGTGGATTCTCTACATTTGTGCATCACATAATTCATTTGAGCTGCTTCAATTTTGCTTTGCTCATAATGAGATCACAGCACCTTCTGTGATGTGGGCATGCTATACCAAGTGGTCCTGTGCCAGTGTCTCCCATGTCACACAATTCCAAAGTTCTTAAGACAGACCTTGAGAGTGTCCCTGTATCACTTCTTCTGACCACTATGTGAGCACTTTCCCCATGTGAGTTCTCTATAATGTAGTCTTTTGGGCAAGCATATGTTTTGTATTTGGACAGTGTGACCAGCCCATCAAAGTTGTGCTTTTTGAAGTAGAGTTTGAATGCTTGCCAGTTTAGTTTGAGAAAGGAGCTCATTGTCTGGTACCTTATTCTTCCAGGTGATCTTTGGAATCTTCCTAAAACAATTCAAATGGAAGCAATTCCATTTCCTGGCACGGAGCTGGTATAATATTCAGGTTTCAGAGGCATAGAATGAGTCAGCATAATAGCTCTGGAGACCTTCTATTTGGTAGTCAGTCTACTACCTTTTCTCCCCACATTTTCCTTCAGATCCTCCCAAACACTAAACTAACTCCAGCAATGCATGCGTCAATCTCCATATTTACATCACTGGATAATATACTACCAAGGTAAGTGAATTTATCCACAGCATTCAAAACTTCTCATTTGATGTAACCAGTGGTTGCATGTATGGATGGTGTGATGGTGGCTGATGGAGCACCTGTGTTTTCTTGGTGTTAATTGTTAGCCCAAGTAGCAGAGGAACAATCCATAATTTGTTGCAACTCAGAAAAATGTGTATCCAGCTCCAACTTTAGTAAGCTGGCCTTTATTTGCCAGATTTGTTTCCTTCAGGGTTGTGATTTGAATGTTATACCTGCAAAGCTGTCTCATAACAAGAGCTGTTTCTCTTTCATGTTTACTGAATTTTGTGTTATCTATGTGTGTCAAGGTTTTTGTACATTTTTGTGTGTGTGTTTCAACCACAGGATGAGATCCCCACCTACTGTAGTAAGCAGGTCAGGACTGGGTAGGCAGACAATTTTTAGGACATCTTTTCTAGCCCTTTCCTCATATCATAAAATGAGCAGTGTGACCTTTAAAGGCTGCTCAGATACCAAGTGGATTCCTGGATCCTACTGCTGCTTCCAGTGAGAAGAACCTATGGTCTAGGCTGCCTGTGAGCAGGGTTGTGACTTTAGCTCCCAGTGTACCCACTCCTGCTGCTTCATCATTCGTCTGCTGCCATAAGACTTTGAGTTATGTAAAAATGGCAAAACGGTATGAGTGACATCTTTTAATTTATTTGTAAATTGAATTTAAATTATGTAGAGCTACACAAAGTCATCAGCTTCACTGTCTCCTCCAGAGTCATCACAGTCTAGTGGCAGGACAAAGTAAAGAAGAGTGGTGATGGCTCGAGATGCAGTGAATGACCTTGGTATCTGTGATGTCTAACAAAGCTCTAATCATTCCATGGAGCCTGTTTGAGCTGTCTTCATAGCTTCTGAAACAAATTGTTCTGATCCACCCATTCCACCAGGAGAAGTTTTCACATGCTTGGGGTAGACAGCCCCCTAACTAATTAATGGGTTTCAGCCCTTTTGGTTACCCTCAAACTGGTTTAGGCTATCTGTCAAAATGGTTTACTGTGATGTAACCACTGTGCATGCTAGAGCTTCTTGGAGCTGATGGGGTCTGGGATGCTTTTGTCTGTAACCTCAGTTTGTAAAATCATATTTTTGTGTTTGGGTATGTCTGTAACATCAGTTTGTAACAAACCAGTTGTACAATCACACTTCCCCCAGCAATAAAGGCAGTAACTCTGCCTCTCCCCTGTTCCCAGCCTAAAAGTCTTTCCCCTAAGCCAGCACTCTGCCTAGTTACAGTAGCCATACCATAAATATATCACCTAAGCATTCACACAACCCCTTGAAGTTAGAGGAGTACAAAGACCCTTTGTTCTAAGTGGCCAGCTGCACCCAAAAACCTTCAATACACTATCAGAGAGATAAACTCCCTCCCAATTTGGTACCTCCTGAAGCCCCAATCAGTCTAGCTTCCAAACTTGGCATCTCCTGAAACAATCATGCCTATCCTTGCAGACTTTGAGGAGTAATAGACCGGACATATCTCAGTCAGCCCTGACCACAGGTGACATAGTGATGTGTCAATGCAAAAACCATACCTCCTGGTTGCCCCCTGGGGGCTATCTCCCAGTGAATTATGGACAATACACCTGAGCAGTTGCTACAAAAAGTGCATGCCCCTTTAAGCACTGACCATTCCTAAACTCCTCCCTATCTTCACCCTTACTCACCTAGTTAGCATAATTAATCTCTGATTGACAGCTTTATGGCTTTAAAACCTATATCTCTAACTCCTGCACTTTTGCAGGTCCCCTTACTCTCCTCTCCCACCTGCTGCAAAGGCAGAGTAACAATAAACTTTTATAAGTCTGCCAAAAGATTTCTTGAGTCCGATAATTCATTTCAGAGTAGAGCCCTCAAAGGATTTCCTAGAAATCCTTCCTCCCTCTCCCCCTCATCAGAGCCACAGGTGAGAGGTAGATGGAACAGGTGGACACGAAAGGTGGAAAGCAGCTCCTGAAAGGGTTCATTGGAAGTACTGACACTAGTCTTTTCTGAACATACCTTTTCACCCCTAGACAGAAACAAAACACTGATAAAGAGGGAAAGGGTGAAAGGAAAGAGAGGAAAAACAAGAGGAAGAAAAGGATGGAGGGAAATACACAAGCAGTAATTATAACTATGAATGTGAATGGGGCAAACTCTCCCCTAAAATGGAAGTAGATAGCAGAGTGGATCTAAAACCGGAATCCTACAATACGTTTTTCACAAGTAACACACTTGAAACAAAGAAACACACACACAGAATAAAGGAAGGGGCTGGAGCAGAATAGCTTATGCTTCAACAGAAGTAAAAAAAAAACCCTGGGGTAGCAATACTGATCTAAAAGTAAAAGCATAAATATATCTAACTAAAGGAGAAAAGGAAGGAAACTTTATCTTTCTAAAAGGTTCCATAGATAATGAAGCAATATCAATACTAAACATATATTAACCAAGTGGTACAGCATCCAATTTTTAAAGAAGAAGTTAAGTGAGTTACAGGAAGAAATAGACAACAAAACTATACTAGTGGAGGAACCTCAACTATCCCTTCTTAGAAGTCAATAAATCCAACCAAAAAATGAACAATAAAGAAACTAAGGAGGTAAACAGTATATTAGGAAAGTTATATATGATAGACCTTTGAAGAAAACTGAATGGGAACAATAAGGAATATACTTTTTTCTCAGCAATAAATGCCACCTATGCAAAAGTTGACCATGTAATGGGGCATTAAAAAACCCTCAAAATCAAATGTAGAAAGGCAGAATACATTTTTGGGGGTGATAATGCAATAAAAATTACATTCACCAAGGTGCAGTGGAAAGATAGTTTAAAACTGAAGTGGAAATTAAATAATCTAAGTTAAAAGAATAAGTAGGTCAAATAAATTATAGAAACAATGATTTCATTAAAGAGAATGACAATGAGATAATATACCAAAATTTATGGAATGCAGTCTAAGCAATCATATGCCAATAAATCTGACAATTTGAGTGAAATTGATGAATATTTTGAATAAAATTAAAAAAAATTACCTAGATTAATGGTTCAGGCTGTCTAAGCTATTCCATCTTCAAAAAAGAAATTGAACAAGCCATTAATGAACTCCTCAGGAAAAATTCGAGTGAATTCTACCAAACATTTAAAGAGCAAGTAATTCCAATACTATATAAACTTATTGAAAAAATTAGTGGAGTCTTACCAAACTCCTTTTATGACACAAGCATGGTGCTGATATCTAAACCAGGAATCATGTGTCAGGGAGACACATCTTGGATTCAAATACATGGTTAGCTGTGTTACTTTGGGCTAGTCACTTAACCTTATTTGCCTCAATTTCCTCATCTGTTAAATGAGCTGGAGAATAAAATGTCAAATCACTCCAGTGTTTTTGCCTAGAAAACCCCAAATGGGGTCAAGAAGTATCAGACATGGCTAAAATAACAACTAAGGGAACTAGTTAATGCGAATCTCTTCCTGTCCTGGTGAGGCCACACGTGAACTGGCCAACCCTCAGTGGTTGTTATATATTTAGCACTAATGTTTCTATAGAATACACTCTCATTCTTCTAGTCACTCAGGTTTGTGACCCAAGTCATAGTCTGCTCTTGATCTTCACTCCGAATCACATATTGAATGAAATGTTAAATTGATTCTACCTCCTCAAGACTCCTGAAATCCAACCCCTTCTGTTCATTCACACCTCAACCTCTCTGCTGTAAGATTTACTACCCTAGATTGCTGCAATAGTCTCCCAACTGATCTCTCCGTATCTCGTCCTCCCCCTTTCTGATCCATTCTTCATAGAGGAGAATGTGTCCATGTCTCTTCCCTGTTCAGGAAGCATCACTGGTTTCCCATTGCTTCTAAAATCAAAGACAAAGCCCTGTGTTTGGCACTGAAAGCCCCTTACAATGTGGGTCCAGTCTATCTCTTTGGGCTGATTACATATTATCTCTTTCATACACTCTACATTACAACCAAAGTTTCTCTCTGGGATTTTCTCTCATGTGACATTCTGTGGATTTATCCCCAGGCCTGCAGTTTTCTTCCTCCTCACTGCTGCCTCTTGAAATTCCTCACTCCTTTGTAATCTCAGCTGTCATGCCCTTTATTACAAGAATCTTTTCTTCGTGATCACATGTCAGATCACCTTATTATTTTTTCGTTCATTTACCATGTACCTTGTGTTCTCTCTCTCTCTCTCTCTCTCTCTCTCTCTCTCTCTCTCTCTCTCTCTCTCATTTTCAACATTCATTTCCACAAGATTTTGAGTTGCAATTTTTCTCATATTTTCACTACTCCTACCCCAAGATAGCATGCCTCCTGAACACCCCTTCCCCCAATCTGCTCTCTCTTATTCTCCCTTTCCCCTCAACTTTCTAGTAGGGCATGATGGATTTCTATACCCCAGTGTCTGTATATCTTATTTCCCAGTTACATGTAGAAAACAAAGTTTTTTAAACATGTTTTTAAAACTTTGATTTCCAGATTCTTTCCCTTCTTCTTTCCTTACCCATTCCCATTGGGAAGATTACCAATTCAATGAAGGTTGTACATGTGTAATTATGCAAACCATTTCCATAGTAGATATATTGTGAAAGACTAACTGTATTTCCCTCCATTCTGTCCTGGCCCCCACTAATTTTATTTTTTACTTTGAACCTGTCTCGTTTCAAAAGTATTTTCTTCTAACTCTATTCTCCCCCAATCTTCCTTTCCTTCTACCATCCCCACTCTTATCCCCCCTACTTTTCTATAGGGTAAGATACCCCATTAAGTGTGTATGTGTTATTCCCTCCTTAAGCCAAATTCAATGAAAGTAAGGTTGACCCATTGCCTTTCACCTTCCTGCTCTTCCCTTCCATTGTAACCATTTTCTCTTACCTCTTTTATATGAGATAATTTAACCTATCCTATCTCTCCTTTCTCCTCCCAATATATTCCACTCTCACCTCTTAATTTTATTTTTTAGATATCATCTCTTCATATTCAGCTGATTTGTTCCCTCTGTCTATGTGTACATGTACACACACATACACACATTCACATATGTATTTATACACACATATATGTATGTGTATATATACATACATATCAATGCATATATATGTATGTATTCTCTTCAACTAGTCTCATACTGAGAAAAATCTCATGAGTTACAATTATTATTTTTTCCATGTAGAAATGCAAATAGTTCAACTTTGATAAATACCTTATGATTTATTTTTCCTGCTTACCTTCTCATGCTTCTCTTGCTTCTTGTATTTGAAAGTCAAATTTTCTGTTGAGCTCTGGTTTTTTTTCATCAAGAATGCTTGAAGTCCTCTATTTTATTGAACGACCATACATTCCCTTGAAGCATTATACTCGGTTTTGCTGGGTAGGTGATTCTTGGTTTTAATACTAGCACCTTTGACTTTCAGAATGTCATATTCTAAGACCTGTTATCCCTTAATGTAGAAGCTGCTAGATTTTGTGTTATCCTGATTGTGTTTCCATAATACTCAAATTGTTTCCTCCTGACGGCTTGTAATATTTTCTCCTTGACCTGGGAACTCTGGGATTTGCCTATAATATTCCTAAGAGTTTTCTTGTTGCGATCTTTTCCAAGAGGCAATTGGTGAATTATTTCCATTTTTATTTTGCCCTCTGGTTCTAGAATATCAGGGAACTTTTCCTTGAGAATTTCTTGAAGGTTAATTTCTATGCTCTTTTTTTGATCATGGCTTTCAGGTAGTCCAATACTTTAAAAATTATTTCTCCTGGATCTATATTCCAGGTCAGTGTTTTTTCCAATGAGGTATTTCACATTGATTTCTATTTTTTCATTCATTTGCATTTATTTATACTATCTTAATTTCTCAAAAAGTCATTAGCTTCCATTTGTTACAATCTAATTTTGAAGGAATTATTCTCTTCAGTAAGTTTTTGAAATTTATTTTCCATCTGGGCAATTCATCTTTTTAAATCATTCTCCTCCTCATTGGCTTTTTGGACCTCTTTTGCCATTTGAGTTAGTCAGTTTTTAAAGGTGTTATTTTCTTCAGTTGCTTTTCATGATTTTCTTGCATCCTTCTCATTTGTCTTCCCAATTTTTCCTCCACTTCTCTTTCTTGATGTTTAAAATCCTTCTTGAGCTTGTCTGTTGCTTGTAACCAGTTTATATTTTTCTTGGAAACTTTGATACAGGAGTTTTGACTTTGTTGTCTTCTTCTGGTTTCATGTTTTGGTCCTTTTTGTCCCCCCCCAAAAGATTCTATGATCTGATTGTGTTTTCTCTGTTTGCTCATCTTGCCAGCCAATTACTTGACTTTTGAGTTCTTTCCCATGGTAGAATTCTGCTTCCATAGTGGAGAGAGCTGTGTCCCAAATTGCTGGGGTTTTCGCCAATATTGTTAGAGCTCTGTTGTCAGAGCTATGAGGAGGGTGGCCTCTCTACAGACACCACAAGCTCTGGCACACTGGGCGTTCTTCACCCCAGGACCACCACCAAAGATTGCAACCCACATCCAAGCAGGTCAAAGCAAGAGTGATTACTTTCTGAATGGTCATTTCATTCTCCTACAATCTGCAAGACAGGAGCTCCAGAGGCAGTCACATGGCAGCAGCTGCAGCTGTTGCACTACCACCACCTCTTGTCCTGGGGAAAGGGGCTAGACTGTACTCTTCTCTTACCCTGGATCAACAGGGTTCCCCACTAACCTTTTAATTTCTCTTTGGTGTTTATGAGTTGAGAAGTCTGCAAACAACCACAGGTGCTGGTGATTCACTCTACTGAAGTCTGCTCAGGCCTGTGCTGAAACAATTTTCAGAGATCCAGGCAACTCACTAAATATGAGTATCTGCTTGACATCAGTAGAGGAATTTTCTACCATGAGTTCCTAAGTTTTTCAAAATTGCATGCTAGCCCAGTGATTTGTCATTTCCCAAAGAAGAGTGACTCATGTCAACATACACAAACACACACACACACACACACATGCCCTAAAGCCATGACCTGGTATCATTAGTCTTCAGGGACCTCACAGTGAAACTGGTCTGGGGAAGTAACCCCAAGGTGAGATTCAGGACTTTCTTATCTCAGACTCCTATTTCTGAGATTGATCCCATAAATGTGTCTTCATAGAAGTTCTGTACCTGATGTGTCATTGTGTATTTTCCCTTCAGGGACAGAGTGGACAAGCTCTATTCTCCTCCTGCACAAAGCTTCAAACAGTGCGCAGAGCATTAGCACAGAGGGAGCCACATCCAGGGAAAACGTCAGACTCCTAACAGCCAGCCCAGCTGGAGGCTGGGAGAAAGCACCAAGCTCTTGGCACCATTGAAAAGTTAAAATGTAGATTTCAGAAATAAGATCAAGGAGCTAAATCTAGAAAGGGCCTAAGAGACCATCTCATCTAACTCCTCATTTAATCCTAAGACTTAGAATGTACGTAGCCTTCTCTGCATCTTGTACATAATCCTTCATTTGATCCTCAAACATCCTTGGGAGTTAGGCATTGCTGTTATTCCCACTTTACAGATAAATATACTGAAGCTGAGAAAGACTTAGTGACATGTCTAGGATACCATAAAGTATTCAAAGCAGGATTTGAACTTGGGACTTTCTGACTCCAAGTTCAGCATTATGGTCATTCAGTAGTCCTCTCCCTTTCTGATGAGGAAGCTGAAGTCCATCAAGGTGAAGAGTGTGGTTAAAATCCCCCAAATAATGATGATAAGAGGCACATTTTGAACCCAGGTCCTCTGAATTCTTAATCACTATGCTTCCCCAAGCTGCCTCTTCAGAACAGACTTTGTTCATCTGTCCATGAGGTTCCTGTTTGCTGAGATTCAGGGAAGAAACTTGAGTAGAAAAATTTTGGAAAAAGTCATTTAGGGAGCATGAATAACCAGAGGGCAAGTTGCAGGTCCCCAGTTATGCCCCGTTTTGTTGGTTGTGTCTCCACATCACATAGGGATCAAGTCCATCTTACAAGTATCATTGATAGCAAGAAAGAATGTGATGGGGCAATGAATCCACCCTGACCAGTGGAGGAATCTGCCCCCAGCATTCTCTAATGAACTGGGAGGGAAGCTGTGATGCCACGCACAAGCAGCTTTCCAGAAGAATGCTACTGTGAACAGTTTTTAAGGTTCTGATCACACAGTATAGTGAACATTCTATTTAACCCATAACAAATCAAAGCAAAACATTCACAGAAAATCAAGGTACAACATTCACAAAAGTTTCCATCATAGTGGCCACAAAGTTTTGAACAAAGAAAAATCATCTCAAAGTACAGTAGTCAAAGTCTTCCAGTCATGGGGCACACTAAGTTAACTCAATCAGTTACTTATTCAGCAAACAATTACTAAGTATCATTAATCACCAAATACAATTATTAGAAAATACACAGACCTTCCACTCATAGGTCACTAGTAAATTTACAATTCCTCAGTCAGTATACAGTATCCAAGTAAAGTCTTCTTTCAGCTTGACTTAGGGTGGTCTCTCAGATTCCCTGGATCCCCTTCCATAGTCCTGCCTCCTACCTGAATACACCAAACAGTCTCCTGGATTCAGAGGCAGACAGTTCCCATGTCCTTGTCCAGTTCTCCAGGCAGTTTCTGCTCCATCTTGGAGCTCACAGTATCCAGTCCATCTCAAATCTTTCACAATTTCTGTTTCCAGGAATTCAAGGCTCAACCAAGCCACAAACAGACAAAGTCTTAGCATCCCAGTCATGCTTCCTCAGTCTTCTGCAGGTTGTTCAAAAAATCAGAATCACCTTATCCAGCCTGGGAGGTGGGAGGTTCCTAGACTCCTCTTCAGAAGAAGCTCTGCCACCACAAGTTCTCAGGAAATTAAGACAGTTCTTGATTCTCATTTCTCTTCTGTAGCTGCTCTGCCTCCAGATGCTGGTCCCAAGAAATTCTGACCCTTTCTCTCTAGGGCTTTTCCTTACATACAGACAGCATTAGCTATTTCCTGTTTCAGTCAACTCCTTCCTGTTATATCAGGAACAGGGGTTCATAGCTTCTGTTTCTTTCACAGAAGTTTTATTAATTACTAAGTGCTAAGTACTTGCTTACTTGACAAGAGGGGGGTCTTCAAATTCAAATGAATTGCCATTACAGAAGCCTCCTGCACTCCATTTTCTTAAGTAAAAGAAGATACCTAATTCCACTACTGCTCACCCTCACCTCTTATTCACAGTCTGCATGTAATCAGTATTTTTTAAGCAGTAATACATCCTAGAAAGGGCCCTGGTCTCAGTGGGAGAAAGGCCTCTGGCAGGTTCTCTTGGAGGTTGACTTTCCTCATCTTTTTACATATATATAAAGCATGTCCACATATACGGAAGCAATTCTGGGCTATTCACTTTTCTGGGCACTAATACTAAAACACAGGATTCCTTTCCTTGCTTGCATCCAGTGACATGGCAAACTTGCTCATTCCCTGAGATGGGTGTCCATATGAAATATCTCTCTTCACTGAAATATATAAAAAATATCTCTGAAAGCCCAGACACCTCTCTACTTACTGGTGTGCATTACAAGCCTTGAATGGTTGCTCAGCTCCTGTGAAACTCTTCACTGCCATTAAGTACAGGTGAAAAAAAAACATTAGGTTTATATTTATATGACACCTTATGGTTATTAAAAAAACTATGTACATCATTGCCATTGATGGTCTTATTCTTATTTTCACATGAGGAAACTGAGCTTTAGCAAGTTTAAGGGACATTAAAAAACATTGCAAACCTTCAAGTTCTATTGAAGAGCAATTATCATTGATATTTTTACTATTACTCAGAATCACACATCACAGTTGCCTGAGGCTAGATTTGAACCCAGATCCCCCTTCCTCTAAATCCACCACAGAAGAAAGTGATGCTGCTGCTTCTAGCACTAGTCAGCCTCCTGCTTGGGCTCCCAGTGTGTCAGGACTTTTCTCCATCCTCTTCAGCCCTTACAGCATGGAAGTCTGAGCAGAGAAGACAGATGGACCTTATCCCAAAAAGTGAGAGAAAGGGTGGGGTATTCCTGCTTCTTGGACTTCAGGGGCCACAGGAAAGATTTAAATGGCAATAGGGTGGCCCCTTCTAGTTCCTAAGTGAAGGAAAGGATTTTTTTGAATGATTCTGGGAAGTGAGCAGAGTAGGTCAGAAATTATCAGGCTCTCCAGATTTCCTTCACAGACAGAAAATCACTATGAAATGAATATAGAGCAGCCAAAATTCAGGGTAAAGCAATTGCCAAAGAAGACTTGAGAGGACCTCAAAAAAGACAGGGCCTCCTGGTGCTGCAATTTGACCTGAGGAAAGTGCCAATACAAGGCCAGTGTCACTGAATCAATAAATGGTAGGCACTGAGTGAAGCAGACTAGAGCTCAAGAAATTTCATCCTACACACTTTTTCCTCACAGCCTTAGGAGCATTCACTTCATGAACTTTCATCTAAGGAATAGCAGATTGGTGAGTGGAGGAAGATTTAAGGACCTTCCCTCTGCTCCCCTCACACCTGCTGCTTCCAGAAGCCAGTCCTAGTGGGGCTGATCAGAAGTGATCCCAAACTGTGGCTGTGGGGAAGGAATGAGCACAAAACCTGTGAGTGTGGGACCATAAGAAGCAAGAACATTTTCAGTACACGATGACTGGGGCCCTAACTGTGGCTTAGGGTATGAGGAGAGAAGTTCCTGAAATTCTGCCCCTGGACAGAATTCAGAAAACAAGAAAAAGGAGGATCTCAAGCCTAGGAAAACTTTGTCTACATATTTTAAGGATAAATAAAAGGCTGTGAAAGATAAAAGTAGTCACAGACAAGAGAATAGGGAAAGTCCCCTGGAACTAAGTAGGAAATACTAGGAATTGCTCATCTACTCCCTAAGATGAAAGCCCAGACACCTCTCTACTTACTGGTGTGCATTACAGGCCTTGAATGGTTGCTCAGCTCCTGTGAAACTCTTCACTGCCATTAAGTACAGGGGAAAAAACCCGCCAATGACCAGGTCTCCATCTCTGTGAACTCGTGGCCTAATTTGTTCAAAGCAGGGGAACTTTTCTTCCCTGACTAAAGAAGAAGGGATGTTGAGGAGCAAGAAGAAGGTCATCAGAAGGAACATTGGGGCCCCAACCTCTGAGCCTGTGAGCAGGCCAGACTCCACAGCCACTGCTTGAGTTACGCTTCAATGGGAAAATCGTTCCTTCTCTGATAGGCGTCTTATCTGGATAGATGCCCAGACACTTGTCATTCTCTGACACAGCAGCAAACTAAGCAGATGTGCAGCTACTGTTCAGGAGCTAATCTACATGAACCAGTTGCCCTTTATAATCCTAGTAAAGATGGGAGGGAGCATGGTCCTTAGTTGGTGAGGGTTCATGTGTCAAGAAGGAGCTCTAGGGAGCTTCAGTGCCTGGGGCTCTGCACCTGCATCTCACCCTCCAAGGAAAATACAAAGAAAAATATGTTTGGCCATCTTCCTCCCCCTTCTCAGCAAACCCCTATGGTAATCAGGCATCCTGCTGCCTCAAGGACACTTACTGAGCCTTGGAAACTTGTGTGCGGTTGACACAGCAAAACTGCCAAGACTCAGAGGAGGGCATGAGTTGGATCAACTGTGATCAACCCTGATTCACTGAGAAGGAGGGAGAATGGATTGAGTTCAGTGGTGCTGCCAGCCTCCTAGATCAAACCCTAACCCTCCATGAGTTGGCAGCTCATGTCTTCCAAAATCAGCATCTGGAAAAACCTCTCTTCAAGACCTGGCTACTCATACTGGGCCTGAGCTTTCCCATCATGGTGTCTGAATGACATACTGACCTGAGTAGTTCTTGCTTGGGTTTGGTCATCCTGATAATTTCTTGGGGTCAATGTCACTTTCTCTGATAGAAAGAAAAGTCCTTGAGGTTACAGTCTTTCATTTGGGTCTTTTTACCCCCAGTATTTAGGCCACTGTGTGGCTACAGTAGACACTTAATCATTACTGGCCCCACTCCCAACTCTCTCCTTGCTAGTGTCTCCTCTCTTAGAATCCCATCTATCTATGTCATCTACTCTGTATACTGTACTCTGTACATGTTCTCTGGTAATGACCTAGTTGTTCAAAGTTTCTCTCATTAATATGTGAGTTCTTTAGAGGCAAGGATTGAGGCTGTGCTTTTCTTTATAAGTCTTGGGCTTGACATGATTTCTGGCAGATAGTAAACATGTGCTTGTTGATTGTTTCGTTTATGCCCTTGTAACCCCAGCACCTGGCACAGTGCTTGGCAGATTGAATGATTATTGGTTCTGACTCAGTTACTGCTGAGATACCTTTCAACTCTAAAATTCTCTGATTCTTTGATTTCTAGGAGATGTGATGTAGGAAGGAGAGTGATAAAGTAGAGTGTCCAGAGGACAGGTGGAATGCCCAAGGACCTTGATTTCTTTATTCAAGATGATTAATTGCCCCAGATGGGGATGATGAGTATGGAGAAGAACTGGGTGGACATGGGCAATCAATACAATTATTTGAAGGGTAATCATGAGACAGGAATTCAGTTTCATTTTCTTGCCCATAAACAGTTGAATTAAGGCAAATAGATAACAGGTACAAAGAAGCCAATTTGAGGTTGACAGAAGAAGGGAGCCCTTTGTAATCACCATAATTATTAAAAATTGTTGTGACATAATTCAGGTTATAGTGGGTTTTTACTCTGTGGAGGTCTCCATGAAGACACTGGATGACTGTTATTGGGAAGGATATAGAGGGAATACTTGTCCTAATCTAAGATTTAAAAACATCTTTTCATGTTTCTCTTGATTCTTTATTTTTTAAATTAAATTTTATGTTTATTTTTAGTTTGCATCATTTATTTCCACAAGATTTTGAATTATAAATTTTCTCCCCATCTTTCCCCTACCCACCACCCCAAAGCAGCAATTCCACTGAATACCCCCTCCCCCAATCTGCTTTCTCCTATATCCTCCCCCATTCCCCCTCCCACTTTGTGTTAGGGCAAGATGGATCCCCATACTCCAGTGCCTGTATATCTTATTTCCCATTTGCATGTAAATAATAATAATAATAATAATAATACATTTTTATTTGATTTTACAACTTAGAATTCCAGATTCTTTCCCTTCCTCTCTCATCACCCAACCTTACTGGGAAGATAAGCAGTTCAATATAGGTTGTATATGTGTAGTTATGCAAAACATTTCCATAGTGGATATATTGTAAAAGACATTTCCCTCCATCCTATCCCATCCTCAACTTGTTCTTTTCTCTACTTTGACTCTGTTCCTTTCTCAAAAGTTTGTGCTTCTAACTACAGTCCACCTCAACCTGCCCTCCCCTCCACCATCCTCCCTCTAATCCCCTTCCCACCTACTCTCCTGTAGGGAAAGGTACCCACTTTAGTGTGTGTGCCATTCCCTCCCTAAGCCAAATTTAAGGAGAGTAAGGTTGAGCCTTTTGCCTTCCTGTTCTTCCCCTCTATTGTAACAGTTATCCTTTGCCTCTTCTATATGAGATAATTTGCTTCCTTCTGTCTCTCCCCATCTCCTCTCATTATATTTCTCTCTCAGTTCTCAGTTTCACCTTTTAAATATCATCCCTTCCTACTCAATTGATCCTGTTCTCTCTATGTATACCTGTACACATATATACACACACTCAAGACATATTCATATGCACATATACCCTCCTATATAGACATATGTGTATACATGCATACGTACATATATACACACACATTTATATTCCCTTCACTTATCCTCATGCTGAGAAATGATTCATAAATTACAAATATTGTTTTTTCATGTAGGCATATAAATAGTTCAACTTAAATAAGTTCCTTATGATTTCTTTTCCCTGTTTACTTTTTCATGCTTCTTGTATTTGAATGTCAAGTTTTTTATTCAGTTCTGTTTTTTTTTATCAAGAATGCATAGGGGTGGCTAGGTGGTGCAGTGAATAGAGCACCAGCCCTGGAGTCAAGAGGACCTGCGTTCAAATCCGGCCTCAGACACTTAACACAAAAACTAGCCGTGTGACCTTGGGCAAGTCACTTAACCCCAACTGCCCTCCAAAAAGCAAAAAAAAAAATGCTTGAGGGCATAGAAGCAGCAGGGTCCTGGCAGCTCCCACACTGCCACCCTAAACACCCATAACATATGAGCCCAGACAAAGTCTAGGAAAGTCTAGGACTCTCAGACTCACAAAAATACAGAGAACACAGCTCTCGTTGAAGGCAGCTCAGCAGCAGGGACTCAGCACGGCCGTCGGAGCGAAGGCTTGAACAGCCGGAAGCCTAGACGGTGGCCAGGCCTGGGGCAGTGGGAAGGAGCTGAGCCGAGCCCCGCAGCCAGCCTGCAGAGGTTCTACAGCCTCCATCACCCCCACATCTGCCAAGGCGTGAGGAGCAGGACCGGAGACGGGCAGCTCGAACTGCAGTGGAGCAGAGACCCGGCCAGCACAAAACCACAGCCACGGCCAGGCAAGACCTTGGGGAGCAGCTGAGCCTCCCAAAGAGCAGCTTGAGTCTACTTCAAAGAAAATCTAAAGCACCAGCCTAAGGGGATCTTTAAATCTTCAGATTCGGTTAGTGAAAGTGAAACTTTGAAAATTAATTTGGGGGGTAAAGCAGTTCGGCCATTCTGCCCCTGGGGCAAAGAAGCAGTGGGGGAAGGGAACTGCTGGATCCACCAGCAGCCCCCACCAGGCTGCTTCAGAGCCCCCGGCCTGCGGACTCAGCAGGGGGGCTGAATTGATTGATCAGGGCCAAGTGCTCTTGTGTTGAGTGGCCTGGATCCGGACCGTGGTCTTGGGTGGTGGTCCTGGGGTGCACTTTCAGCAAGCCAAAGCTGGGGGACTCGC
>CM053596.1:9078214-9116313 GCA_028646575.1 Pseudocheirus occidentalis | reverse complement strand
CCTCTCAACTCCAGCTGTGATTACTCCTAAGGAGTTAACTGGAAGTAAGGAGCTAAGCCTTTGAGGTGCCAAGTGCCTTCAGTAGGTGCCAATAGAAAGGGGCATGGAAGATCTTCTGATTTCATTAACATTACAAAGTACAAGAGAGGGCTTAGCATTCCTTAAGTCAAAGTGGCAAAGATTTATTGTAATGCTAATATGGTGAGCAGATCTCCTTAAGGAACTTTGCAACTGAACAGAAATGATGCTAAAGCATTGATAGGACAAGTAGTGGATTATCTGGCAGATATGCTAAGTAGGTGATAACATATAACTTTAATCACAGATGTCATTAACTCTGGGAAACCAGGGGAAGGGACTTATCAGGGGTGTGTTTTTGGTCTGTTATGTCTGTAGCAAGACAGTTTTGAAAGTTGATGTCTATACCTAGACCTTTGGATTATACATGATAACTTTGGAAATCAATACAAGATAATTCTGTGGATACAAGGTAGTCCTCTTCTTGAAAGAGCATTTATTCAAAGGTCAACTTGTTCTTGTAAAGTGGAATGATATTTTGTCTTAGTAGGGCTCACTCATGAGTAATTAGTTTGCATAGTGTCCTTGGCTGGGAAGAAAACTGTAAGGGACAGTGTTTTGAAGCTAGGGAGAAATGTGATCTTGAAACTGGGGTCCAAGCACAAGCATCCAAACACCCCATCAGAATCAATGGCAGGGGTAATGAGAAAGAAGAAACAAAACAACAAAAGAAAAAAAATAGATCAAATAGCATGCTTTGATATGTATTCAGACTCCATAGTTGTTTCTCTGGATGTGGACAGTATTTTCCATCATGAGTCTTTTGGATTTGTCTTAGGCACTTGTGTTCCAAGAAGAGCTAAGTCTATGAAAGTTAGTCATCACACAATGTGGCTGTTATTGTGTACAATGTTCTCCTGGTTCTGCTCACCTCACTCTGCATCAGTTCATATAAGTCTTTCTAGGGTTTTCTGAGGTGAATAAATATAGACTTAGAGCAACTGATCTTTCCTGGGATTTCTTTTTCAGTTTCCCAATAGAAGCCCAACAGGTTCATTCCATAATGACCATTAATCACTCTACTCATGTGAAAAATGTGCCTTTATATAGAAAGGGAATATAGAGGATCTCATTGTGGTTCATCCTTTATTCTGAAAAAAGACCATGACATTGGGAAGCTGATGCCATGATTTGAAAGTGAATTATATTTAAGTGAGGGAAGACTGTGCAAAGGCTCTAGCCTCACTTTCTACTCTAGGGCCTTCTAGGTCCACAGTCTGAGGTTTTCCCCCCTTAAACTGTTTAGTCATCTTCCCAGTCAAATACTTGACTTTCTAACTCTTTGTCAAGGTAGGACTCTGCTTCCACTGGGGGTGGTGATGGGGGAGGTTATACTGTCCCAGGCTTTAGGGGTTTTTATCAGTTACTGATTATTCAGCCACTGCTGCTGCCACAGCCATCTCTGCCACCCTGGGGCTGGGTTAGGACCCCAGGTCGATCTAGTGTCTCTTTCACCCAGGTCCCACAGAGTTTTCCCTCTAACCTTCTGTGCTTTCTTCAGTGTTTGTGTGTTGAGAAGTCTGGAAACTGTCACAACTGCCAGTGATTCAGTTCCACAAGGGATGCTCCAGCTCTGTCTGTGTGTGTGGCCTGTGCAGGACTGTACTCTGCTCCCAGTCCAGTATAGAAGAATTTTGATATTGTTTTTATAGTTCTATAAAGCAATTCTTTAGTAAAATGATTGGTACAGCACTGAATAAGTAAACTACTATAGGTAGTAGTGTTATTTAAATTTTATTGGCCCAATCTACTCATGAACAACTAATATTTCTCTATTTAATTTGGATTTTCCTTTACTTGCAGAAAAAGCATTTTGTAATAGTGTTTCTCTTTGTATTTTGGCAAGTAGACTCCCAAGTACTTTATACATTCTGTAGTTATTTAAAATGGAATTTCAATTTATTTCTCTTCTTGCTAGACTTTGTTGGTAATGTGTAGAAACCAAGATAATTTGTGTTGGTTTATTTTATATTCCACAAATTGGCTGAAGTTAATTTTTAAATATTAGTTTTGTAATTGATGTATAATGGTTCTATAAATATTGTAGTTGCTGTTCAGTTGTTTCAGTGATGTCTGAGTCTTCCTGAATTCATTTGAAGTTCCTTTGTCAAAGATACTGGTGTAGTTTAACATTTCCTTCTCTAGCTCTTTTATGGATGGGAAACTGAGGTAAACAGGTTTAAGTGATTTGCTCAGGGTCACACCACTAGTCAGCATCCAAGGCTAAATTTGAACTCAGGTTTGCTGACTCAAGACCCAGAACTCTTTATCACACCAACTCATTGCCCTCTCTAAATGTATTGTCATATCATATGCAAAAAAAATGAGTGTTTCTCCATTCTTCATATTTATTCATTCCTTTTTTCATCTTCCTGCAACAATATTGAATAATATTGTACAATTGGTGGATAATATACTTCTGTGCTTCCACCCTCTTCTTATCAGAAAGACTTCTACTTTATCTCAATTACTCCTGGGACAAATCTCACCTGTATGTCTTTCTGTTACAAGTGTGTATCTTATAAACAATGTTTTGTTGGATTCTATTTTCTAATCCTTTCTGCAATCTGCTCTCACTTTATAGGTTAATTCATCCTCTTTGCATTCCCCGTTGTGACTGTTAATGGTATTTTCCGCTCCATCATATGCTTTTCTATTATCCTTCTCCATCTTTTATTAACCTAACTCCTCAAACATTGGTCTAGATCTTGATCATTGCCTTCCTTAATCCACCCACCCTCTTACCATGACCTCTTATTGTATTAAATTGTATTGCATTGCATTATATTGCATCGTGTTGTATCATATATCCTCCCATCTGATATATGATATGCTATGATATAATATATGATATGATATGATACGATACAATACGATATGATATGATATGTTATGATGCCCTTCTTCTCCTTCTTAGCTATTGGGCAAAATGGTGTCTATTTTTGGCTTTAAATAGATATTACTTATCATTACAAGAAAAGCTCCATTTATTCCTAATCTCTCTAGGTATTTTTGAATAGAAAAGGGTATTTTATTCTGTCAAAAGCTTTTTCTACAACTATTTAAATATTAATAGAGTTTTGTTGTTTTTGTTCTTGATGAGATCAATTATACTGATAGTATTCCTAATATTGAAACAACTTTGCATTCCTGTTATAAATCCTACCTGGTCATAATGTATGAGTTTTGTGATATGCTGTGGTAATCTCCTTGCTGGTGTTTAGTTTAAAACTTTTGAATCAAAATTCATTAGAAAAATTAGTCTATAGTGTTCTTTTTAGTTTTTTTTCCCTCTATTCTCCCTGACTTACATATCAAAACCATATTTGTGCCATAAAAGGAATGGGGGTAAGATTGCTTCTTTAGTTTTTGAATCAGTTCATATAATTTTGGAATCAACTGATTTTTTTTTTGGAGGGCAATTGGGGTTAAGTGACTTGCTCAGGGTCACACAGCTAGGTTTTTGTGTTAAGTGTCTGAGGCCGGATTTGAACTCAGGGACTCCTGACTCCAGGGCCAGTGCTCTATTCACTGCTGCCACCTAGCCACCTGGAATCAATTGATTCTTAAATGGTAGAATTAGGCAGAATTCACTTGTAAATCCATTTGATCCTGGGAGGCATTTCTTAGCAAGTTCATTTATAGCGTCTTCATTTTTTCTTTTCTAATATGAGATTATTTAAATACTTTATCTACTTTTCTATTCATTGTACAATTCATATTTTTATACATATTTATCCATTTCACTTAAATGATCAGGTTAAGAGGCATGTAATTATGCAAAATAATTCCTAATATTTTCTTTAATTTCATCCTCATTGGTTATGCATTCACTCTTTTCATCTTGGGTATTGGTAATTTGGTTTTCTTTCAAAAAAACAAGTTAGTGGTTTATGTATTTTAATGCCCATCCCCCATAAAACTACTAAAAGTTACAAGCAGACAAAGAAACAGATCACCAGACAGGATTCCAACCATCTGACCATTACATCCACAGTCAGTTACCAGAGAGGGAAGCACCAGCATCTGGGTTTTTCAAAGCCAGGGGGCTCAATGTTTTCCCAGAGTCTCATCTGGCCAAATCACACAACTCTTTTCAAAGTGATCCCCAAAGCAAAGACTCACATCAAGGTATATATAGCCTTCTCCTGGATCAGAGAATGTCACAGCCCTCTTGACCCACTGCCCAATCACAAAGTAGCAAGTCATGGGCATTCCTGAAGAACAAGCCTCCCGCCACAGGCTCCGTGTGACCACATTCATCCTATTAGTGGGCAGAGTATACTTTCAAATCAGGGAAGGTTCTCGGAGTCACTTAAGCCTATCAAAGGGCCTAAGGTCAGGGAAGATCTTCAGATTCCCATAACACCACATTTATATGAATAACCCTTTAAAAAGTGGATCTTTCTTTAGTCATAGAGAAGACAAGAAGAAGTTTCTTGTGCTGGGGGCCAGGGACCTAGTCATTGACTTTGTGTGCTGGGGCTTCAGGTGCTGGCAGTTGGAGGCTTTAGGGCTCTGGAAACTTACCTAGTGCTAAGCTGGAATCAATAATACTTAAGTTCTACGTGTGGGTTGGTGTCTGGCCCCTGGGGGATACCTGCCAGCCTGGAGTTGTACTAAAGCACTGAGAAGTTTGACTGCTGGAGGATGCCTGCCTGTCAGTGCATGTAGGGGTTTTCTGAGCTGGAGTCAACTGGTTCCTCTGCCTGTGCCAATGCAATCAGGGGGGTGGGGTGGGTGTGTATTGGAGCCAATGTTTTCCTGCTTCACCAAACTGGAACTCAGGATATCCCACTGGTTTGCTGAGGCAGGTCTTGCCTCTGACTTGCTGGGATGCCTCCTGTCCTATACAATTCCTTTTTCACCAGAGGGAGAGGAAACTTTACTGTTAATCTCCCAAGCTTCCTGGGCTAAAAGACTGCTCCACTTTACCATTCTACTCCTGAGCTTTTCCAGGGTTCTTCCAGGGCAATATTTTCTAGGTTTTTAGAGGTCCATAAGGGATAGTGAGAGAGATTTACTGCTTACTCTGCCATCTTGGCTCCCAGAAGTCCCCTAGTCTATCTTTCCATGGCCCTTTATTATACAGAATTTTTGTTGCATCATTATCTTAAAAAAAGATGCATTTAATATTTCTGTCCTCCTCCATTGCATCGTGAGGTTTTTATATGGTAATACATGGTCAGTTTTGTGTAGGTGTCATGCACCACTGAGCAATAAGTTTATTTCTTTCCCCATTCATTTTTCTCCAGAGGTTTATCATATTTAACTTTTCTAAAATTCTATTAATATCCTAAATATCTTATTCAATTTGTGGTTAGATTTATCTAGTTGTGAGAGGGGGAAGGGGAAGTCCCCCATTAATGTAGCTTTGCTGTCTATTCCTTTCTGTCAATCACTTAACTTCTCTCCTAAGAATTTGGATGTCATACCACTTTGTGGATAAATGATTAGCTTTTAAAATATTGTTTTATTGTCTATGGTTCCTTTTATCAAGATGTAGTTTCCTTCCTACTCTTTTCAAACTAGATCTATTTTTGCTTTTGTTTTGTCTGCGATCAGGATTTTTATCCCTGCTTTTATTTTAACTTTAGTTGAAACATAATATATTCTCCTCCAGTCTGTTTTGTTTACTCTATATATTTCTTTCTGCTTCAGACGTGATTATTGTAAATGAAATACTGTAGGATTCTGGTTTTTGAATCATTTTGCTATCCACTTCCATTGTATAGGAAAATTCATCCATTTTATATTCACATTTATGATGACTGTGTATTTCCCTCCATTTATATTGTTGTCTCTCCTTTCACCCTGTACCTCCTCATTTGCTTCTGACCATTGCCTTCCTCAATTTACTCTCCCTTTTAACAAACTTCTTTCCCTTTCTTTCCACTTTCCCCTCCTTCTTCTGCCTTCTCTTCTTCCTTTCCTTCTATCCAATCCCCCCTCCTTTTTTCACTCTTTCCCTTCCTGATTTCCTGTAGGATAAGATAAATTTCTGTACCCAAATCAGTGTGTATCATATTCCTTTTTTGAACTGAATCTGATGCGATTAACATTCAAACAATACTCACCCCCTTACTTCTTTCTCTCTATGGTAATAGGTAGGACTTTTGTGCCTCTTCATGTGATGTAATTTCCCTTATTCTGCCTTTCCCTTTCTTCTTCTCCCTGTGTACTCATTTGTTAGTGATTCAGCTCCTTATATTTACTCCGTGTCTGTCTCTCCACTTCAGAAAAATTTCTTGTGAACAACATATTGTAGGATTCTGCTTTTTAATCCACTCTGAAATCTGCTTCTGTTTTATGGATTAGTTCATCCATTTTACCACCACAGTAATGCTGTGTATTTCCCCGTATCTTATTTCCACTCCCCCCATTTATCCTTTTGTCTCTCCATTTACCCTGTCCCTCCCCATTGGTATTTTCCTGTTGACTTTTTTGTGATCCTTAAGCATTATGTTTGCCTATGAAATTTTTTATTCAGGGGGTAGAGCTAAGATAGCAGAGTAGAAGCAGGGACCTGTTTTCTCCCCCCCCAAGCCCTTAAAAATACCTATATAATATGACTCTAAACAAATTCTAGAGCAGTAGAAGCCACAAAATGACAGAATGAAACTGATTTTCAGCCCAAGATACTCTGGAAGGCTGACCTAAAGGGTTTATTGCATCGGGCTTAGAGTGGAATGTAGCCCAATATTGGCCTGCACTGGCAGAGACAGTACTGGAACAGTTTCCAGACTTCTCAATCCACAGATGCCAAAGACAGCTTCAAAGGTCAGTGGGAAAACTCTCTCACCTGGGTGAGACAGAAGCATGGTCTAGATGATGTATAGGGTCTTTTTCTTATCATGGCTTTCAGGTAGTCCAATAAATTTTAAATTATCTCTTCTGGGTCTATTTTCCAAGTCAGTATTTTTCTCAATGAGATATTTCATTTTTCTTTCTATTTTTTATTCATTTGGATCTGTTTAATAGTATCTTGATTTCTCATAAAGTCATTAGCTTCCATTTGCTCCAATCTAATTTTGAAGAAATTATTTTCCTCTGTGAATTTTTGAAATTCTTTTTCCAATTGGTCAATTCTGATTTTAAAAGCATTCTTCTCCTTATTATTAATAATAATAACAATAATAATAATAATAATTATTATTATTACCTCTTTTGCCTTTTAAGTCAGTCTGTTTTTAAGGTGTTATTTTCTTCAGGATTTTTTTTTTGTTTTTCCTTTAGCAGACTGTTGACTTGCTTTTCATGACTTTCTTGCATTATTTTCATTTCTCTTCCCAATTTTTTTTCCTTTACTTCTCTGACTTGATTTTCAAAATCTTTCTTGAACTTCTCCATGCCCTGCAACAACTTCATATTTTTCTTGAAGGTTTTTGATGCAGGAGTTTTGACATTGCTGTCTTCTTCTGCTGATTGTCTTTGTCATTAGAAAACAATTCTATGGTTTGATTAAGCTTCCTTTGTTAACTCATCTTGCTAGCTAATTACTTGACTTTTGAGCTCTTTGCCAAGGTAGAACTCTGCTTTGAGAGTGGAGAGTGCTGTGTCCCAAATTTCTGGGGTTTTGCACAGCTGTTATCAGAACTTCTTCTAGGCATCTGCCTCAGAACTATAAGGAGGACTGACTCTCCACAGCCTGAACAAGCATTGACATACTAGTGCTCCTCACCAAAGGAATGCCACCTAAGACTGTGACCCACATCCAAGCAGGCAAAGCAAGAGCAATTATGCTCTGCACAGTTGCTTGGTTCCCCACACAATCTGTGGGCCTAGAGCTCAGCAGGCAGCTGCGGTGGCAGCAGATGTAGTTGCCACCACCTCTGCTGCCCTGGGGTCGGGGACCAGACCACACTCTTACCCAGTTCTTACAAAGTTCTCCCACTCACCTTTTACTTTCTCTTTTGTGTTTGTGGGTTGAGAAGTCTGGAAATCACCACAGCTGCCAGTGATTCACTCTCCTGAAGTTTGCTTTGGCTGCTTTGTGCCACAGTTCTGTTCTGGGGTAGCCCACACAGGACTGTGCTATTCTTCCAGCTCAGTTTGATAGATCCTTCCTGTCAACCTGCCAGGCTGCCGTCAGCAGGACACTTGTTTCTCTCTGTCCCTTTTTGATTTCTTCAGTACTAAAGTTTGTTTAGAGTAATTTTTTACAATTACTGGAGGTGTTTGGAGTGCCACCTCAAGAAGTTCTTGCTTTTACTCTGCCATCTTTGCTCTGCCCTAAGAACTTCTTTTAGGAGGTTGTTGATGGATTCTTTCAATTTCTGTTTTACCCTAAGGCTTCAGGATATCAAAGTAGTTTTTCTTGATGATTTTTTGAACTATACTGTCTATGCTCTTTTTTTGATCATGGCTTTCAGGTAGTACAGCAATTCTTAAATTATTTCTTCTGTATCTTTTTTCCTGGTCCATTGCTTTCAATGATATATTTCACATTTTCTTCTATTTTCCCATTCTTTTGATATTGTTTTATTATTTCCCAATGATGCTTGTCCAATTCTAATTTTTAAGGAATTATTTTCTTAAGTGAACTTTTTGACCACCTTTTGAATTTAGCCAATTCTGCTTTTTAGGAGTTGTTTTCTTCAGTGAATTTTTATATATCTTCTTCCATTTTTTCTGTTTTTTTTTTTTTGCAAAGCTGTTGACTCTCTCCTGCTCCACCCCCCCCTTCATTCCAGATTCTCTTGGATTACTTTCATTTATTTTCTGAATTTTTCTTCTATCTCTCTTATTTGATTTTCAAAATCTTTTAAAAACTCTTCTATGAGTTCTTTAGGAGCTTGAGATGAATTTTCATTTTTCTTTGAGACTTTGTTGGTAGTCATTTTGATATTGTCTTCTTCTGAATTTATCTTTTGATCTTTCCTGTCACTATAGTAAATTTCTATGATCAGGCTCTTTTCTCCTTGTTTCTTTTTTGGCCATTTTACCTGTCTATTTTGTCCTAAGCTTCTTGCACTGAAGATGTGGGGCCTCACTGATAACCTGCTGCAATTAAAGAATAAGTGTTCCTATTCACCTGTGCTGGGACCTTGGGACCTTGCCAATGACCTATTCTGGGACTTGTGATGTGGGTGCTGATTTGACAAGAAGCTTCCTGCCTTGGATTCTGCTTCCATTTTACTATACCAGGACTGACTTGCCAGCCATCTAAATGGTCACGGGCTGCAAAATGTTTCACACTATTTTTTATGCTGGTTCCGTTGGTCTGAAATTTCTTTTGGGCTCTTGTTTATAGTTGCTTGGAAGTGAATTTAGAAGAGTTCTTGTGAGGCCCTACCTCGCTCCACCATCTTGACTCTACTTCTCTTGTGGCCTCTCTCAGTGACCAAAGATTCATTTCATAATATTCTTGTATTGATTTAATTTTTCTGTTAACATTTTCATTTGATTATAAAAATCACATATTTGCTTTTAAAAATCTTAGCTTTTCTAGGAATTCTTGTGCTATAATTTTATCTGAGACCAGCTTCTCTGTCATCATAGATTTTTTTTTTATGTTCAGGTCTCTCTCTCTCTCTCTCTCTCTCTCTCTCTCTCACATACACACACACACACACACACACATTACATGTGTGTGCTCTTTTTCCAGACTACTACTTCACTTTGAACTTTATGCTAGAAATTAAACTCTACTTCCTCTCTGGTAGGGGAATGACCTAACCTCAGGTTCTATTCTTTGGTGTAGGGAACCTATACTTTCAGTGCTTCTAAGGTTTTGTGATCTCGGGAGAGTTTTGGTCATTGTCCTGCTGGTCCACACTCTGATCCTTACCCAGGTAAGGCCTCTGCTCCCATATAGCCACAAAGTGAAGTGCTCTTCTTCATTCAATTAAGATCCAGAACTAGAAAATCAGCAAAGGTGCTGGCAAAGGATGTCTCATTCTGTGCCCAGAGCTAGAAAAGAGTACCCTGTGGTCTATTTTTGACCACATGTTTACCTAAATTTATGCTAATTCTTACTATCCTGGGATGTAGAGTGATGCCAGTGGGAATGCCACTATTGACTTGTTGGTTATCTTGCTCAGCATTTTATTTGTCACAATTTTCAAAATAAGTGATTGAGAGGGATCTTTTAGGGGACACACTACAATTATTATATTATTGAATTAATATTATATTGTTAAATTACTATTAAATATAATTATAAACAATTATATTATTATTATAAATGTTCACTTCACTTGGCCATCTTGCCTCCTGCTTTCAAAGTCCTTTTGTTTAGTGCCTCTTCACTGCTTTGAAATAGGATTGTGGTTTTAGGAGAACTGATGATTCTTGTTGGGATTCACTTTTCCACAGACATCCAGGCCAGAAATTTGGAGATACTAGGCAGATACCTAGACTTTTCTCATGCTGATTCTAGACAGTGAACAATGATGAGGGGAGAGAGGTTCAAATAGATGAACTTAGGTGCAGGCTATGTGAGAGGAGAGTAGTTATGGTATGACTACTGGAGGAATATGGCGACAAGGACTAGGCAGACAGTTGCACACCATATCCAGTAGTCATATTACTATGGTTCTGGCTTGGAATAAAAATTCAGAAGGCTAAAAATACATTGAGTAGAGCCCATAACTAGGATGAGATGGATGAGGCTTTGCTTTGCCCCAGCAAACCAAAATGGAATGGAAGATCTGCTTCTTCTGGGGAAATAGGGTGGAAAGGATACTTTTTCCCCCTCTGGCACACTGCCATCTTCAAGTCTCTGTTGGCTATTGAGTGGCATAACTGCCACATAGCAATTCCCATGGTCCTATTGTGGCAAATCCATCCCAGGATATACATTTATATCTTCTGTTAATGTAGCTACTTGTGTTTATGTTGACTTGTCAGAAGGTGGCCACTATGCCATCCCTAATATTGACTATTTTTTCCCTTTGTTGAAAAACTCCTGGTAATGCCTTGGGCACCAAATTTGACTTGAACCCCTGTTTTGGCCTCAAGAATCAAGCTTTTAGCCTTCCAAGTTACTCTTGACTGCAACTGAATATTGAATAATTGGCAAGTGAGAAGGTTGATCTCCACTAAGGACTGACCTCATGCCTCATTATAAGAGCATAGCCTCTGTGGTCATGAAAAGGAATGAGACAGTAGGTAAGAAAGAACTATATGCCTAAAGTTTGTGATTTTGTGAGATTGAACATTGAGAGTATCTGAGTCCTAACATGCGGCTTATTTTGAGAGATGAGATAGAAACTTAACAAAGCAGTTCAGTGTCAAAGAGACAGAAAATAAAAACTGTTCTCAGCTCTCATTATAATCCTGGGACTGTGAATTAATAGGATTAACATGAAGAAAGACTAATAAGGAGGTGACATGGCATGGTGAAAGCTATGATGGTTTTGGAGTGTGAGGAACTGAATTCCCACCCTGACTCTGCCTCTTAGTTGGTATATGACCTTAGGCAAAGAACTTCACCTCTCTAGGACTCATTTTCCTCACTAGTAAAATGAAGATGCTGGACTAAATGTTTCTTATGATTCATTTCATCTCTCTGAACCTATGAGAAAAATCAATCAAATTCATATCAAAATATAAAACATTTCATAAATGACTATTGTGAGCAAGGCACTCTGCTTGGTGCTGGAGATACAAAGAAAAAGAAAAAAATGGGGTGGGGGGAAGAGCCAAGATGGCAGAGTAAAAGCAGGAATTTGAATGAGCTCCTGCACCAATCACCTCTAGGACTTGTCAAAAAATGACTCCAAACAAATTTTATTGCCACAGAAACCACAAAGTGACAGTGCAAAATAAATGCCCTTCTGAAGGGGCTATCACACCAAACTGAGAGCCGAGCACAGCCCCACGTGTGCCACCCAGGCTAAGACCTGAGGCAGCCTAACCAGTGGTACAGACCAGCCAGAGCAGACTTTAGCAGAGTGAATCACTGGCAGCGGAGGTAGTTTCCAGACTTCTCACCCATAAATGCCAAAGTAAAATGTGAGTTGGGAATTCTGTTGGAACCTTGTGACAGAAGAGAGTTCGGCCCCCGCCCCTGAGGTGTAAGGTGGTGTCAGCATAGTGTGGCTGCCTCTGGGGCTCCTGGCCTGCACATCATAGGGAGCCCAAGTGCCCATTCAGAAGGTAATCACTCTTTCTTTAACTTGCTTGGATCTGGTTCACAGTCTTGGGTGGTGGTACTGGGGTTTGTGGCCAGTGTGCCAGAGTTTTGGTGGATGTAGAGAGGTCACCCTCCTCATCACACTGGCAATTGTGAAAACACTAGCAATGTTGGACAGAGTTCTCTCCACTATGGAAGCTGAGTTCTATGCTGGCAAAGACAAGTAATTGGCTGGCAAGATGAGCAAGCAGAGGAAGCACAATAAGATCACAGAATTCTTTTTTGGGGGGTGGGGGCAAAAAGGATCAAAGCATGGAACCAGAAGAAGACAGCAAAGTCAAAACTCCTGCATCAAAACCTTTCAAGAACTATATGAGCATGTCACAGGCTATGGAGGAGCTGAAGAAGAATTTTGAAAATCAGGTAGGAGAAGTAGAGGGAAAATTGGGAAGAGAAATGAGAATGATGAAATAAAATCATGAAAAATAAGTCAACAGACTGCTAAAGGAGACTAAAAAATAGTGAACAAAATAATACCTTAAAAATAGACTAACTCAAATGGTAAAAGAGGTCCAAAAAGCCAATGGGGATAATGCCTTAAAAAAAGCCAAATTGGTCAGATGGGAAAGAAATTTCAAAAACTCATTAAAGAGAATAATTCCTTCAAAATTAGATTGGAGCTAATGGAAGCTAATGACTTGATGAGAAATCAAGATACTATAAAACAGATCCAAACAAATGAAATAATAGAAGGCAATGTGAAATATCTCATTGGAAAAACCACTGAACTGGAAAATAGATCTGGGAGAGGTAATTTAAAAATTCTTGGACTACCAGCAAGCCACGACGTGAAAAATAACCTAGAAATCATCCTTCAAGAAATTTCAGGGAAAATTGCCCTGATATTCTAGACCAGAGGGTAAAATAGGAATTGAAAGAATACACGGATCACCTTTTCAAAAGACCCAGAGAAAAAACTGCTAGGAATACCATAGCCCAATTCCAGAGTTCCCAGGTCAAGCAGGAAATATTACAAGCTTTCAGGAAGAAACAATTTGAGTATTGTGGAAAACCAATAGGATAACATAGGATCTAGCAGCTTCTACATTAAGTGGTTACAGGGCTTTGGAATATGAGGAGCTAGAATTAAAAGCAAGGATCACCTACTCAGCAAAACAGTATAATGCTTAAAGGGAAAATATGGTCATTCAATGTAATAGAAGACTTTCAAATGCTCTTGATGAAAAAACCAGAGCTGAGCATAAAATTTGACTTTCAAATACAAGAAGAAAGAGAAGCATGAGAAGGTAAACAGGACAAAGAAATTATAAGGAGCTTATTAAAGTTGAACTGTTTACAATCCAAATGGAAAAAAAGATAACTGTAACTCATGAGACTTTTCTCTGTATGAGGATAGTTAAAGGGAATACACACACATATGTATGTGTAGGAGGTGTATGTCTGTATAAAGACATATTGAGTGTTTGTATATGTGTGTACATGTATACATAGACAGAGGGCACAGGATCAGTTGAATAGAAAGGGATGATATCTAAAAAAATAAACTAAGAGTTGAGAGAGGAATATAATAGGAGGAGGAAGGGAGAAACAGAATTGGGTAAATTATCTCACATAAAAGAGGCAAGAGAAAACTGTTACAATGGAGATGAAGAGCAGAAAGATGAAAGGGAATGGGTCAACCTTACTGTCATTGAATTTAACTTAAGGAGGGAATATCATACACACACAATTGGATATCTTACCACATAGGAAAGTAGGAGGGAAGGGGATAAGAGGTGGGATTATAGAAGGGAGGGCAGAATGGGGGAGAGAGTAATTAGAACTGAAAACCTTTTGAAAAGGGACAGGGTAAAAGTAGCATATAGAATAAGTAAAGGGCAGGATAAGATGGAGGGAAATAGAGTTAGTCTTTCACAATGTAACTACTATGGAAATGTCTTGTGTCAGTAACTACACATGTGCAACGTTTATTGAATTGCTTGTCTTCCCAGTAGGGGTGGGTGAAGAGGACAGAAGGGAAAGAATCTGGAAATCAAGGTTTTAAAAACAAATGTTTAAAAATGAAAATAAATATTATATTTTTTAAAAAGAAAAAAACAGCCTTTCTTCTCAAGGAGCTAATACCATAAAAAGGAACATGAGCCAACTGCAGATTCAATACGGTGCAAAGCAGAAGATGGTAAGCTTCTTCTATCAGGGCAAGGCCCTTTCCTGATGTAGGTTCTCTAATGAGGGAGACTTGCAAACTTTCTTAGGTAGAGATGGCTGGGCTACTAGTGGGGATATGCAGTGGCATCTAGAGCAGGGAGTCAAATAGAAAACTACTGTCAGATGGAATTGGGTCTTTAAAATGAAGACAGGCAGGAATGATGGAGTCTCTATGGGTCAGGAATTCAGGCCAGATGTGATGAAGAAATTGAACTGGGTTGGAGGGTGGAGAGGGTGGTTAGTCAACAAGCAGTAAGTCCTAGAAGATCCCAAGGATGTCCAGAACTTAGGAAGTGAAGGGAACAAAAGCTCATGTTTATTATACCTTCAAATATAAGAGCTGGATCTGAAAGTCTCTATTCCATTAAGAGTAGGGGGCGAGGTTGGAAACACGACAACCAGAAGAAGTGAGCAATAGATAATCATTATTTGCCAAGATATAAAATTATAGCTATTTACATCATATTTAGATATTTTTTATCCAATATTTCTCATGTTCTCTGAAGAGTCTCCTTGGCCAAGTTCCTGGCTTTGGTGTCTGCTGTTTTCCTTAACCATTCCAGAGTGTTTCTCTCTGACCTTAGCAGGATCACATAGTACTTAGGGAAAAAGATGCAGCCCAGTAACCCAGCACTGGAGGCCAGGATGGCAAAAACCTCCACGGCCACCATTCTTTTCCCCTTGGAGTTCTGGTATGTGGGGAGGAAGGAGATCCACACACTGCAGAAGATCAGCATGCTAAAGGTGATATACTTGGCTTCATTGAAGGTGTCAGGAAGGTTCCTGACCAGGAATGCCACCATGAAGCTGCCCAGAGCCAGGATGCCAATGTAGCCCAGGACACAGTAGAAGGCAATGGTAGAGCCCTCCTTACACTCAATGATGCTGTGTTCAGGTTCAGAGTGAGTGTCTATACCTAAGAAAGGAGGTGTCTATACCTAAGAAAGGCCATATCCCACTGAGAATCACTTGGATAACAGAGCAGAGGAAGACTAGAGAGTTGGGCACCTTAGGGTGCACCCACATCCTCATCCTGCTGCCTGGTCTGGTGGCCTTAAAGGCCATAATGACCACAATGATTTTGGCCAAAATACAGGAAACTGCCACTGTGAACACAACTCTAAATACTGTTTGCTGAAGAAGGCATTTTGTTCTAGTAGGATGGCCTATGAAAAGCAAAGAACAGAGGAAGCTAAAGATGAGAGAGATGAGAAGTATGTAGGTGAGAATCCTGTTGTTGGCCTTGACGATGGGAGTGTCTTGATGCTTCGCAAAGATAATGAGGATCAGAAGTGTGAGGAGAGAGAAGGAGAGAGCTATGCAGGTCAGAGTCCATCCCAAAGGCTCTTGGACACTAAAGAAGGCCAGTGCCTTTGGGAGACACTGGTCCTTCTCCCTGTTTGGATATTCATCTTCTGGGCACTTCACACAATTGTCCATATCTGAAGTTTAGAAAACAAAAAAAATCATGTATCAAAAATCTACCATGTCTGGGACCTTGTCCTGGTCAGTGGGGAGAGTAAAAAACATAGAAACAAACAAAAATATCTCAAAACAAGTCCTTTCCCTCAATGGTCTTGTATTTATTTGCCTGGTGAGAGAAAACTGAGTAAACTCAAAGGGGTTTGATGAGGGCACGGAAATGAAGTGTTCGCTGTTTAGTGAAAGAAACGTTACATGAATTGTTAAGCAACATGAGGATATCAGTAGATACAAAGGGGAAGAATTGTTCTGTGGGCATGAGGCACAGCTTATGCAAAGTCACAGAGGTCAGGGATAGAAAGAGAAATTTGGGGTACAGCCAATAATCCAGTATGGATAGAAAGGAGACCTCAAGAAGCACACCAACATGAGATACAATTTGTGGCACTGGTTGACTCTAAATTGTAAGGGAACTCTGAACACTAAGCAACTCAATTTGACTAGTTTAGTAGCTTTGGAGATGGTGAAATTAAAAGAGAGGAAAGGAAGACCATTCACAATAATTTACTGAGACAGGGTGCGAGGTGAGAAAAGCCTGAACTAGAATCATGGACCTGTCCATGGAGAGAAGGGATGGATAAGAAAACATCATCATCAACAACAAAAACAGCAGGGCATCCATGAAGAGATTTCTTTCTACAAATACACAGGGAGGGAAAGATGAAGGAAGAAATTAGATAGAAGTTTATTCTCTTTCCCTCCTTAAATGTCATTTGGTTTACTCAATTTTGTAAATGTTACACCACTTGAGTAGAAGGAGTATAAGATTTTTTCCCCAAAAAGCTATACAAACTCTAGGCAGAGAGAGGCCTTTTATTAATATGAAAATACATATGTACAACCAAAATAAAACATCATATATAATGGTGTTGTGCAAGCATCTTTACCCTTAAATATTGCAATAAAGCAAGGATGTCCACTCTCCTCATTATTGTTTGTCATACTTCTAGCAACACTAACGCTCACAATATGATAGGAGAAAGAAATTAAAGGCTTAAAAAGAGGTAAATAGAAAATAAAACTATTATTATTTGTCAACAACATGATGATTTACTTAGAAAATCCTAGTGAATCATCAGGCATACTAGAAAGAAATTAAAAATAACTTAGCAAACTAGAAGAATATTCAGTGTTTATTGTTGGGCTATGATCTGGTAATGAAAATGATGAACAAAGTTAATTCACAGTAATAATATGACAATCAAACCATCAGAGGAATATTATGAGCAATTCAATAAAATAACAAAATGCAAAAATTCAAAATTTAGAATATCATGGTAAATAATAGAATGAGGTAGTGTTGAATTGGTGTAGGGGAAACAGGCAAGTTAACTTAGCATGAGCATGTCTAACTTGTTTTAAGCCTCCATTTTGTGATCAATTAGTTGTTGTGTGGGCTACTTTTTTTTTCCAATAAGATGATAAGCATCTGAAGGGCATAGTTTGGCAATGATATGTGTCTCCCCCAATCTGAAAATGACTATTAAAGATTGTCTTTCTTTTTATTAATTGCATCTCCATTCCTTAGCACAGTGTTTTAAGTTTATCTAAAAAATAATAGCTAAAAATATTAATGTGATACTATATGTGTCTCCCTAAACAGAAAAATACCTGTCAATAACATGAGTTTCCAAAATCTTGTTAACTGAAAAAAAATGCTATTGCTGTGGAATCTTATAGTTAGCTTTCATCTTAACATAAGATAATTAGCCCCCAATCACAAGTTAGATGTAATTGTACATGTCCTTAGATGGAACTATAAAATACTGCAGGAAGCCACAGCTGTCAGCCTGCTTGTGACTTCTATCTAGGACAGATTCCTGTGGTCCTGGACTTGAAAATTTGAGCATTCCATATATACCACATGTATACCACAGATAGAATTTACTATACACATGCATAAGCACAGAATATATACACACATATGCATATAAAAGTGTGTACATATACATAAATACACACAATCTGTATATACATGTATTTTCAAACACTTTCCACTTTTACATACACATATGCAAAACTGTTTCCAAATAAAAGTGTTGCAACCTATCAATAGCCATAGGAAAAATACAATAAATTATGAATAATGAGAATAACAAAAATCAAAAATATCCAGAGGCTCACCTAACTCCTTGTTCATTGGCAAGGGTGATAAAAGAGAATAGTGGACATTGGAGAGGTTTTTTGAAGGTAGACACATTCATGCATTGTTGGTAGAAATATGAATTAGTGCAGTCATTTTGTAAAACAATTTAAAATTATACAAATAAAGTGAGTATATTGTTCATGGCATCCTACCCAAAGATCCCATTACCATTCTTATCACCTGAGGAGGCCAATGATAGGAAGTTCTCATATACACCAAAAGATTTCTAGCAGCACTTTTTGTGGTAGCAAAGAATAGAGGACAAAGTAGATAGATATCCATTGACTAGGAAACAGCTAAACAAATTTTGTCACCTTAATCTGACAAAACAAGACAATATTACAAGAAATAATGAATGAGGAAGATGGAAATGTAGCAGAAAGCAGTACAGCTGAGCTCTACTCATTCCTACCACATACCAATGTAAACAGATCTTGAAAATGTAACAGTCTGAATCCTGAAGGAGTAAGCAAAAACAAAGTCACAGAGATTCTTTTGTAAGCTGACTTTTGCAGAGGATGAGGAATAGGAGGTCAGCAGATATTGGGGATAGGATCTGGAATGCACCATGTAAAGAAGGGCAGTGTGCAAAGAAAGTCTAGGTAGGATAGCAAGAGGAGCTCTCAGGTTCATTCCAGGATACCCCTCTGTGCAGAAATAGTTACTGACAACTTTATCACCACTTACTGAAGCCCAGTATTTGAATGCTATGAACACACCACTTACTGAAGCTTCAGGGTGAGGGACAGAAGGGAACCTATGAGATGGCATTCAATATAACTCTAAATCCAGGGGTAATCAGGGTGACAGCCCCACCCTCTAGCCTAGTCTGGAGCCTATGGAGGAATAAGCAGGGTGAAAGCTCTAGACTAAAGGGGAGCCTATACTTTTATTACTCAGAACCAGCAAAGCCTCCCATCTGCCTGATTTTGACTATGTTGAACTGCAGTATTCTCTTGCTTATATTGAAATCTTGATCAGGAACTTTTGAGGTTCAGTCCATGTGGGCAGGAATCAGTTTTATATAAGGTCACTTTCAGAGCACTGAAAGCTTACAAGTCCTCAGGCTAAACTTTCCCTGTGCATACAGAATAATGTAACAATGAATACTCCAAGAAAGCAGCAATAAGAGCAGCCCCAGTCTCTTCCCACAAAGCGTAGGGTCAAGTCCTAACATCAATTCCAAAGTCCATAGTTATGTTAGAAGAAGGAAGAGCAATAAATACAACAATCCGACCCAATCCAGTCACAGGAAAACTCAACACACAACCCAGAAGTAGACAATGACTCTAAAATATCAACAAGCAAAGCCTTAAAGAAAAACCCTCTATATACTGGCAGGTGTGGAAAAATATAGTGCTGAAGAGACTGGGAGCAATTTTAACAAGAAAGCCTGGAAAAGATCAAGAAAAAAATTTTGAGTTAATTAAAAATCAATGAAATATGAGTGCTAGAGGGGAAAAAATGGAGAGTACATGAGAGTAATGGAAGAAAGAACTGGAAAAGTAATTAAGAGCTTGCAATGAGAGATACAAAGCCTCATTCTAGCAGCAACCACTATGACAGAATAAACAAATAGGAATCAAGGACTCCATAGGTAAGAAGAACTCTTAAAACCAGGTAAAAAAACTGGAAAAAACCAAACCCACAGGAAAATATTAAGTATCTCATAGCAGAAATAGCCAACCTAGAAAACAGATGAAGAAAATAATTAAGTCATTAGAGTATTTGAATGCTATGAACACACAAAATACCCTAGACTTTCATATTTCAAGAAACATTAACTGAAAATCTACCCAGATCTCTTAGAACAAGAGGGCAAAGTGGAAACAGAAAGGATCCACTGGTCATCTGACAGAAATGCCAAAATGAAAATTCCCCCAAATAAACCAGCAAAAATGTAGGGCTTTGGGGTCAAGGAGAAAATACAAGAAGCTGTCAGATAGCAAGAACTGAAGGGCTGATAGGACACACTGGATTACACATGATTTAACAGCAGCCATCAAAAATGAGTTATTCTGGAAGAGACGTCCTACAGCCCAGTGGCAATGAAGGACCAGAGTAAATAGGAATAATTAGGACCAAATTAAGAGATTTTGAAATCATTGGAATAGAAATTGTCTTTGAACTTACGGGAGCTGATAAGAGCGCTAAGGGAGGGGGTATTCAGAGAAGAGAAAGACCGAAAGAGAAGCTTTAGGAATCCTTATACATATGGGATTGGAGATAGATTGCAAACTCTCAGGCACTTGAAGACAGTGCTTATTTTTCACAGTGCCTACCACAATCCCTAGCATGCCTTAAGTACTTAATAAATGCTGGCTGAATTGACTGGAGTAAGCAATAGTTTGAAAAGTAGTAGCTATCCAGGTAAAAAGTGAAGTAGGCAAAAGCAGTTTCAGAGTCACAGAAGACAAGGGTGGTGATGATTTTCTTGAAGATTTTGGGGCTGGGAATAGTTCTTCAATGTTACAGGAAGATCAAAAAAGATTAAGATTGAGAAAAAAGCCATTGAAAGTAGAAGGCAGAGCCACTGTTGATGCAGAAGGGAATAGTGAAATGGGATCAGAAGCCTGATGTCAATGAGAAAAATTAGAGGCAGCAGCTTGTCAATGAAAAGGAAGAAGTATTGGATGACAGCTTGAAGGGATGGCAGTTTTGTGTGAAGTGCTTTTGTAAGTATGTGTTAGACTAAAGCTTTTTTGTGAGTGGGAGGGGAAGAGCTGGGAGAAAAAGATTTCTTCTCAGGGGATCTGAAATTGAAGGATATGAACAAGTAGTTCATAGAGGAAGAAATTAAAACTATTAACAGATGAGGGAAAATGCTCTGCATCAAGAAATATTAAAAAAGTGTAAATTGGAGCATCTGTGAGGTTCCACGTCACACCAAAACCTGCTACTTTGATGAGCTTCCCTGTTTCTATTGAGAACATTGAGAACATCACCATTCTTCCAGTGTCCCAGGTTTGCATCTTCAGCCTTATGCTCAGACACTTACCCCTCTGGTAGGAAATCTCTCCATCTGGACACTGGACACAGTCAAAGCAGCAAACAGGCTGTCCCTCCCAAGCAATTTTCCTGAATCCAGATCCACAGTGATCAGTGCACACAGCCTGGGGGGTCTAGGCAATAAGAAGAGAAGCAAGTGAATCAGGGCCTGGCTCTGTCCTGAAGAGTGGAAAGCATGCTACTAAATGAGACCCAATGATGCTGGTTGATAATGGGAAAAGATGTTCTTGATGTGATTCTCATGAAAAAGAATCATTTTTTATTCATCATTTGCTACATTCCTTTGGTGACAAAGATACTTTAAAGATATTTATATCCTTCATGTAATGGCAATTATCAAACATTTATTGAGCAGCCAAGGTGGCAGAATACAGACCGCAGCTCAGTTGAATACTCCCTGCATTTCCCTCTGTAGAACTTCAAAATAAATCAAACAACAAAACAATCAACATCAAATTTCAGCATAACATAACTAAAACAAGTTTTAACTGAGACGTTGCGTGATCCCAAGACAGTATAAGAAGTAAACAGGAAAAGTCTATGAGGCTGGGGCTGTGATTAACCTAGCATACTGCACGTGCCACAGAAATGTCAGCAGTGGGACTGGGAGGCAGCTGCAACAGTGGCACCAGCAACACCAGGAGCTCTTAATCTGTAGATATTCAGGGCATCAGAATACTTGGCAGAGAGAGATTAGGGGGGAACCTTTTCTTCGTACTGGATGCTGCAGCCCAACTGCACTTCAGGTCACAATTCCTGGGTAACAAAGAGCACTAGTGGTTGTGCCTGTCAGGGAGCTGGAGCCCCTGTAATAGTTCACAAATGGAAGAGTTCTTGTGGTTTCTCACAAGGGAGAAGGAAACCTGTGCTCATTTATGAGGTGGGAAAAAATTCACTAGAGTTTGTTGGTGCAGGAGTATAGGCATAAGGTCCCTTCCTTACTAATTACAAGTGCACAGACTGGGGGAACAATGGTCCCACCTCTCCTTGGATTATACCACCTCGCATGCACCAAAAACTCACAGACCCTGAGAACCATCTTTGAAAATAGCAGTGTGAAAAGCCTAAATCTTTGGACAATTCCTCCCTTCACCTTAGAAGAGGAGTTTAACTTTAACATAAAGTCAAGAAAAGTCTCAGAAAATGCGCAAACAAGAAAAAAGAATTTGTTCATAAAACATTAAAAGGATGACAAAAAAAGCAAGGCACAAATTTGGAAGACAACAAAGATATCAAAAAAGCTAGAAGCAAAGTATCAAAAAAAATTTTAAATGGCATACAATACCACAAGAATTCCTGGAAGAGCTCAAAAAGGAATTTTGTAAAATCAAATAAGAGAGGTAGAGCAACAATGGGAAGAAAAATTCACTTAAGAAAATAATTCCTTAAAAATTAGATTTGGGTAAGTGGAAGGTAATGACTCCATAAAACAACAAGAAACTACAAAACAAAATCAAAAGAATGAAAAAGAAGAAAAAAAGAAGAAAAACAAATGACTCAGAAGAAAGATCAAGGAAAGAAAATTTAAGAATATTTGAACTACCTGAATATAATGACTGAAAACCACACCCAAGACATATTATTTTAAGAAATAATAACTGAAAACCCTGAAATCTTGCAACTACAGTGTAAACAATATCAAAACATCCACTCATTATGGTCATCTTATAAAAGAGATCCCAAAGTAAAACTTATAAGAATAGGAATATCAAATTCCAGATCTTCTTGGTCAAAGAGAAAACATTATAAGCAGATAGAGAGAAACAATTAAAAAATTATGGAGTCACAGTCAAGATCACACAAGAATTAATAGCTTCCACATTTAAGAAGTGCAGGCCCTGGAACATGATATTTCAGAAAATAAAGGAGTTAGTATTACAACCAAGAGTCACTTACCCACCAAAACTGAATTTAGCATTTTAGGGTGAAAATGGATATTTAATGAAATAGCATATAGAAATAAATGGCATTTTCCTTCAGTGATAAAACCAGCAGCAAGCATTATCTAGAAGACAGAAGCCTCCCACATAAGATCAGGAGTGAAATAAGGATGCCCATTATCATCATTATTATTCAGTATTATACGAGAAATGTAAGCTATAGCAGTAACAAAAGGAAAAGGAATGGAAGGAATCAGAATAGACAATGAGGAAACAAAGCTATCTTTTTTTGTAGCCAATATGATGGTATAGTTACAGAATCCTAGAGAATCAACTAAAAAAGAACTTCAAATAATTAGCAACTTCAGAAAAGTTGCAGGATATAAAATAAACTCACATAAAGTCCAGCAGCAAGAGACAGAAAAATAATTCAAGTTTAAATGACTATAGACATTACAAAATACTTTGGATTCTACCTGCAAGGACACAACCAGGATATTTATGAACACACTTACAAAACACTTTTCATACAACTGATGTCATAACAAAAATATTACATAATGATCCATTGTGAATGACTTGCCTATTCTGGTAAGTGTAATGATTCAAGATAATTTTGAAGGGTTTAGGATGAAAAATGCTTTCCACCTTCAGAGTGAGAACTGGGGAACTCTGAGTTCAGATCAAAACATATGTTTTCACTCCCTTTGTTTCTGTTTCTGTTTCTTTTTTTTTTTTTTGCAGTATGACTAATACAGAAATACTTGTTTTGTAATTTCGCATGTCTAATTGATATCACTCTTCTCATCTGAGAAGATCAAGGGGGGGAGTAACAGAATTCTGAAGTAATTTAAAAAAAATAAAATTAAAAAACATCTAATGAATGTAAGAAGCAAGAAGAATCATTTACTGAAGACCTAATATGTGCAAATAATATAGCACTGGGAATAAGGAGGCAAAGAATCCTTAAGGAGATTACATCCTATAAGGCAGTGGTTCTCAACCTTTGTGTTATGTTAAATTTATAACAATGAAAGTACATCCTGCGTATCGGATATTTACATTATGATTCATAACAGTAGAAAAATTACAGTTATGAAGTAGCAACAAAAATAATGTTATGCTTGGGGTTAACCACATGAGAATCTGTAGTAAAGGGTCACAGCATTAGGAAGGTTGAGAACCACTGCCTAAGGGGAGGCAGGATGTACAAAATAAATAGAAAGCAACTTTTGGTGGGAAATTCCAGTGAGAAATCCAAACAAGGCTTCATGGAAGAGGTGTCACTTGAGATGAAACTTAAAGCAAAATGGTATTTATAGGAAGTGAAGAGAGAAAGCATTCAAGCATGAGGGACTTAAGAAAGATGGAGTTTAACATGTGAAGAATTCTTAATTTTTTTCAAGTCAATTAGGCTCACCACACTTTGAGTGGACAGTCATTATGTGGAATAAAGTTTGGAAGGTAGTATGGAGCCAAATTGTGAAGACTGTTAAGAACCAAAGAGAGTAGTTTATATTTTCTCACAGAAATTTTAGGGGGTCATTCACATTCATAGAATGAAGTGGTCAGGTTGCTGCTTTATTAAATCACTTTGGCATTTGGACAAAGTCAGCAAGAGACTTGTGACAGGGAGGTGCAACAGGTTGTTGTGTTATATTTTTGTTGAATTGCTCTGGATACAGGATTCATTCCTTCATCTCTTCATTGCTCTGGGTATTTTGAACATCTACAAACCCAGAAGGCCAGAATTTGCCCTCTTTTGGGGGTGAAAAAAAATCTTACTTCCTGCTAGGCCTCACCTAGGAGGAAAACCCAAACATTGCATATTGTGGCAAATAGTTAGAATTATAATCAAACTTTAGACAAGGCAGTTATTAAAATATTTAATTTTCTTTTTAAATTAATATTTTTATTTATATAATAAAGCAAATACTTTCATAACATAGTAAAATTTCTTAGGGGAGAACTTAAGGGATTTATGGGAAGAAATAGAAAGTAAAATTATACTAATGGAGGAACTCAGCCTCCCCCTCTCAGAACTAGATAAATCTAATGAAATAAATGAGAAAGAAGTTTAGGAGCTGAACAAAAATTTTAGAAAATGTAGATATCTTGAATTGCAGACTTGTTTTTTTCTAATTTTTCCTCATTTTTTCTAATTTGGCTTTTGAATTCATTTCTGTGTTTTCCAAGATTTCTTTTTTGTACTTGTGATTACTTGACCTTTTCATGTTTTATTCTCTTTCTTTTTTCCCATTGTTCTCTCCATTGGTTTCAACCTGACTAATGTCCAATGTGAAAGTATTTGCAGATCCTATTCTTGATTGCATGCCAATATAGGGAGAGCAGAGAGGAAGGGGTGAAATTTGAAAGTCAAAGGATTGTGGAACTGAATCTTGCAAACTAAAAGTAAATAAATGAATTAATTTTAAAAAGGAATTATTGTGATATAAAAATGAAAGGTTTCAATAAAAATTATTTTGAAAAAATAAAAATAATAAAAATAAATATGGCATTCACAACAACTTATCACAGAAAATAGCCACAAATTTTTCACCATGGGGGTCACAGTTTTGAATAAAGCATAATCATTTAGTCAGTCAATCACTTAGTAACTTACTCATTCATCAACTCAATCATTCAATCTTCCTTAAGGAGGCTTGGGGTCACAAAATACAATAGTCAAAATTCTCCACTCATAGGGCACATTAAGTTATAATATCAGTCGCATACTAGGCACCCTTTTAAGAGAGTTGTGTAAAATACACAGGCCATCCTCCCCTCAGTCAAAAATGAGTTACAATCTTCTCAGTCAGTACATAGTATCCAAGTAAAGTCTTCTTTCAGCTTGATTCAGAGTAGTCTCTTACATCGCCTGGATCCCCTTCCATGGTCACAGCTCCTACCTGGATTCACCAAACTGTCACCTAAGTTCAAAGGCAGAGAGCTCCCAGTTCCTTGTCCAGCTCTCCATGCTGTTCCTGTTCCATACTGAAGCTCACAGTGTCCAGTCCACCTTAAAACTTTCACAGTTTCTGTTTCGGGGAAGTCAAAGCTTAACAAAGCCACAAATAGGTTCATTCAAAGTACAAGTATCACAGTGATGCTTCCTCACTCTTCAACAGCTCCCATGAGAAGCTGGTAGCTCCCCAGCAGAAGCTCCAGCTGGTTCCCAGGATCAAAATCACTTCACCCAGGTTCCCAAAATAAAAATCATTCTCTCCAGCCTGGGCCTTTTCTCTTCAGCCTCCTTAACAGCAGCTATTTCTGCTTCCATGAAGCTTATCCCAAGGAGTTCTGGCTTTCTCTCTCTGGGGATTTTCCTTATATACAATGTTGATCCACCCATTTCAGCCCCTTTCTGTTACTTCAGAAACAGGAGTTCTTATCTTCTGTTTCTTTAACAGAGGCTTCATTTGATTTAGGTGTTAAGTACCTCTCAGCTTAGCAATACAAAAGGAACTTCAAATTTCATTACTATTACAGAAGTGAAAGTTCCTGAGGTTATAAGGTATAAGATTCTAATATGAAATTTCTTAAGGCCATAATTGAAGTGAAAGTTGAGTTAAAATTTCATGAGATCAGGTTTGCTTCCTTTAGGGTCCCCTATTTATTGATCTGATGGAATCAATGTAGAGATGTTTTACACTTTACCCAGACCAAACCTCAGCCCCTGGATTCTTCTTGGAAGCCCTCTCAAGATGTCTTAGGAAGACAACTATATTACCCCTTTATTTTCAGTACACTATTTTCACTGGAGAACTTGGAAATTACTGACCTACTCTGCCATCTTCCAAAAAGGGCCTTACAATTGAATTATTTTCAAAACTATGTTATGCAGTCTTTCTTTTAAAATTATTGTTTTTCTTCAAATACATCGCCTTTAAAAAGAATAATTATAGAGAATTCAGTCATCCAGAGAGGAGAATCCCAAAAAGAGATAGAGCAATCCAAAACAAAACAGAAACAAAAACAAATATTTAAAACCTTGGTCTTACAAAATTTTATAGAAACACAAAAAAGTATGAACATTCAAAGAAACATAAAGGAGTTCTGAATAAATTCGACCTGCTCAATGTCACTGAGGCATGATGGACTGGAGACCCAGAACCAAAACATGTCTTTGGAAGGATAAATAAAAGTAATGTAATCAAGAAAAGGATGGCATGGTGCCCCTCTATGAAAAATCCTTTTGTAAGAAAAACCAGGAAGTCTAGCAATAAGAACATATAGAAGACAATCTGAGCAGGAGGATGTACAAAAGGATTGTGGGAATGAGATTACAAATCTGGGGAATTGGCAGAATATATTAATCCTGCAGCAGTTCAATTCCCTAAAAATCTACTCTAGCTCACTGTCTGCCAAATCAATCCATCAACAATCATTGATTAATTACTTGCTATGTGCTGGAGATGCCAGCAAAATTAGTATAATGAGATTCACTTCTAAAGCGAAGTAGATCATAAAATCTTGATTTCCTTTAATGTAATTTCATTTTTCAAATGATGAGCTAGCCTTTCTCAAAGATGAAAGTATTATGGGTGTATAATGAACAATTAATTCAAATGAAAGTGTGGTTGGCATTTTACGTCAAGTCCATTTGAAGTATTGGGTTCCTCTGATCTCCCAACCCAAGTGCACAAAACAGGGCAGAAAGGATGGAAAACAAGTATATGATATGTGTCAGGTGACAGATAAGACCCAAATCATCGATTCAAAGAAACAGTCCATCAAGGACCACCAATTAGTGTTGGAGTCTCTTTTGAGCCTACCTGGGTCCACAAGTTGATCAGGCCTGGTGTCCTGTGCTGCACAATAGTGGAATTGGCGGTCTACATAGCAGCCGATTCTTCATGGGGGCCCATTGTTGACAATCTGGAGCATGTCACCCACTGCCTCATCCTACTCCTGTTTTCTGCAAGCTATCTTAATGTGTTCCTTTCTTTTTACAGTAAAAACATACTCCCCCTTGCATTCAAAATCTCACTTTCTTGACCTGGATCTCTTGTCCTCTGTCTGCATGAATTATTCCCTTCATAGAATAGATGCAAATGTTTTCTTCTTTAGTGTTGCTTGTCTTTTTAAAGTTCCTACTTCCGTTCTTATTCTCTACAAAAAATTATTCTTAAGGGGGATATCACCTTTGGTCCTAGAAATGTAGATTCATATGAACCATGGTAATGAAGGGCAGTCTGAGGTTAAAAATTCCACTCATTAGGACCTATAATCCATTTTCCCAGGCTCTAGAACTTCAAATTTGCTTTTTAGCATGTATGATTGAAAATAATCATAGGTCCCATATTTGTCTAGTCAAGTTTGTTTCCCACAATTATGTACATAACAAGACCAGTCCCTGCAGGCTTTACCACTTGAGTATGGGATATTCCTCATAGTTTCCCTTCATCCCAAACTTTAAAATCTTGACAATCAGCAGAAGGGTTATTCTGTTCCAATCTCGTCGTGATATTGGTATCCCTTGACCTTTTCATCCCTTGGTAGCTACTCGTAACTGACCTTTGCTTGGGTGGCTTTTGTTTCTTCTAGAAAAATAAGAGAAAATCAATTTTGGGCTCAAGATCTATTCCTCTTTATTCTTTTTATGTTAGATGAGTTTAATTTTTTGCCTTCTTCTTGGATAACTAACCCCTGAGAGTTCTATTCAGCCCATGATCAGATAAAGATCTGTGTGCGGACCAAGGATTTCAAAGACAGGTTTATTGTCCAGTGATAGTGATGCAAGTTGGAAGAGTTGCCAAATTGTTAAGAGAAATCTTGGTCTGAGCCTTGCCCTGGTCAATGAGGCACACTCAGTATTTTTTTTTTGCTTTTTGGATGGGGGAAAGTAGGACATTTGGGGTTAAGTAACTTGCCCAGCAGCATGTGTGTGTGTGTGTGTCAGTATTTGTGTGTGTGTGTGTGTTTGTGTGTGTGAAGTGTCTGAGGCCGGATATGAACTCAGCTCCACCTGCCTCCAGAGCCAGTGCTGTATTCACTGCACCATCTAGCCACCCCAGGAAAATTTCTTTTGAAATAGGCAGAAGTATTTTATTAGAACACCAGAGAAACTACCACTTGTGCGCCACAAAAGTGGATTTCAAACTATCTGTTACTTTTTTATATAGAAGAGTAAAAACCTTCTATATAAGGGCAAAATTACATTATTTGGCCAAATTTACATTATTTCAGGAGGGGATGAGGTTAGTGCCAACCCAGCTCCTTCCTTCTTATAGTATCATAGGGAGATAGGTCCCTTGCTCATGCACAATTATTTCCTTGTAATAATGAAGTGCCTGTTGCCTTAAAATATGTAATACTTAGGATTTCATAAGAGGTTTCAGGACTTAATCTGTTTCCAGATATGATTGTGAAGAAATGCTATTGAGCAAAGATCTGTAAGGCCAGTAACAATGAGAATGGCATCTGTAAGTATGATCAGGGGGAATTTTCTGTTAAGGAAAGGTGGAGACATTGACTTTTGGCATGGGATGAAGTAGGACTCTCCTGATCTGATTTCCCCAATGTATCATTTCCTCTTAAATGTAAACTTTTCCAACTCGACTCAAATTTTGATCCCGGCTTTGATATTCTTTCGATAAAATTGACTGCCTCATTCCCCAATTGATAAATGGTGAAAGGATATAAACAGTATTCAGAGGAAGGAATTAAAGGTATCTGTAATCATATGAAAAAATGATCAAAATCACTACTGATTTGGGAAATGCAAATCAAAACAACTCTGAGGTATCACATCTCACCAGTTAGATTGGCTAACATTACATTACAGGAAAATGATAAATGCCAGAGAAGATTGGTGATTTTATTAATGATTTGGATGAAGATTTAGTTGATGCACATAGCTGATTTGTAATTGGAGAATAATAGCTAGCATGTTGTTTGGCAAAGTCAAATTCCAAAAGATCTCAGGAGGGAAGAAGGCAGCCCAAAAAATAAGAAAATGAAGTTTAATAAGTGGCTATTTAAAATTAAAAACATCAACTCTTCAAGTGCAAGTTAGGAGGTATATGCGATCCATCACAGATATTCGTTGAAAAATAAATATTGAAAATAAACATCCTATAGATAGGGGGCAAACACTGGATTTATTTAGGGAATCTGAGTACAAATCTTGCTGCATATTTATTAGCTATGTCATCATGAATATATCCCTTTGGTCCAATAGCAGAGAATCAGAGCCCTAGCTTCCTCATCTATACAATATACTTCCTATGTGAAAGGATTGTTGTGAGGGAAAAGTTTCCAAATCTTAAAATATCATGGCCATATAAGGTACTATGTATTTTTTCTTTAATGTGTACAATTTTATTTGAACAGGTCTTAAGACAGTGTAGAGGTAAAGACCCTCCCCTACCCTGTAGGGGCATCAATATCAGAACATTTACAGGGAAATTGTAAAGAGAAGAACAAATTGGATGGAATTGGGTGGCATGAATGAATGATGATGATGTAAATAGGCTTAACATAGTTGGAAACATGAAATGGCATTTACTTTTTATACAGACCTTCAAATCAAGCCAGTTTCTATATATCTCCTTCTCACAAATGATGAAATCTTGACCAAGTAGAGACTGGGGGACAAACTCTCCAACTTTCATCAAAACCTCAGTATAATTAGACAGGAGCCCAAAGTTCATGATGTCATACCTAGCCACAGGATTCTTTTCCTCATCCAGAACCACCTGGTCTGAAGCAGTGTTGATAAAGGACATATTCTTCAGAGTTGAGTGAAGCTAGATGGGGAAAAAATTGGGTCACTTTGTCAAGTCCACAGGCAAGCAAAAACATGGCCAAAGTCAATGGGCCAGGCAGTAAACCCAGTAGCATATTCATTCATCCATTCATTCAATCATTTGTTTCCTCATTAAATACACATTTTCTAAGGACACCATTTACACAAAGAATCATTATGGGTGTGGAAGACTCAAAGCCCCAGGGTTATGTTTTCATTATACAATTGATTTTCAAAAGTCCTCCTTTTTACAAGCATTTACATAAGGAGGAAATTTGAAAAATGATTGTCAATGGAATTGCTACCATCACTGATATGCTACCTTGAATAGATTAAATGTTGGCTTGGGAGTTTTGACATTGCAAACCTTAGAGTGTTATGTAAAAGTTAGCTCCTGCTGCTGCTGCTGCTACTACTACTATTAATACTACTATTACTATTAATACTACTACAACTACTACTTCTACTACTACTACTACTACTACTACTACTACTACTACTACTACTACTACTACAACTACTAATTTAATAATTAAATTAAATCATATTCCAGGAGGAATCATCTGATCATTTATCCATTTGATGATGCTGATGGGATCCAGGTGAATGGGCAATGGTGAAACTGGGTGAACTATTCTCATTCTAAGTCCTTGATCACCCATATTAACCATGGCTTGCTCCCTCAATAATTAGTGCCAAGTATTTCTGCTTCTCACTCCTATGAGTAGTGTGTTCCTCTGAGCTTATTTGACTTATAATGAGAAGGACTCATGGAGAAGAAAATATTAAATAAATATAAATAGATGCCTATGAAGTGTTTGATGTTCATGGAGAAAAGGTCATAATCTGCTGATCCAAGTAGGTATTTTCCTGAGTTCCATTTATTCAGTTAGTACTGACATTCTCTGAACTGACAGAAATGATGGTCACCACATACCTGAGAACATAATCTTCAGAAGCTGCTGGCCAAAAGCAGCATTGTGCTCATAGAACTCCTGCAAATAAGACTCTGCATGCTTAACTATACTGAATTGCAGATACATAATGACAATTCCCACACAAGAAGCCTTTCCAACTTTTGTGTTGTTCAGCCATTTCGTTCATGGTCTTTGTTATTCCATGGGATTTCCTTTACAAAAGGCCTGCAGTGGTTTGCCATTTCTGTCTCCTCATTTTTAAGGATGAGGAAATGTGGGAAACAGGGTTAAGTGACTTGGCCAGGCTCATACAGCTAATAAGTATCTGGCACTGGATTTGAAATCATGACTATAAATATTCCTGATCCCAAGCACAGAGCTCTATGCAGTGTGTCCACTAGAGCATTTGAATTTAAAGAGCTTCTGGGAAGGTGAGTAGAACTGGCAGTGAGAAATTTGACACATGCACTGCAGGAATTATGTCGGAACAGATTTGACTATGGTTCATGGTTCACAGGAAGAAATGTAGGAAGAAAAAAGGGAGAAAATCTCATTTTTAAAGGACAGTATTGAATCATGTTAGATGTCACAAAGTTTATCATTGCAATGACCAATATAGATTAAGAATAATGGTAAAAATTAACACATTTCTCCTGTTGTAGTGTCAGTAGACTAATGGAATGCAGTGAAACAAACCTTGTCAGATGTGGCCAATATATCATTTTATTTTGATTACAATTTTTTCTAATGAGATAACATTCTGTTAGAAAAGGATCATATGGAAATATTTTCTAAGTATCATTTAAACTTTAAAAAAAAGAATGAAAATGAAGAAACTTTTAATTGGGTCACATCAAATTACATTTCAGTCAGGGCCTGGGGCAGTGAAAAGAACTCTTCTAAAACATTTAAAAAATATTTTTTATGGTACTGTTTTGCACAGTGATGAATTCTAAGGATCTCTTCTAAGAACTGTGTTACATCCTGTTTAATATCTAATTGAAAAATTCTGCATTTCAATTAGAAGGTAACGAAAATAAAGATGTAAATTTTCCCTTTCCAAATTCAAAGATCTTCTGAAATCTATCTATGGACCTGTGGGTGGAGGTAACAAAGCATGCTCTAAAATGAGAACTCCAGTTCTCCTTGTAATTAAAGCTGAGGTTACCATCACTTCTCTAAAAATTGAGTGGTTTCTTGGAAAACTGTTCTTCTTGTCCATCATGGGTTGCCACTGAGAAGGTTTTCTATATAAAACCCTGTTGTAAAGAACCAAGAATGAGAAAAAAGGAGACTTAGTCCAAGAGAATGGAAGTACTACTTTATAAAAGTGGCAGTTAGGTTTCATCATGTTCCTGAATCTAAAAATTTGGTCACTGTTTTTTAAGAACCAATTTGACATGCATTCAAGGTTGGATCAAAGACACTCTCCTAGGCACTAGGCTTGAAAAATATATTTCTTGTACTTCTGAAGGGAAGACAATCCTTCAGAAAGAAAGGGGACAAAGAAATACTTTCAAGGTAAGAGTACGTCCTTGGTATCATGGTGTATCCATAATGAACAAACCTTTCAGGCTTCCAAAGATAGCCAAAGTAAGAAAATAAAGTAAAACAAGGATTGGATATCTTTGAGTCTGTAGCATGTCAAGTAAAAGTATGAGAAATGTCAATGCCAAGGAAATAAGTAAACCAGTAATTCCCACTTGCTACCCTGGAAAAATGAATGGATGTCATGTCAGGAATAGAGGACATTACCTGCCAAGGTTGAGGCACCCTGTACTCTTCATCCCCCACAGATCCCATTTCTGATCTGTCATGGAGCATTTTATGAAGAGTCCAGGCCACTGCATACACAGCATTGTAGAGGTAGTAACTGAGGCTAGACATGGCTGTGTCAAAATAGTGCAAAGGCAGCAACTCCAATGATGCATTTGGTGAACAGTCTTCTCGCTCAAGTTTGGTTGGCTCATCTGGACACTCAAATGCTGAGACCCAGAAACTCTTCAGGAAAATGTCCTCTGGGTATTTGGTTGGGGTGATTTTTCTGAGAAATGTCTTGAAACCAAGAATCTCACTTGTCTGGTGAGAAAATATGAGTGAGCCATAAAAAGTATCACTATCCCAATGGTAGGGTCTCATGGTGACATCCAAGTGTGACGTTATAATCCAGACCTTCCTAAAATCAAACAATGGGTTCTGAGAATATCTGAGGATCATCAGGGAGTCTGTATCCCCATGGACAATGATGACCTTAGCTGATGATTCCTTAATTCTGGGCATGAACTCCACCTGGGATTCCGCATGGCGTCTCTCACTGACGGGGACCTTCTCTGTGATGGCCACACAGACTTTCTTCCTTCTCATCTCTTCTCCCATGTCCCAGAGGAACTTCTCACCTCTCATGTCATCTGTAACAACCAGCCCCACCCATGTCCAGCCAAAATGTAATAGCAGCTGGAGAATGCCCAGGTGCAGAGAGGAATCCTGAGGGGCCATCTGGTAGAGGGAAGGAAACTGGATCTTGTCACTAAGGGCTGGATCAAATGGGCCATAGCTTATCTGGATGGGAAAGAAACAGGTCTCACTGAGTAACTGAAAGTGTTGCTGGGACATAGCAACAAATCTCAGTATATTACCTAATCTAGATATCTTCATTAGGGAAACAATAGAGTGGCCTACTCTAGGTCATGATGGTTCATGGGACATTGATGGGATAGACATTTTTAACAATTCCAAGATTAGGTCAACTTAAATACAATAGCTGGAAGACAGAACACTCTGATGGTACTGGTTTTAAATCTTTCACTGCCCTGCACTCTCCATGACATCTTTCCCAAATAGTTCAGGATTTCTCCTCACTCACTCTCATTGTTAGTGGCCCTAAAGAATTTCCTGGGTAAAACTGACACATTATTACTCCATATAGGGGATTGTGGTAGCATGAAAAGTGATTGTTTTTTCAAGCAAAGAATGGAGTTGCTAAGACAAAAGTGTCACGTGAATAAATATATGCTAATATATAAGAGGGAAATTGGTTTCACAGTAGCTAGAAAACTAGGCCTTGAGTCAGGAAGATCTCAATTCAAGTCCAGTGTTGGACAGTAACTGTATGTCTCTGGGAGTCACTTAACCACTGTCTGCCTACCTCAACTGAGAAAAGGAAGTAATAATAGTCCTCAATTTCCAGGGTTGTTGTATGAATAAAAAATTTTTTCAAAATTGATTTGCAATACTCAAAGTTTTATGTCAATACTGTTCATTAATTTTAAAGCAATCGAAATAATTATTTCACTTATGTGTGCAACATTGATGACTCTTTCTGAAATAACACATTTTTTAGGAATAGAGACTTGTTTAATTGTTTGGATAAAAAGTGTTCTTCTACCAATTCAAGTCAGCACCTTTTCTGCATCAGCTAGGTTTAGAATAATCTACCAGGGTTGGGGAACATGAGGCATTGAGGCCACAAATGGCCTTCTTGGTCCTTATGTGTAGCATTTTGACTGAGTTCAAACATAACAGAAGTAATCCCTCTTTTAAAGGACATGATTCCATGATATGTGGATTCTGTCAAAGGGCTGCACTTGAGGACCTTAAGGGCTATGTGTGACCTTGAAGTAACAGGTTCCACTCCCCTGAGGAATAATGGGAGTTTAAGTGATTTACCCAAAGTCATGTTGCAAATTTATTGCACGAGCCCTGAGTTCACTCTCCTGGTCACCATTAATATTGGCCAGCCAGATTCCCAGAGGATAATTGGATAATTCACATCTTAGGTTTCTAGGGTTAACTGTAAGAGACTGAGGATATCTTTCTCATGTTATTGTACAAGTTTCCCTTTTTCCTTCCCTTCCCATTCCCTGCATGGAGCATCACATAATATAAATTAGCAAGTCTGAACCAATTACCTCTTATAAATAATTTTTTGGCAAGACCATAAAAAGGGAATAATTTGGTCAAATGATCCTCTCAAGAATTCATAAAAAGCAGGGAATAACATAGCCTCCGAGACTATAAGTAAGAGCTCATACAAGTCACTTAAATTCTTGTGACAGCAAGGACCTTAGCACATGATATGTGCTAGCATGGGTTCTTTGATCTGTTTTACTAAAGGAAAGCAACTTTAAAGTAATCTTTAATTAAATGCACAAACATATATACTTCTCTAAGTACAGGAGAAAAGGTCTGTATCGTGGACTTCTAAAAATAGAAACAGAAATTCCAAGCAGACAAAAATACACATAGAGAAAGTAACATAATTCATCAGATGAACAGTGAGGACTTCCAGCTGTCTGTCCATTACATACATACATAGTCAGTCACCAGAGAGAGAGAAGCACCAACATCTGGGTTTTTGAAATTTGGGAATTCAGTGACTACCCAGAGTTTTATCTGGACAAATCACATTGCTCTTCCCAGAAGTGATCCCTTAAACAAAACCTTGCCTTAGATATATATCCTTCTTAAGAATCAGAGGAGGGGGTGGAGCCAAGATGGCGGCATAGAAGCAGCAGTGCCCCATAACTACCAGGCAGCCACCCTAAATACCCTCAAAAATATGACACTGGAAAAATTCTAGGACTCTCAAACTCAAAAAAAATACAGAAAACACATCTCTCACTGAAGGGCTCCGGCCCAGCTTGAAACCCTAACCAGGGCCAGGCCCCGGGGTAAATGGAAGGAGCCAAGCAAAGCAGCAGCCAGTCTACCAGAGAAGATCTACAGTCTCCAGCACCTCCACATCTAAGAAGGTGTGAATAATAGGGATTAAAGAAAGGTGTGAATAAAAGGGATTAGAGAAAGGCAGCTGGCTGGAGGGGAGCTGAAACCAGCCCAGCTGAAACTGCCATGTGGCCAGGCTCTGGGGCAGCCTGGAGGAGCAGAGTCTCCAAAACCACAGCCTGAGTCTACTTCAGAGAATATCTAAAGCACCTGGAGCAAACTGCATAAGCCAGGATTAAAGGTCAGTGAAAGTGAGTGAAGCTTTCAAGCTATATTTGGGGGAGGAAAAGCAGTTCAGGCAATCTACCCCCAGAGCAAGGAAGCAGTGGGGGAAGGGCAGAAACTGTTGTAAACCCCGGATCCCCCAACTGAGCTGCTTTAAAGCCCCTGGCCTGCAGACTCCGCAGGGGGGCTGATTTGATTGATCAGGCCCAAGTGCTCTTGCATTGAGCAGCCTGGATTCCAATCATGGTGTTGGGTGGTGGTTCTGGGGTGCGCTTCCACCAAGCCAAAGCTGGGGGGACTTGCAACACCCCCCAATAACTCCGGGAGGTTGGAAAACCCCAGCAATTTGGAAACAGAGCTTTCCCCCCCTGGAAGCAGAGTTTCACAGAGCTAAAAAAACCAACCAATTAATTGACTGGCCAACATGAGGAAAAGGAAGCAAAATAAGAACACCAATAAAATTCTAGAATCCTTTTTTGTGGACAAAAAGGATCAAAGCATGGAACGGGAGGAAGACAACACAGTCAGAACGCCCACACCAAATGCTTCCAAGACACTTGAAGAATGCCTAGAAGGTATACATCAACTGAAAAAGGACTTTGAAAACCAAATAAGAGAAGTGGAGGAAAAGTTGGGAAGAGAAAAGGGAACGATGCAAGAAAATCATGAAAAGAGAGTCAACAACCCGACTGAAGAAAACAACACTTTACAAAACAGATTAAATCAAATTGCAAAAGAGGCTCAGAAAGCCAGTGAGGAGAAGAATGCCTTAAAAGTCGAATTTACCAGATGGAAAAATAATCTCAAAAGCATTCTGAAGAGAATTATTCCTTAAGAATTAGAGTGGAGTAAGTGGAACCTAATGACTTTATAAGAAACCAAGATACTATTAAACAGTTACAAAGAAATGAAAAAAATAGAAAGCAATGTGAAATATCTCCTTGAAATAACCACTGACCTGGAAAATTGATCCAGGAGAGACAATCTGAAAATCATTGCTCTACCTGAAACCCATGACCAGAAAAAGAAGGTGGAAAGTATCCTTCAAGAAATCATCAAAGAAAATTGCCCTGATGTTTTAGAGTCAGAGGGCAAAATAGAACTTGAAAGAATTCACTGATCACCTCTGCAAAAAAGATCCCCAAAAGAAAACTCCTAGTAATGTTATTGACAGGTTCCAGAATACCCAGCTAAAAGAGAAAATATTACAGGCTACCAAAAGATAAACATTTGAATACTGCGGAAGCACTATCAGCATAACACAAGATCTGGCAGCTTCTACAGTGAGGGATAGAAGGGCCTGGAATATGATATTTCAAAGATTAAGGGAGCTGGAATTAAAATGAAGAATCAACTACTCAGCAAAATTGAGCATATTATTCCAGGGGAAAATATGGTCATTCAATGAAGTGGAGGACTTTCAAGCATTCTTTTTTTTTTTGCTTTTTGGAGGGCAGTTGGGGTTAAGTGACTTGCCAAAGTCACACGGCTAGTTAGTGTGTCAAGTGTCTGAGGCTGGATTTGAACTCAGGTCCTCCTGACTCCAGGGCCGGTGCTCTACTCACTGCACCACCTAGCCTCC
>CM053596.1:9044005-9077714 GCA_028646575.1 Pseudocheirus occidentalis | reverse complement strand
TGTTGAAACTGTGAACATTGTACTGAATAAAGATTTGTAATGGAATGAACAGAGTGTTCACTGGTACTGTGTAATCCAAATCTTAAAAGCTCCTCACAGTAGCATTCCCTCAGAAATCTACTGCTGATTGGCTTTACACCCCTCTGAAGGTTGAAGAACTCCCGCTGGTTGGTGGAAATGGGGATTTTTTGTACTCCTCTAGTCCTGCATTTTCACCTCAGCACAGTCACAGCCACACTCTTCCTGTAGGACTTCCAAACTGATATTAATGTTTTATTCAGTATTTCTCAGAAGCCTGGAAGAGTCTTTTGGGCTAAGTTCCTGGCTCTGGATTCAGTTTTATTCCTTAACCACTCTTGAGTGTTTCTCTCTGACTTCAGCAGGATAACATAGCACTTTGGGAAAAAGATGCAGCCAAGTAACCCAGCACTGGAGGCCAAGATGGCAAAGATCTCCACAGCCACCATGGCCTTCCCCTTGGAACTCTGATATGTGGGGAGGAATGAGACCCACACACTGCAGAACACCAGCATGCTAAAAGTGATTAACTTGCCTTCATTGAAGGTGTCAGGAAGGTTCCTGACCAGGAAAGCCACCATGAAGCTGCCCAGAGCCAGGATGCCCATGTAGCCTAGGACACAGTAGAAGGCAATGGTAGAGCCCTCCTTACACTCAATGATGATATGTCCAGGTTCAGAGTGAGTGTCTATACCTAAGAAGGGAGGTGAGGTCCCCAGCCAGATCCCACAGAGAATCACTTGGATCACAGAGCAGAGGAAGACTAGAGAGTTGGACACCTTAGGCTGCACCCACATCCTCATCCTGCTGCCTGGTCTAGTGGCCTTAAAGGCCACGATAACCATAATGGTTTTGGCCAAAATACAGGACACTGCTACTGTGAACACAACTCCAAATATTGTTTGCTGAAGAAGGCATTTTGCTGTGGTAGGACGGCCCATGAAAAGCAAAGAACAGAGGAAGCAAAAGATGAGAGAAATGAGAAGTATGTAGCTCAGAATTCGGTTGTTGGCCTTGACGATGGGAGTATCTTGATGCTTCACAAAGATAATGAGGATCAGAAGTGTGAGGAGAGAGAAGGAGAGAGCCATGCAGGTCAGAGTCCATCCCAAAGGCTCTTGGACACTTAGGAAGGTCAGTGTCTTTGGGAGACACTCGTCCTTCTCCATGTTTGGGTATTGATCTTCTGGGCACTTCACACAATTGTCCATATCTGTAGTTTAGCAAGCAAAAAATCATATATCAAAACTCCACGATGTCTGGAACCTTGTCCTAGGCAGTGGGGAGTGTAAAAAACATATAAACAAACAAAAATATCCCAAATCAAGTCCTTTCCCTCAATGGTCTTGTGTTTATTTGCCTGGTAAGAACAAATTGAGTAAACTCAAAGTGGTTAGATGAGGACAGGTAAATGAAGTGATGGAGGTTTAGCAAAAAGGAAGTTCCATGAATTGGGAAGGAACATGAGGTTATCAGCAGACAGAAATGGGAGGAATTGTTTTGTAGGCATGAAGCACAGCCTATGAAAGTCACAGAGGTCAGGGATATCAAGGGAAATTTGGCGTACAACCAATAGTCCAGTTTAGATGGAAAGAAGATCTCAAGAAGCACAAAAACATGAGATACAGTTTGTGTCATGGGTTGACTCCAAATTGTAAGGGAATTCTGAGTATAAGGAACTCAATATGACTAGTTTATTAGTTTTAGAGATGGAGAAATTAAAAGAGAGGAAAGGAAGACCATTTACAATAATTTACTGAGACAAGCTGAAAGGTGTCAAAAGCCTGACCTAGAATCATGGACCTGTCCATGGAGAGAAGGGATGGATAAGAGAACATCATCATCAGCAACAAAAACAGCAGGGCATCCACGATGAGATTTTTTTTTCTACAAATACACAGGGAAGGAAAGATGAAGGAAGAAACCAGATAGAAGTTTGTTTTCTTCTCTCCTTAAATGTCATTTGGTTTACTGGATTTTGTAAATGTTACAGCTCATGAGTAGAAAGAATATACATTTTTACCCCTAAAAACCTATACAAACTCTAGGCAGAGAGAAGCCTTTTATTAATATGAAAATACTTCTCTACAACCAAAATAAAGCATCATATATAATGGTGTTGTGCAAGCATCTTTCCCCGTAAATATCACAGTAAAATGAGGATGTCCACTCTCTCATTATTGTTTCTCATACTTCTAGCAACACTAACACTGGCAATTTGATAGGAGAAGGAATTAAAGGCCTAAAAAGAGATAAAGAGAAAATGAAACTCTTGTTATTTGCAAACAGCATCATGATTTACTTAGAAAATCCTAGTGCATTATCAGGCATACTAGAAAGAAATTAAGAATAAATTGGCAAACTAGAAGAATATTCAGTGTTTATGGCTGGGCTATGATGTGATAATGAAAATGATGAACAAAGTTAATTCTCCGTTGTAATACTATGCAAATCAACCCATCAAAGGAATATTATAAACAATTCAATAAAATAACAAAATTAAAAATTAAAAATATAGAATATCATGGTAAATAATAGAATGAGGTAGTGTTGAATTGGTGTACGAGAAACAGGAAAGTTAACATGGGTGTGTCTAACTTGTTTTAAGCCTCCATTTTGTGATCAATTAGTTGTTGTGTGGGCTACTTTTTTCCAATAAGATGATAAACATCTGAAGGGCATAGTTTGGCAATGATATGTGTGTCCCTCAATCTGAAAACAAGTTTTAAAGATTGTCTTTCTTTTTATTAATTGTTTCTCCAGCCCTTAGCACAGTGTTTTAAGCATATTAAACAAAAATCATAGCTAAAATATTAATGTGATTCTATGTATGTCTCCCTAAAGAGACAAATACCTGTCAATAACATGAGTTTCCTAAGTCTTGTAAACTTAAAAAAATCGCCATTGCTGTTGAATCTTATAGTTAGCCTTCATCTTAACATTAGATAATTAATCCCCAATCACAACTTAGATGTAATTCCACATGCCCTTAGATGGATCTATAAAATACTGCAGGAAGCCCCAGATGGCAGCCTGCTCGTGACTTGTATGTAGGACAGATTCCTGTGGTCCTGGTCTTGAAAATTTGAGCATTACATACATGCCACAGATAGAATTTACTATACACATGCATAAGCACAGAACATATACACACATATGTATATGCAAGTGTGTACATTTACATATACATACACAATCTGTATATGCATGTATTTTCAAACTCCTTCACACTTTTACACCTACATATCCAAAAACAGTTTCCAAATAAAAGTGTTGAAAATTATTAATAGCCATAGAAAAATACAATGAATTATAAATAATGAGAAAAACAAAAATTAAAAATATACTGAGTCTCACCTAACTCCTTGTTCTAATGAATGGGTGATCAAATAGAATAATGGACATTGGAGAGATTTTAGAAGGTAGACACAATCATGCATTGTGTGTAGAAATAAAAATTAGTGCATTCATTTTGTAAAACAATTTAAAATTATATAAATAAAGTGAGTATACTGTCCATGGTATCTAACCCAGGGATCCCATTACCATTCTTATCACCCAAGGAGGCCAAAGATAGAAAGTTCTCATATACACCAAAACATTTCTAGCCCCACTTTTTGTGGTAGGAAAGAATAGACGACAAAGTAGATAGATATCCATTGACTAGGAAATAGTTAAACAAATTTTATCACCATTATCTAACAAAAAAGACAATATTATATGAAATAATGAATGGGGAAAATGGAGAAGTAGCAGAAAGCAGTACAGCTGCGTTCTACTCATTCCTACCACACACCAATCCAAACAGATCTAGGAAATGTAACAACCTGAATCCTGAAGGAGTATGCAAAAAGAAAGTCACAGAGAGTCTTTTTAAGCTGAGTTTTGCAGAAGATAAGGAACATGAGGTCAGCAGATATTGGGGATAGGATCTGGAATGCTCATTCCATTATACCACTAAAACCCTCGTGTAGCTCTGTGCAGAAATAGGTACTGACAACTTTATCACCACTTACTGAGGTCCAAAACACAGCTTTAGGGTGAGGGACAAAAGGGAAACTATGAGATGGCATTCAATGTAACTCTAAATCCAGGGGTTATCAGGGTGACAGCACCACCCTCTAGCCTAGTCTGGAGCCTACAGAGGAATAAACAGGGTGAAAGCTCTAGGCTAAAGGGGAGCCTGTACTTGTATTATTCAGAGCCAGCAGAGCTTCCCATCTGCCTGATTGTTACTATGTTGAACTGAAGTATTCTCTTGCTCATATTGAAATCTTTATCAGGGATTTTTGAGGTTCAATCCATGTGTACAGAAATCAGTTTTGGATAAGGTCACTTTCAGAGCATTGGAAGCTTACAAGTCCTCAGGTTAAACTTTTCCTGTGTATATAGAACAATGCAACAATGAATACTCCAAGAAAGCAGCAATAAGAGCAGCTCCAGTCTCTTCTCCCTAAGTGTAGAATCAAGTCCTAACATCAGTTCCAAAGTCCATAGTTTTGTTAGAAGGAGGAAGAGCAAGAAATACAATAATCCCACCCAAGCCAGTCACAGGAAAACTCAACACACAACCCGGAAGAAGAAAATGACTCTAAATTTTCTACAAGCAAAGCCTTAAAGAAAAACCCTCTATATACTGGCAGGTATGGGAAAAAGTAGTCATTGCTGAAGAGGCTGGGAGCAATTTTAACATAAAAGCCTGAAAAAGATCAAGTAAAACATTTTTAAAGAGTTAATTTAAAAAATCAATGAAATATGAGTTTGAGAGGTGAAAAAATGGGAAGTAAATGAGAGTGATGGAAGAAAGAACTGGAAAAGTCATTAAGAGCTTGCAATGAGAGATACAAAGCCTCATTTGAGCAAAAACCATTATCACAGTTAGAATAAACTAAATAGAAATCAAGGACTCCATAGTTAAGAAGAAATCTTAAATCCAAGTAAAAAAACTGGACAAAAAACCAAACACAGAGGAAAATTTTATGTATCTCATAGCAGAAATAGCCAACCTAGAAAACAGATGAAGAAAACAATTAAGAGTTACTAGATTATTTGAATGCTGTGAACATTCAAAAGACCCTAGAATTTCACATTTCAAGAAACATTAATTGAAAATCTACCCAGATCTCTTAGAACAAGAAGGCAAAGTGGAAACAATAAGGATCCACTGGTCATCTCCTGAAAGAAATGGCAAAATTAAAATTCCCATAAATATCAAAGCCAAAATCTAGGTCTTTGGGCTCAAGGAGAAAACACGAGAAGCAGTCAGATAGCAAGAACTGAACTGCTGAAAGGACACACTGGATTACAAATGATTTAACAGCAGCCACTGTAAATGAGTCATCCTGGAAGAGATGTCCTACAGCCCAGTGTCAAAGAAGGACCAGTGTAATTAGGAATAATTAGGGCTGAAACAAGAGATTTGGAAATCATTGGAAGAGAAATTGCCCATGAACCTTTGGGAACTGATAAGAGGCCTAAGAAATAGGGTATTCAGAGAAGAGAAAGACCAAAAGAGAAGCTTTAGGAATGCTTATACATATGAAATTGGAAATAGATTGTGAACTAACAGGCACTTGAAGACAGTGCTTGTTTTTCACAGTTCCTACCAAAATCCCTAGCATGCCTGAATTACTTAATAAATGCTGGCTGAACTGACTGAAGTCAGCAAGAATTTGAAAAGTAGTAGCTATCCAGGTAAGAAGTGAACTAGGCAAAAGCAGTTTGAGAGTCACAGAAGACAAGAGAAATGATGATTTTCTTGAAGATTTTGGGGTAGGAATAGATTGTTCAATGTTACAGCAAGATCAAGAAAGATTAAGATTGAGAAAAAAGCTATTGAAAGTATGAGGGGGAGCTATTGCTGATGCTGAAGGGAATAGTATAGGGGGATCAGAAATCTAATGTCAATGAGAAAAATTAGAGGCAGCAGCTTGTCAATGAAAAGGAAGTATTGGATGACAGCTTGAGGCGATGGCAGTTTTGTGTGAAGTGCTTTTGTAAGCATGTGTTAGACCAAGGCTTGTTTGTTAGAGGGAGGGGAAGAGCTGGAAGAAAAAAAGGAGATCTCTTCTCAGGGAATCAGAAATTAAAGGATATGATCAACTAGTTCAGAGAAGAAGAAATTAAAACTATTAACAGATGAGGGAAAAGGCTCTGCATCAAGAAATATAAAAGAAGTGTAAATCAGAGCAACTGTGAGGTTCCACATCACATGAAAACTAACTACTTTGATGACCTTCCCTGTTTCTGTTGAGAACATCACCATTCTTCCAGTGTCCCAGGGTTGCTACTTCAACCTTATGCTCAGACACTTACCCCTCTGGTTGGAAATCTCTCCATCTGGGCACTGGGCACAGTCAAAGCAGCAAACAGGCTGTCCCTCCCAAGCAATTTTCCTGAATCCAGATCCACAGTGATCAGTGCACACAGCCTGGAGGGTCTAGGCAATAAGAAGAGAAGCAAGGGAATCAGGGCCTGGCTCTGTCCTGCAGAGTGGGAAGTGGCTACTAAATGAGACCCAATGATGCTGGTTGAGAATGGGAAAAGATGTTCTTGATGTGATTCTTATGAAAAAGCACCATTTTTGATTCATCATTTGTTACATTTCTTCAATGACAAATACTTTTAAAATATTTATATCCTTCATGTAGTACTTCCTTCTTCCTACCTACTCTAGAAATGTCCAGCATTAGACTCACACACATGTGTGTACACATATGCACATAAACCTGTAAAATCATTCTGTGCATGTATTTGGAATTTTTCAGGACAGGGATGGCATTTTTCTTCATTTGTTATTAGTTGTTAATTTGAGTGTTTATAACAGCCAAAATTACTTAATTGCTTAAAGTTGTTCTTAAAATAATTTTACTATTATGAGTGTATACAATGCTCTCTTTGTTTAGCTCATTTCACTCTTCATAATTTAGTTCAACCTTTCCATGTTTTTCTAAAAGCATTGACCTTATTGTTCCACTGCAATCATATATGGCAGCTTGTTCATCCATTTGCCATTTGATGGACATTCCCAGAATTTCTGATTATCTTTTAAAATATTTCTTTATATCTAGACCATGTATCTATTTTGACCTTAACTTGCTAAATGTTGTAAGGTACCGGTCTATGCCCATTTTCTGTCATGCTACTTCCCAGTTTTCTCAAAAATTTTTACTAAATAATAAATTCGTATCCCCAAATCTTGTCTTTACACTTGTCAAATACAAGGTTATATTTATTTACTGCTGTAAACTGTATGTCCACTCTGCTCCATTGGTCTACCTTTCTCTTTCTTAGTCAACAATAATTTTGATAATTACTGCCTTATGAATTAGTTTAAGATCTGGTACTGATATAAATGGTTTTTAAAGTTATATTGCTTAAATAATTTCTGGGATTGGTTTTGCAGGTGTACTCCTAGGTATATTATACTGTCTAGAGTTATTTTCAATATGACTTTACGACTTTTATCTGGAACTGACATTAAATCCCTCCATTTCTTTTTGTATCGATTTTCTATAATCATTGAAAAAGGAAAGTAGATTAAATATTTATCTCATAAACTAATACACCTTAGTTAACATAGTAAGATACAGATATGTAAGATCAAAACTATTTAACTTGAATTTATAGTCGTTTTTACCTTTAAAACTACTAAAAATGAGAATTTGGACTAGATATCAACCTAATATATATACAATAATTCACTTCAAATATCTCAGACTATTATGAGAATGATATTGTTTTCAACTATCTCAGAACTATGCTTCATCCATTTGTAGAACCTCACTACTTTGAGGGTAAATCAGAATAGAATTTTAGTACAATCAGTTATCTTAGAGGAGAGTAACTTATGGTCTATCTTGGGACATTCTAGATATTCAGGTTTGAAGGGAAACATTTCTATTTTTATAAAAGAAAGCAGATATGGTTTCTAAAGTATAGACTGGAGAGGCTGAATTTGATTCATTGCAAAATAAGAAAATATGATACTAATGGATAGTATTGGTCAATATAAAGTGTCTTTGTTTCATCCAGAATAGATCATAATGGAAACTTCTAACCTATGTGAGAGCAAAACTAGGTAGACTAGACTGGTGAAATGACTGGACCCAAAGAATCATCATTAATCAGTTGCTGTTAACTTGGAGGAAGAAAAATCTGTTCTTAACCCTGTGCTTTTTGGTGATTTTATTAATGATTTGGATAAATATTTACTTGAAGCACATAGCTGACTTGTAATATAAAAAGAACAACTACCATGGTGTTGGGCAAAGTCAGAATTCCAAAAGATCTCAGGAGGGAAGAAGGCGGCCCCAAATATAAGAAGATGAAGTTTAATAAGGGCCTATTTAAAACTAAAAACATCAAGTCTTCAAGTGTAAGTTAGGAGAGGTATGGCCTCCATCACAGATATTCACTTGAAAAATAAATATTAAGAATCAACATGGTATAGATAGGGAGCAAACACTGGATTTATTTAAGATATCTGAGAACAAATCCTGGTGCATATTTATTAACTATGTAATTATGAACAAATCCCTTTGGTCAAATACCAGAGAATCAGAACCCTAGCTTCCTCACCTATAAAATATACTTCCAACCTCAAAGGGTTGTTATGGGGAAAAAGTTTCCAAATCTTAAAATACCATAAACATATAAGGTCCTATATAATTTTTTTAATGTGTACAATTCTATTTCAACAGGTCTTACTCCAGTGACCAGGTAAAGATCCTCCCCTCTCCCAAGTAAGGGCATCAATATCAGAACACTTGCAGAGAAATTGTAAAGAGATGAACAACTTGGTGTAATAGGAATCTGAAGCTTTTTACTGCACCTAGACCCTTTGATAGGCTTAAGTGGCTCTGAGAATGTTCCCTGATTTGAAAGTATACTCTGTCCCCTAATAGGCTGATTGGGGTCACATGGAGCCTGTGGCGAGAGGCTTGTTTTTTGGGAATGCCCACACCTTGTTACATTGTAATTGGACAGTGGGTCAAGAGGGCTGTGACATTCTCTGACCGAAGAGAACCCTATATATATATGCCCTGATGTGGGGCTTTGCTTTGGGGCTCATTTTGAGAAGAGTTGTGTGATTTGGCCAGATGACACTCTGGGAAGCTGTTGAGCCCCTGGCTTTGAAAATCCCACATGCTGATGCTTCCCTCTCTGGAAACTTGAATAGGTAATGGATGTGATGGTCAGAAGGTTTGCTGATGTGTATCTTGGTGTGTTTGTAACTTGTGTTTGTAACTTGTGCTTGTAACTTGGGTTTTTATTCTCTGGAGTTCAGGGTGCTGTCTTTTCTACCTGAACAAGGTAAATGATATGCTTGTTTGATTAAAGAAAGATTGTTACCCTATTTTGAGCTGCTTTCCTTTAGAAAAGCAGATCTAAGATCCTGTGCTAGCAGCTGGTCTAGGTATTCTAGGGTGCCTGCTGATACACTTGGGTTGGAATTGGTTGGCATGAATGGATGAATGAATGATGATGATGTAAATGGGCTCAACATAGCTGGAAACATGAAATGGCATTTAGATTTTTGTACAGACCTTCAAATCAAGCCAGTTTCTATATATCTCCTTCTCACGAATGATGAAATCTTTACCAAGTAGAGCCTGGGGGACAAACTCTCCTACTTTCATCAAAACCTCAGTATAATTAGACAGGAGCCCAAAGTTCATGATGTCATATCTAGCCACAGGATTCTTTTCCTCATCCAGAACCACCTGGTCTGAAGCAGTGTTGATAAAGGAAATATTCTTCAGAGACGAATGAAGCTAGACGGGAAAAAAACTGAGTCACTTTGTCAAGTCCACAGGCAAGCAGAAACATGACCAAAGTCAATGGGCCAGTAAACCCAGTAGCATATTCATTCATCCATTCACTCAATCATTCATTTCCTCATTAAATACACATATACTAAGGACACCATTTACACAAAGAATCATTATAGATGTGGAAGACTCAAGACCCCAGGTTTGTGTTTTCATTATAGAATTGATTTTCAAAAGTCCTCCTTTTTTTGCCAGCTTTTACATAAGAAGGAAATTAGAAAAAATGATTGTAAATGGAATTGCTACCATCACTGGTATGCTACCTTGAAGAGATTAAATGCTTGCCTGGAAGTTTGATGAAATAACCCATGTGAAATACTTTGCAAACCTTAGAGTGTTATGTAATACTTAGCTGCTGCTGCTGCTGCTGCTGCTACTACTAATAGTGTTATTACTATTACTACTACAACTACAACTACAACTACTACTACTACTACTACTACTACTAGTACTACTACTGTAATAATTAAATTAAATCACATTGCAGGAGGAATTATTTGATCATTCATCCATTTGGTGATGCTGAAGCAATCCACATGAATGGGCAAAGGTGAAATTGATTGGACCATTCTCATTCTAAGTTCTTGATCACCCATATTAACCATGGCTTACTCCCACAATAATTAGTACCAAGTAGTCCTGCTTTTCAGTCCCACAAGTAGTGTATTCATCTAAGATTATTTGACTTATAATGAGAATGACTCACGGAGAAGAAAAAGTTAAATAAATATCAATAGATGCCTATGTAGTGTGTGATAAAAGATCCCCATCCACTAATCCGAGTTCCATTTATTCAGTTAGTACTGACATTCTGTGAACTGACAGAAATGATCATCACCACATACCCGAGAACATAATCTTCAGAAGCTGCTGGCCAATAGCATCATTGTGCTCATAGAACTCCTGCAAATAAGACTCTGCATTCTTAACTATACTGAAGTGCAGATACATAATTACTATTCCTACACAAGAAGCCTTTCCAACTTTTGTGTTGTTCAGCCATTTTGGTCATGGTCTTTGTTATTCTGTGGGATTTTCTTGACAAAAGGCCTGGAGTGCTTTGCATCTCCTTCTCCTCATTTTTAAGGATGAGGAAATGAGGGAAACAGGGTTAAGTGACTTGCCCAGGGTCATACAGCTAGTAAGTATCTGGCACTGGATTTGAAATCATGACTATAAGTATTCCTGATCCCAAGCACAGAGCTCTATGCAGTGTGTCCACTAGTGGCCCACTCTACTTCTAGAGCATTTGAATTTAGAAAGCTACCAGGATTGTGGGTAGAGCTGGCAGTGAAAATTTGACACATGCACTGCAGGAATTATGTCAGAATAGATTTAACTATGGTTCATGGTTCCCAGAAAGAAAAGTAGGAAGAAAAAAGGGAGAAAATCCCATTTCTAAAGGATAGTATTGAATGACGTTAGATGTCATAAAGTATATCATTGCAATGACCAATATAGATTAAGACTAATTGTAAAAGTTCGCACACTTCTCCTGTTGTAGTGTCAGCAGACTAATGGGATACAGTGAAACAAACATTGTCAGATATGGCCAATATATCATTTTATTTTGATTGCAATTTTTTCTAATGAGGTAATATTCTATTAGAAAAGGATCATATGGAAATATTTTCTAAGTAACATTAAAACTTAAAAAAATAATGACAATAAAGAATTTTTTAACTGGGTTGCAACAAATTCTGTTCCAGACTGGGCCTGGGACAGTGAACAGAACTCTTCTAAAATATTTATAAAATATTTTTTATAGTCCTGTTTTGCAGAATGATGAAGTCTAAGGATCTCTTCTCAGAACTGTTACATCCTTTTTAATTTCTAATTGAAAAACATCTAAATTTCAATTAGAAGGTAGTGTAAATTTTCCCTTTCCAGGTTCAAAGATCTTCTGAAATCTATGCATGGTCCTGTGGGTGGTGGTATCTAATGGTACACCCCAGTTAACAATGTATGCTCTAAAATGAGAATTCTAATTCTCCATGTAATTAAAGTTAAGGATACAATCACTTCTCTAAAAATTGAGTGGTTTCTTAGAAACCTGTTCTTCTCGTCCATCATGGGTTGCCACTGAGAAGGTTTTCTATATAAAGTCCTATTGTAAAGCACTAAGAATGAGAAAAAAAAGAGAATTAGTCCAAGAGAATGGAAGTAGTACTTTGTAAACATGGTAGTTAGGTTTCCTTGTGTTTCTGAATCTCATAATTTGGTCACTGTTTTTTAAGAAACAGTTTAACATATATTCTACGTTGGATCAAAAACACTCTCCTGGGCACCAGGCTTGAAAAAAATTTTCTTGTACTTCTGAAGGGAAGACAGCCCTTCAGAAAGAAAGGGGCCAAAACAATCCTTTGAACCTATGAGTATGTCCCCAGTATCGTGGTGTATCCATAATGAACAAACCTTTCAGGATTCCAAAGACAGCTAAGAAAAGAAAATAAAGTGAAACCAGGATAGTACATCATTGAATCTGTAGGATGTCAAGTAAAAGTATGAGAAATGCCAATGCCAAGCAAATTAGGAAACCAGGAATTCCCACTTGCTACCCTGGAGAAACGAATGGATGTCATGTCAGGAATAGAGGACGTTACCTGCCAAGGTTGAGGCACCCTGTACCCTTCATCTCCCACAGATCCCATTTCTGATCTGGTATGGAGCATTTCATGAAGAGCCCAGGCCACTGCATACACAGCATTGTAGAGGTAGTAACTGAGGCTAGACATGGTCATGTCAAAATAGTGCAAAGGCAGCAACTCCAATGAAGCATTTGGTGAACAGTCCTCTCGTTTCAATTTGGTCGGCTCATCTGTACACTCAAATGCTGAGACCCAGAAACTCTTCAGGAAAATGTCCTCTGGGTATTTCGTTGGGGTGATTGTGCTGAGAAAGGTCTTGAATCCAGGAATCTCACTTGTCTGGTGTGAAAATATGAGTGAACCATAAAAACTATCACTATCACGATGATGGGGTCTCATGGTGACATCCCAGTGTGATGTTATAATCCAGACCTTCCTAATGCTAAACAACGGGTGCTGAGAATATCTCAGGATCATCAAGGAGTCTGTATCCCCATGAACAATGATGACCTTAGCTGATGATTGCTTAATTCTGGGAATGAACTCCACCTGGGACTCAGCATGGCGTCTCTCACTGACAGGGACCTTCTCTGTGATAGCCACACAGACTTTCTTCCTTCTCATCTCTTCTCCCATGTCCCAGAGGAACTTCTCACCTCTCATGTCATCTGTGACAACCAGCCCCACCCATGTCCAGCCAAAATGTAATAGCAGCTGGAGAATGCCCAGGTGCAGGGAGGAATCTTGAGGGGCCATCTGGTAGAGGGAAGGAAACCAGATCTTGTCACTAAGGGCTGGATCAAATGGGCCATAGCTTATCTGGATGGGAAAGAAACATGCGTCTCACTGGGTATCTGAAAGTGTTGCTGGGGTATAGCAACACATTTTAGTATATTATCTAATCTAGAGATCTTCATTAGGGAAACTATAGAGTGGGCTACTCAAGCTCCTGATGGGTGGGGGGAATGGAGGGTACAGACATTTTTTAACAACTCCAAAATCAGGTCAACTGAAAGACAATAGCTGGAAGACAGAACACACTGATGGTACTGGTTTTAAATCCTTCACTGCCCTGAACTCTCCATGACATCTTTCCAAAACAGTTCAGGATTTCTCCTGACTCACTCCCCTTTCTTGTGGTCTGAAACAATTTCCTGGGCAAAACTGATCCATTATGACTCCATATAGGAGACTGTGGTAGCATAAGAAGTGATTCTTTCTTCAAGCAAAGAATGGTGTTGCTAAAACCAAAGTGTCATGTAAATAAATATATGCTCACATATAGGAGGATTGATTTCACAGTGGCTAGAAAACTAGGCCTTGGGTCAGGAAGATCTCAATTCAAGTCCAGTGTTGGACACTAACTGTATGTCTCTGGGAGTCACTGAACCACTGTCTGCCTGCCTCAGCTGAGAAAAGGAAGTAATATTAGTACCCAATTTCCAGGGTTGTTGTATGAATAAAAAATTTTCAAAATTGATTTGCAATACTCAAAGTTTTATGTCAATACTGTTTATTAATTTTAATAGGAAATGAAATACTTATTTCACTTAAGTGTGCAGCATTGATGACTCTTTTTGAAATAACACAGTTTTTAGGAATAGAGACTTGTTTGATTGTTTGGATAAAAATGTGTCCTTCTACCAATGCAAGTTAATACCTTTTCTACAACAGCTAGGTTCAGCATAATATACCAGGGTTGGGAACCTGAGGCTTTGAGGCCACACATGGCATTCTAGTTCCTTAGGTGCAGCCTTTTGACTGAGTTCAAATGTAACAGAAGTAATCTTTCTTTTAAAGGAAATGATTCCTTGATGTTTGGATTCTATTAAAGGGCTGCACATGAGGACCTTAAGGGCCATGAGTGACCTTGAAATCACAGGTACCACTCCCCTGAAGAATAATGGGAGTTTAAGTGATTTACCCAAAGTCATGTAGCCAATCTATTCCTCAGGCCCTGAGTTCACTCTCCTGGCCACCATTGATATTGGCCAGCCAGATTCCCAGAGTACAACTGGATAATTCACATCTTAGGTTTCTAGGGGTAACTGTGAGAGACTGTGGATATCTTTCTCATGTTATTACACGTTTCCCTTTTTCCTTCTCTCGCCCTCACCCCCATGGAGTATCACAAAATATAAATTAGTAAGTCTGAACCAATTAGCTTTTATAAAAAATTATTTGGCAAGAAGATAAAAACAGAGTAGTTTGGTCAAATGATCCTCCCCAGAATTCATAAAAGCAAGGAATAACATAGCCTCTGAGACTGTAAGTAAGAGCTCACACAAGTCACTTAAATTCTTGTGACAGCAAGCACCTTAGCACATGATATGTTCTGGCATAGGTTCTCTGATCTGTTTTACTAAAGGAAAGCAGCTTTAAAGCAATCTTTAATTAAATTCACAAACACAGTCAGATATTTCTCTAAGTACAGGGGGAAAGGTCAGTACACTGGACTTCTAAAAATAGAAACAGAAATTCCAAGCAGACAAAAAACTACAGATAGAGAAAATAACATAATTCAACAGACAAACAGGGCTTCTAGCTGTCTGTCCACTACATACATACATAGGTAGTCACCAGAGAGGGAGAAGCAGCAACATATGGGTTTTCAAAGTTTGGGAACCCAGTGTCTTATCTGGACAAATCACACTGCTCTTCCCAGAAGTGAGCCCCAAAGCAAGACCTTGCCTTAAGAGTATATATTTCTTAAGGGTCAGAGGACATTTGTGACCCACTGCCTAATCTATGTCTAATAGATCTAATATATGCCTAAGAAGAATATATATATATATATATAGTAACTGAGATTGGAGGAGGTGGAGGAGGCAAAGGAGGAGGTGGAGGAAAAGGAGAAGGAGGAGGAGGAGAAGAGAAAAGGAAGGAAGGAAGCAAGAAAAAAGGAAGGAAGGAAGGGAAGAAGAAAGAGTAGCAGTCCCCACTTTGAGAATTGCTATTCTGAACATGTTGGTGCTTTTTGCTTGTTTGTTTTTTGGTTCCTTAAAAAATTGACTGTTTTGTAGTGGGAAGTTTTCTTTACATATATATATATTCTTCTTAAGGGTCAGAGGGCATTTGTGACCCACTGTATAATTACAAAGCAACACAAGGTGTAAGCTTTCCTGAAAAACAAGCCTCCCCCCAATAAAGCCTCTCCTATTTGGTTCCATCTCACATCCAATAAAGGGCAGGGAAGAAAATCTTAAAATTCCTTAGGTCAATTAAAGGGCAGGGAAGATCTTCAGTTTCCCTTACCATTACGATTCTCTAAACATCAGTTTTTGTTGTCTTTAAAATTAGAAAATCAGGTTACATTATTTTTGAAGGCTCTTCCAGTTCTCACTGGTCTGACAGTCTAAATGACTACAATCCTTTCTTTAAAGGACCTACAGACTTTTCCCAATGTCTCATGATGATATGATATGAAAGAAAATCTGTGGTTTCTGAGGACATGCCAGCAGAGTTGAAGTGGAAAGATAAGGCCTGGTAAGCAACCTACTGAAATTAGCGACCAGGTGAAGAAGATTTTTGAAATAACCCCTGAGCCTCATGCACCTAAATCTGGTGAAGGAAGGACATTAGGAATACCTGTCATGCTAATGACATCCAAACCCTATTGAGGTGTGAATTCCATTCTAGCCACACTACTTCAGATAGAGTGCTGGATTTGGAGTCAGAAACCCAGTGGTTCAAATCCTGCCTCAACACTTAACAGTTATGTGGCATCTAGGTGGTATTTTGGGTAGACTGTTGAATCTGAAGGTAGGGAGACCTGACTTCAATTACAAACTTAGTTACTAGCTATGTGACCCTGGTCAAGGCACTCAGCTTCTCTCTGGTATGATTTCTTCAAAATTCAAAGAGAGATTAATGTTAGTACCTATCTCCCAGGGTATTTCTGAGAGTCAAATTATATTATATATGTAAATCCCTTAGCAGAGGGTGTGACAGAAAGGAGGCACTTTAAAAACTCCTATCCTTTCCCCTTCTATCTCTATAATGGACAAGTTAATTCACCTCAAAAGTGAGGCAAAAATGTCAGAGATTCCCTGCCTGTGGTAATCTGTAGAGGTCCAAAAGGGTCCCCATCTGGACAGAAAGAGTAGATGTGGCTCCTCCAATAACAGCAATGGACTTGTCTTGCTTCTGACAACTATAATTGGGGGTCGTGGGATCCTGTCCTGAAAGCCACCTCAGGGCGGTCTCCAAAGTCCTGGCATCAGTATGGTAGGTGTTGTAGATGTGAAAGCCCAGGGTGGTATTTGGGAGCAGCCAGGGGTTTCTGTTGATCTCTTCCACAGCAAATATCAGGGCTAGGACCTGCTGGTAATTTTTGTGTAGCCACCTAGGGAGAGAATGAAGAAGATCAGAAGCTAATTTGAAGAGATGAATTCAGACATGCTAAATTCGGGTCACTGGGCATAGTGAATTTGGCCTAACTACTTCATTTTCTCACTACTGATACCACTGTACTGCATATATGTCTTACATTTGTAGTATGTGTGATGGAGGAGGAAATTATTGAGAATTCCTAACTATGCTGACTACCTGTTTAATCTACTTGCTCACCTCTATCTCCTGTCGCTCTTCTTGGGCTAGTGCCTTTGCTTTGAGATTATCTCCTATTATAAGGTATATGTTTTGCATTTACATGGGTATTTTATTGGTATATTACCCTTCAGAATTTCAACTCTTTAAGGGACATGACAATCTTTTCCCCTTCTTTTTTATCCCTAACAATTATCCGAGTGTGTGACATATGGTGAACACTTAAGCAGTTATTGTTGACTGAACCACCAGAGTGAGTCTCTCATCTTTTCATTGAATAAATGTGTACTGATCAGTTACAATGCAAAATTCTCTGTACAAAAAGTTGTGGTTTTCTGCCCACAGTCTCACAATCTCACCTAGGAGATATATACACCAAAATCCCATTCTCAGGCAGACTACAATCAGTGCCACAAGCCTGCTTCTACACGTACTAGCAGTTCAGGGAAGGGAGATGCGCCCTCTGGTTCGTGTCTTCCATCAAGTGGCCACATTTACTCCTTATGGGAAATCATACAAGGGAGTAACTGAGACATTGAATATATTTTTATTCCTAGCACATGACAATTTGGTTTATTCTACAACTGTCTTTGGCAGTTTTATCCTTTGAGGGAAACTATGTCAGGGGCTGAGTCTTACAGGATACAGAGATCCAACTGGAGAGAGTATGGTTCATGAGCCCACCAAAGCTAGGACCTCTAGTTGTGCTCTTCAGTCTATCTGTAGCCTCAGTTTCTTGGATTTTTTCCTATGTGCCAGTATCACTTTCATATAGCCCAGTGACACCCACATTTCTTGGGATCATGTTTTCTTGTATTGTTCACTTAGGACACATTCCTGACCCAATGATCATTTTTTTTTCCTGGATATGTACCACAATTCTTTCCTCTGGCTAGTGTTCACTCTGTTATTCTGCTTGATGTTATGAGAGTGGGCCTCTAGTCTGAACAGGGCACTCCTTACTTCTGGCCTTTCATAATGGATTACTGTTTACCCTAGCCTCCCCAGGCCAAGCCAGACTTTATTGTAATTTTTTGAGTGGTAAACTCTGGTTCTCTATCCATTTAAAAATCTCTTTTCACACCCTCCTACTTTCCTTTTAGCCCCATGTGGAGGTCAAAGAAATGTCTTTTATTGCAGGGGTGAGATCCAGAGTTCCAGTGAGGCACTGAAGGAAGGGGCAGGGGTATTGCAAGTGGTCATCTTCAACATTCTTATGACCGATGACATCAATGTGGGAAGACATTTACCTTATCCACTCACCTGTATGTTTCACAAGCCACTAGAGGGATGGAAAGATTATCTGAATAAGGCATCCTAATCTAGAATTCTACGTACCAAAGACTTACCAGATATTATATTGTCTTGGAGAAAGCAATATCATGCAATTCATCCTTCTTTTCTTGCCCTGTCCATTGAATTTTCAGTTTAGACACACTTTCATCACCAACAGTCATTCAGGTTTATCCTGAATGGTACAGTGGCTCCTCAGGGCTTTCATATCAGAACCACGGCTACCACCTCAAATACCACAAATGCCATACCTGTCCAGCCATTGTTACGCAAAACTCTAATAAATTCATTCAAGTTTAAGGACTAGTTGTAGCTGTAAAAATTCAAATCTAGGAAGGTTTTCTTTTCCGCAGATTCCAGAAGACTAGGGCTTGTACATACCTAAACACATATAATTGTGGTAATCAGTGAAGCACCCAGCCTTTCCCCCATAATACACCTGTCTAGGAAAGTCTCTAGGGTTAAACACAAATCCTTGTTCTGAGAAAGGAACAACCCTTTTCCAAAAAGACTTCCATGTCTAAAGACTTTTGGTTGTTCCCCCCATGCATCTAATATATAGAGTTGTGGAACGTGTTAAAAAAAAAAAAGACCACTGAGCTAGGAAGAAAGGCCCACTTGTTAGTCTTCAAAAGTAATGATTTTTGCCCTGCTCTTTGTATTCCCTTTCATCAAAGAACAATTACCTGAACAGAGTTCTATTAACAAGTAGGGAACATGAACTCACAAAATTCTGGAAATATCTGTGTCAAATGCTTGTGGTTGAATTATTGTGGGAACCTCCTGCACTAACAAACTCTCTAGAATTTCTAGTCTTAAAGAGTTCCCTGATGCTTCAAGTGACCCTAAGCATCAACTAGTATCAGAGGTGGGATTAGAATTGAAATCTTTTGTGCTCCATGTCCAGGCTTTTATTGAATATTCACCCTACTTGTCTGTATCTCTCATTCATCTGCTGTCTCTAAACATTAAGGTACAGACCGTTGTAAATGTAATACAAGTTCATTTAATACAGGTGGAGAGAAATAACAAAAAAGGAGATAATTGTGGAAAGCTGGCAAGAACAAGGAGAAAACTTTTCAATAATTAGAAAGTCGGCTAAATAGCAGGAGCTATACAAATAAAAAGATATTCCAGGAAATATATTATATTGATGAAATTTAATAGCTTAAATATGAGTTATTAAGATAAATTCATCTTGAGACTGAACAGAAAAGAACAAAAAGTAAAATGTTAAAATAAATATGAAAAATATTTGTCACAATGAATGTTTATATTTAAAATTCTCCCACTAAGCAAAAAATTACAGAAGGCATTATGGAAAAAAAGACCACCCAATGTTCTCAGGAAATATGTAATTTTAAAAATAGATTAAAGATAAGATGTGATTATAAAATGAATCATACAAGTTGAGGTATTTTTCAAAAGCCAAATAATATTAAGAATATGAGAATCTAGGAGTATAAAGAACCTCAAATTCCATTTGGTCCAACTCATACATAAAATTCTCCACTCTGACATTCCTGTTAAGTGATCATCCAGGATTTCTTTGGATGCTTTCAATTTCTTAGAATCCATCACATCCTGGGGTACATTGTATATTTATAATTACTATTAAATTTTTTCTTATACCTGGAGTCATTTATTTTTACTACTTTCACCTTTTTCCCTTTGTAACCTGGCAGAATAATCAGATTTCACATCCACATGTCACTCTTTCAGCACTTTTCTGTCATGGCCTTGAGACCCTTCTCTATCCTGATTATCCTCCTCAAGAACTTTGACAGTTTAAAATGTCCTTTTAAAATTGTGGCTTCCAGACCTGCAAAGTACATTTTTCATGCAGTGTGACCATGTCACAATATGTTCAGACCATCACCTTCCTAGACCTTTATGCTATAACTCTGTTCATTTGGCCTGAGATTGTATTCCCCCTTTTGACCACCATATCACATTCTTATTGATCACTTTATTCATCTCAAATTGGGAAAACAAATAAAAAGCTCAAAAATCAGTGCCAATAAGATTGTGGAGTAACGAGTAGATTCAAGTATTGATGGAAGATTTTCAATCTAGTAGAATTGTATGAGAAAGTAGTGATATTACTAAGTCCCAGATTAACAAATATGGTTCTATTATCTGACTCAAAATCTCATTGTCTGATTAAAATTAGAGACTGTAATTAAAAAAGAAGAATGAGACTGATTTATTAATAGCAATATTATTTGTGCTTATAAATGAAAAAAAGACACTAGATGTCATGTAGATCTCCACCAAAAGGGAAACATTATCTAAATTAAAGATATTTAGAAAGAACAGTGTCCCCATGGTGTTTTAGATTAGTATCAAACACAAATAGAACTGTATATAAACCATACGTGCAGGTTGCATGTTGACTTAAAAAAATCACATATTATCTGTATTTTGTTTTATTTATCTTGGTAAATATTCCTCAATTAACATTTTGCCTGGTTTATGTGGCAATCAGAAGCAGGGGACAAATAGGGCCTTTGGGCCATAGGTTTCACCTCTCTAATATACTGTATAAAAAACAGACTTCTAAATTGAGACAGTCTGGGCTCAATCCTGCCTGTGACGCATAACATCTGTGTAACTCTGAGGAAATCAGTTAACATGGTCAGTGTGCCCAGGCAATGTTCCACAACTGTAAGAAACAGAAGGGTTGTTGATCTTCACAGGTAGAATGACTTTTCTCACTGGGAATTCCTTGTATTATTCAATTTATGTAATATACACCCCCCCACTCCATGCACTCACATATACATACACACTCATGTCTATATCTAGAGGTATGTGCACATATATTGCTGTGTTGTGTGTGTGCATGTTTGTTTGTGTGTGTAATATAGGTATGAAAACCCTATACAGGAATATTACAACAGAATACGAATGGGCAGGTATGAAAAAGCTCCAAAGTTGCCTCATAAAATTTTGTAAAACAAACACAGAAAAAACCAGGATGGAAGTAATAAAATATGCAGTAAGTACAATATTAAGGTAGTAGAAAATGAATGGAAAAAATAAGGAATGAATCCTGAGGGTACTTAGAGCCACTGATTAAAAACTTCTGACATTTTAGGGAAGCAAATTATTTTAAGAAATAAATTCCCAAGTATTCCAAAATACTGTTTAGTATTAAATTTATCATAAATCATTGTCAGTATTTGAGGAAATTTCAAACAGAATTACATAAATATGACCAGGAATAAATGCAATCAGTTTGAGAATTTGAATATGTTCAATGATAGAATGAAGAGAGAAATATCATAGAAAATCACAGAAAATCTGATAACATCTTGTAGGATTGGAAGAAAATGGAGGACCAATTGCTTTCTACTAATGAGATGCAGCATGGTCTTTTTCAGGAAGACCTACTCAGTAAGTCAGGGTTTTAGGTTAGGAAGGACTGGTTTTTAAGTCCTACCTTTGAGACATTACCACATGCAACATCAGTTTAACTAGCATCTCTCAGAGATGCTAAAGATTCTGCTATTATATCTTTTTTTAAAAAATGTCCTTTTTGACTTTATTTTTTTTAATTTCAACATTCATTTTCATGAGATTTTGAGTTAAAAATTTTCTCCCTGTCTCTCATCTACTACTCCCCCCAAGATGGCTAGCATACCAAACATCCCTTCCCCCAATATGTTCTCTCTTACATCCCCCTCATAGCCCCACATACTTTCTTGTCAGGAAAGATGGATTTCCATACCCTATTGCCTGTATATCTTATTTCCTGATTGCTTGTAAAGAACAACTTTTAACATTTGCTTTTAAAACTTTGAGTTCCAGATTCTCTCCTTTCTTCCCTCCTCACTCAATCCCATTGGGAAGAAAACAATTTAATAAAGTTGTATATGTTCATTTGTGCAAATCATTTCCATAGTAGTCCTCTTTTGAAAGACTAACTATATTTCCATCCATCCTTCACAATTTCTGTTCCTGCGAATTCAATGCTCAACCAAGCCACAAATAGAGAAAGTCTTAGCATCCCAGTCATGCTTCCTCAGTCTTCTGCAGTTAGTTCAAAGAATTAGAATCACTGTATCCAGCTTGGGGAGGGGAGCTCCTGGGCTCCTGGACTCCTGGGCTCCTCTTTAGAAGAAGCCACCACAAGTTCTCAGAAAATTCAGCTTCTGCCACCAGATTCTTTTCCCAAGAAATTCTGACCCTTCCTCTCTGGGGCTTTTCTTTATATACACACAGCATTAGTTTCCTGCTTCAGCCAACACCTTCTTGTTACATCAGTAACAGGAGACAGGAGTTCATACCTTCTTTTTCCCCAAAAGAGGCTTGATCAATGACTAAGTGATAAGTACCTGCTACCTTTGCTTAACTTGAAACAAAGTATCTGCTTACTTGCCAATACAAAGAAGTGCCTTCAAATTACAATCAAATACCATTACAGGAGGGTAGCTTGGTCACACAGTGGAGAGAATGCTAGACCCGGAAGCAGGGAGACTCATTTTCATGAATGGCTTCAGACCTTTGCTATCTGTGTGACCCTGGACTAGACAATGAATCTTTTTTGTCTCAGTTTCCTCATCTACAAAAGTAATGTGGAGAAGAAAACGGCAAATCACTCCAGTCTCTTTGCCTGGACAATCTCAGGTAGTGTCAAAAAGAGTCAAATATGACTCAGAGCTAGTGAACAATAAACAAATCAAAGAGATAGTTAAGGTGAACCTCCTCCTATCCCACTGAGGCGACACTGGAAATGAGCAACCTAAGAGATATCTCATCTGACCCTTCATTTAATCCTAAGAGTCAAAATGTATGTGTCTTTTTCAATATTTTGTACATAATTTCTCATTTGATCCACAGAGCAGCATGAGAGTTAGGAACTATTATTAACCCATTTACAGATGAGCATACCGAGCCTGAGACAATCCTAGTGACATGTGGGAAATCTCCTACCCTGCATCTCCCACCAGCGTCCCTCTTGCTAAGGTGACCTCTGCTCAAGTCCCAGCCTCCAGTATTGCTGAGTTGCCTCCCTCTGTAGCCCCTCCCCATGAGGCGACACACACTCAAGTCTCAGGCTCTTCCTCCATAGCAGTCTTTGGGCTATCTCCCCTTCTGAACCCTTTCCTTCCTCAGGTACCAGATGATGTTCCCCCTGCCAGCCAGATTTCCGCGGTCTCTGTAGTTTAATGCAGTTGAGCCATAAACACCCCGACCCCAGTCACTCCCTCACAAGAAGCTTATATTGATAATGCCATTGATGATTACAGTTCTCTAGGAGAGTAGTTCTCAACATGTGGTTATGTTCAGTGTGTAACAATGAAAATGCATCCTGCATATCAGATCTTTACATTATGATTCATAGCAGTAGCAAAATTACAGTTGTGACATAGCAACGAATATCATTTTGTGGTTGGGGTTTTCCACAACATGAGGATCTGTATTAAAGGGTCGTGGCATTAGGAAGGTTGAGAACCACTGCTCTAGGAGACAGCTATTGCTATTCTCACGTTCACATGAAGAAACAGCCTTAGACAGTTTAGGATTATAAAGCAACATTGAAAGTCTTAAAGTGCTGTCTAAGAGCTATATTGTTATTGCTACTACTACACTCAGAATCTCATGTAAGAATTACCTCAGGTTAGATTTGAACCCAGATCCCTCTTCCCATAAGGCCAGCACTGAGGAAAGCAATGCTGCTGCTCCCAACACTAATCAGACTCCTGTTTGGTCTCCCAGTGTCACTGTTAGGACCTTTCTCCTTCTTCTTCAGCCCTGACAGCCTGACAGTCAGAGAAGGGAAGGCAGACTGGCCTACAGACAGTGAAAGAAAATACAGGGACTTCCTGTGCCTTGACATGAGGGATCACAAGAATGATTCAAATGGCAATGAGGTGGCCCCTCCTACTTTCTAAGTGACAGAAAACACATTTAAAATATATTTTAGGAAGAAGCAAAGTAGGTCAGAAATGCCTAGACTCTCCAGATTTCCTCCATAAGCTGACAGAAAATCACCATGGAATGAATATGGAGCAACAACAACACTGGTTAAAGAAGTTGTCCTCCCGAGATAACAAGAGAGGCCCTCAGAAAAGCCAGGACCTCCTGGGGCTGAGCTTTGATCTCAGGGAAGTGTAAACACCAAGCCAGGTCCACTGATTCAGGAAATGCCAGGTCCTGAAGGATGCAAACTAGGCCAGAGGAAATTTCACTTTAGAAACTATAACCTCATATCCTCTGGAATTTTCACCTCAGTAAGATCAGAGGGCTGAGTGGGGGAAGATTGCAGGACCTCCCCTCCACTGCCCCCACGTCTGCCAGGAGGTGTGGAGCCAGGCGTAGTGGGGCTGATCAGAAGTGATTCCAAACTGTGGCTGTGGGCAAGGAGGACTGAGCACAAGTTTGGGCAGTGTGGAGCTGCACGGAACCAAAACCTGGAACAGCATGGATGGAGCCTAAATGTTGCATAGGGAAGGAGGGACTTACTAAGTTTGAGCTAACAGACAGAAAGAAAGAGTAACGAGGAACTGGAGCTTAGGGCAATGTCGGCCACAGATTTTAAGGAGAGATCAAAGGAGGAGAGACAAAAGAGGAGTCCCAGACAAGAGGATGGGGAACATCCCCAGGGGCTGGGAATTCAATCTTCAGGCTTTCTCATCTGTGTCCTAAGATGAAAGCCCAGACACCTCTCTACTTACTGGTGTGCATTACAGGCATTGTCTGGATGTTCAGCTCCTGTGAAACTCTTCACTGCCAGTAAATACAGGGGAAAAAAGCCACCAATGAGCAGGTCTCCATCTCTGTGAACTCGTGGGTTGATTTGCTCAAAGCAGGGGAACTTTTCTTCCCTGACTAAAGAAGAAGGGATGTTGAGGAGCAAGAAGAGGGTCATCAGAAGGAACATTGCCGGTTTCCTGCTATACTTCAAGGGGAAAATAGTTCTTTATAGGATATGTACCTTCTCTGGACAGATGCTCAAACACTGGACTGACAATGGTCTGTTTCTGACACTGGAGTAAACACAGAGGAAATCCAGCTTCTATCTAGGAGCCAAGCTGGAAGAGCCAGGTGCCATTTATCATGCTAGTAAAGATGGGAGGAGGTTTGGGCCCTGGTGGGTGAAGGTGCATGTGCCAAGAAGGAGCTCTAGGGAGCATCTCTGCCTGGGGCTTTGCATCTGCATCTCAGCATCCAAGGGAAAACCTGAAAAAAAATATGTTTGGCCATCTGTGCCCCCCTTTTTAGCAAATCCCCACGGTCACCAGGCAGCCTGTTGCCTCAAGGCCCCTTGCTGAACCTTTGAAACTTGTGTGCAGCTGACCACAAAACTCTCAGGACTCAGAGAGGGCCAAAACTCAGATCAGGTTTGACCAGCCCTGATTGATGGTGAATAGGGGAATGAACTGAGATCTTTGGTGCTACCAGTCACCTTCATCAGGTCCTAACCTTCCATGGCTTGTACAGCATGTGTCTTCCAAACACAGGGCCTGAACCCCCCTTTAAAGGCCTGTACATGAATAGGTTACTCATACTGGGCCCAAATTCTCCTACCCTTGAGCCTGAGGCAATAGACACATGAATAGTGCTTGCTTGGATTTGGCCACCCTGATAATTTTTGTGGGACAATGTTACTTTCCTTTGTAGAATGGAAGATCCCTGAGGGCACATTTCTTCATTCAGGTGTTTTTACCCCAGTACTTAGGCAACTATGTGACTATAATAGCCACTAAATCAATTCTTATTAATCGACCCACTCTAGGCAGCCTTTTCTAGCCACACTCCCACCTCTCCTTCTGCTAGTATCTTCCCCTCTTAAAGTACCTTCTCTATACTTCATCTACTGTGTACAGACCTGCCATTGATCTTGTGGTTCACATGGCTCCCCTATTGGAATGTGAGCTCTTTAAAGGAAATGATTGTGGTTGGGCTTTTCCTTCTATGCCTTGGGCTTGGTTGGCACAGTGACAGGCCCATAGTAAGCTTGTGCTTCTTAACTGTTTCATTGTATCCCCAGCAGCTATTGCAGAGCCTGGCAGATTGAATGATTCCTGGGCTGGGCTCAGTGTTTGCTGAGTTACCTTTCAAAAAGGATATCCATGGACCTTGACTTCTTTTCTCATGAAGATCAACTACTCAGAATGAGGTCTGTGAGCCTGGAGAAGAGTTGGGTGGACATTGTCACTACTTACAAGCATTTGAAGGGCAACCATGTGGGAGGAACTGAGCTTAGATTTCTTTACCACAAACAGTTCAACTAGATTGTAGAATATTGTAGAAAGAAACTAATATTGGCTTGATGGAGGAGTAGAAGCCTTTGTAGTCATCATAATGATTCAACATTGTTGTGGGTCGCTTCAGATGTTAGTGAGTTCCTACTCTTTGGATGCAGATGTTTGATCACCAGCATTGGGAAAATATGAAGGAAATTCTTCTCCTAGTCTTAGTTTGACTGAATGGCTTAAGGTATCCTAACTCTGAGAGATTCTGTCTAAACTGAGTTCTTCGTAGGGTGATTCTCTCTAGTCTCTGGTAGAGCTCACAAAGGACTCTTATTTATGCATCTTTTTCCAAGAGATTTCTCTCCCGCCTTTTTCCACATAGTAATTCTTAACATGGTAAGAATATTTTAAGTGTGCCAAAATCTTGTAGATAATGAGAATTCAGAAGGTAACAACTTACCTTTGACTAACCTGACCCCACCCTTTTGAAAGGGAAACAACCTTTTATCAGAAATATGGACTTAGAGTTCGTGGCATCTGTGAGGTCGAATATTAAGAGTATTTGAGTTCTAATATAAGGCTCATTTTGGTAAATGAGAAAAAGAATTCACAAAGTAGCTCAGTGTCAAGGAGAAATAAAATACAAACCATTCTCCTTTCTCATTATAATCCTGGGACTATTAATTTATAGGATAAACATGAAGAAATAAGTTAGAAAGTGGTGACATACTACAGGGAGAAGGGTGATGACTTTGTAGTGTGAGGACCTGGATTCAAATCCTGGCTTTGCTCTTTGCTTGGTATATGACCTTAGGCAAAAATATTTCCCCTCTCTGAGACTCAGTTTACTCAGTGGTAAAATGAAGGTATTGGCTTAGATGGCGTTTATGCTCCATTCGCACTGTACGATGCTATGAGAGAAATCAATCAAATTCACATCAACTCATAAACTATTTGTTAAATGGCTGTTGTGACAAGACACTGTGCTTGGTGCTTGAGATGCAAAGGGAAAGAAAAAAAAAGTCCTTGTCTCCTAGGAATTAATATCATAATAAGGAACATAATGCATCTGCATGTGAAGTATGGTACAATGCAATACAATGCAGTATGGTACAATACTTACAATACAATAAGCTTCTTGATCAGGACAGGGGCCTTCCCTAATGCAAGTTCTACAATGAGTAACATTTGCCATCTGTCTTAGTCAAATATGGCAAGGTTACTAGTGGGATAAAACTGGTAAACTATTGTGGTATCTAGGAACTACTTTTGGATGTAAAAGAATCCTTAAAATAAAGACAGAGGCAGGAAGGATGGAATGTCTATACATGAGGAACTCAGGTAAGAGGTGATGCAGAAACTGAACCTGAATAGATGGTGTAGAGGATGCTTAGCTAGTAGGAATATCCTAAGAATGTCCAGAACCTAAGAACTGAATGGATACAACACTTGAGTATTAGATTTTCAAATATAAGGGCTATATTTTAGATTGCTATTCAATTAAGAACAATGGCAAAGGTTGGAAGGGTACTTACGCAGTAAAAGTGAACAAAAGGCAGGTATCACCAAGATGTGAAACTCCAGTTATTTGAAGTTAAAATGAATATTTAGTCCAACATTTCTCATGCACCTGAAAGAATCTCTGGGGCCAATTTCTGTTCTCTCAAATCTGATTTTTTCCTTAAACTTTAAAGAGTATCTCTTTCTGGCCTTAGCAGGATCACATAGCACCTGGGCCAAAAGATGCAGAAGAGCAACTCAGCACTGGAGTCCAGCACGACCAAAAATTTTCATGGCTACCATGGTCTTCCCCTTGAATCTCTTGTATGTGGGGAGGAAAGTAACCCACACACTATAGAAGAGTAGCACGCTAAAGGTGATGAACTTGGCTTTATTTAAAGTATCAGGAAGGTTTCTGACCTTGAAAGCTACCATAAAGCTGCCCAGGGCTATGATGCCCATGTAGCAGTGAAACAGGCATAGACATCCTCTCCTGAAGTTTGAAGAGCCTAGTCCTAACATCAAATCCAAAGTCAGGAAGAAGGTTAGGAGAATGAAGGAAAAAAGTATCCCACCAAAAATGCTAACAGGAAAGCTCAACACACAAGATCAGAAAAGAGGATGACTTCAAAATGTTGACAAGCAAAGTCTTAAAGAAAAAGCCTAAGATTCACTTCACCCCCTGTGCACTGGCAAGTGTGATAAAAGATGAAATAGTCAATGTCGGAGAGACTGGGAAGAATTTGAAGCAGAATTCCTGAAAGAGATGAAGCAAGATATGTTTAAAGAGTTAATTTTTTAAGTCAATGAAAACCAAAACAATACCCGTGGAGTTTGTTTAGTCATTCATTATTTTCCTTAATGATGGATGAGATCAAACAAAGAGTACATTATATTTGTAAGGAACATTTATAACATTTTTTGCATAGTGGAAAAGAATTGGAAACTGATGGGATGTCAATCAATTGGGAAATGGCTGAACAAATACTATTTCAGAATATGATGGAATACTATTGTGCTATAGAACATCGAGAAAAGGATGATTTCAGAAAAATCTGGAAAGATTTGTATGAATTGACATGAAAAGAAATGAGCAGAACAATGAGTACAATGTATACAGAAACAGCTGTATGGTAAACATAATCAACGCTGGAAGACTTGTTAACTCTAATAACCAGAAAGATAAAAGACATTTGCAAGCAGAGGATGAAGAAACATATCATCCATTAATAAACATAGAAGGGAACAACTTAGAATGCAAGTTCAATCATATGGCCTTTATTTATTTCTCCTTTAATCTTTCTTTTTCTTTTTTCTAACATGGATAATGTTGAAATTTATTTTAGATGACTAGAGATATTTGTAAATTCTTTTATTATTTTCTTGCTTCTCTATAATTGGGGAAGGGAGAAATGATAGGGAAAGAACTAAAAATGAACATTTTTTTCTTAAAAAAGAGAGTGAATGTGAGGAGGCAGAGGGCAGGGGAAAGTTAGGTCTGTCTTTGTGGTAAGTTCTTTTAGATTTATTGTCATTATACGTACAAAAGAACCCTGTTGTTTGATTTGAGTGTCATATGGGATCTCCCAAGTGGTAGCTTCTATTATCCCTATTTGACAGTTGAAGAAATGGAGGCAAAATAACTGGTACAGGGACATTCCTCTGTCTGAGGTCAGAATCTGAACTCAAATCTTCTTGAATACAGCTCGACCTCTCCATTCACTGTGCCACTAGATGCCTAAGCAATCCTGAAGGCAATGACAGACAATTCCAGTGCTTACCACTATGCCTGACACAGATTAGACACTTAGTAAAGGCTGGTTCTCTGAAATTGGCTTCATTGAACAAGAACAAGGAGGTCTTCGAGACTGGTAATAATGGAACCATGCAACTCATGGTGCATTCTGTTGAAATGGGATGAGGGAGGGAGAGAAGAGATTCAGAAAACTGGCCAAGATAAAAGGAGCCACAGACACAGGTGATCTTATGGGAAAATAGAAAGGCCTTGTGGTAAGTAAGTGGTGGCAGAATGCTGGTCTTGGGATGATAAACACCTGACTTTCTATCCTACCTTAGATACTGAGTCATTGGAAGAAACTACACAAGTGATTTTAGTGGCTATGCCTCCTTCAGCTTCTTCTCCAGTCTACAAAATGGATATAATAACACTAACCTGATGAGGTAGTTTTTGGATACAAGTAAAATCATGTTTAAAGGGACTATTGAAAACTTTAAAAGTCATGTAAATATTGACTATTATTATAGACCTGTCTGTGTATGGGAGAAGCCTGACGCACATGAGCCATAGCTGGATATTTGGTTGTGTTTTTGACCATGATTCTGATGAGGTTTTGTGTATTTTATGTATTTTTCTTTGAAATTGTGTAATGCCATTCACAAGCAGATTCCCAAAAGAATGCTACTGTGAACAACTTTTAAGATTCAGATTACGCAGTAATATTGAACACTCTGTTTATTCCATTACAAATCCAGGTTCAATATTCACAATATAATATTCACAACATTACATCTTATCACAGAAAGTCGCAATATAGTGCTCATAATAGCTTAACATTAGAATGGCCACACAGTTTTCACTACAGTGGCCACAATATTTAGAACAAGGAACAAATGAACAATCATCTGGTTTCCCTAAGGGGGAAGACCTTCTCACTTAATCATTCAATCAGTCAATTCACAATATATCAATCTTCCACTCATAGGGCAACCATTATCTTAATCAGTCACTATGCAATAATCTAACTTCCACTCATGGGGCAACCATTAACTTAATCAGTCACTCATCTAGCAGTCAGTCACTAAGCTAGATTCCCAATTACTAAATATCATTAGTTACTAATACACTCATGAGAAAACCACACAAACTCTCTACCCCTTGGTTTCCAGCACACCTCAGTTTCATCCAAGGGGTGGCCTTTTCTTAATCTAGACTCTGGATGGTCTCTCTGATTCCCTGGATTGCCTTCCATGATACTTATTCCCTTCTGAATCCACAAAACAGTCACCTGGATACAGAAGCAGACAGCTCCCAGGTCCTTGTCCAGTCCCCAGGGCAATCCCTGACACACATTGAAGTTCACATTGTCCAGCAAGTTTCAAACCCTTCCCCACTTCTCTTGACTGGAACTCAAAGATCAGCCAGGCCACAAACAACAAAGTCTTATCCTGGTCATGGTTCTTCAATCTTCCAGCAGTTCATCTGGCCCTAGACCCCAAAGGAATATTGGCTTTCTGAATTGCCTTCCCCAGGTTCTGGTCCCAGGAAACTCCAACTCTTTTCTCAGTCAGCTTCCGGATGCTGGGAGAGAAACTATCTTTCTCTTTCCCTCTCTGTCTCCCTCTCTCTCTCTCTCTCTCTCTCTCTCTCTCTCTCTCTCTCTCTCTCTCTCTCTCTCTCTCTGCCTCTCTGTCTCTCTGTCTCTCTTTCTCACTGTCTGCCACTGTCTCTGTCTCTCGCTGTCTCTCTCTGTCTCTGTCTTCTTTTCTCTCTGTCTCTGTCTGTCTCTCTCTGTCTCTGTCTGTCTGTCTGTCTCTCTCTCTCTCTCTCTCTCTCTCTCTCTCTCTCTCTCTCTCTCTCTCTCCCTCAAAACTCCAACTGACTTCCAGCAGCATAGCTCCCAGATGCTGAGACAATCCTGCTTCCTCCACAGGAGAATTTCAATTCTGTCTCTATGTCTCTAAAATTCTTCTTTATATATAGCACTGTCCTCCTGTCTCAGCCAATATCCTCCTTCCATATCAATAAAAGAATTCATGCCTTCTCAATGGAGGACAGGTATTACACCTTCCATACTTACCGAAAGTTACTAAGTGCTACTTAGCCCTAACTTACTAAGTGCTAAGTATCTGATAAACTGATTGCTCTTACACATAGTCATAGCCCTTATCAGAAGGCACATTCCTTTAAGCCCAGTCACATTCATTCTCCACGTTGACTTTGCTGCCTAACTTCAAGTGGCTTCACTCTCTTAAATTGAATCCTATAGCCTCCCTTGGCATTTCAGAGGGTTCCATTTGTACACTTGTCAAGGACTATTCCAAAGCCTAGGCAAGTTTCTTTCTTCCCTTCTTTTGCTTTAAATGTTTATTTTCTTTTAATTGACAAGATTAAGTTACAGAATCACTTCAGTTTCAGACTTTCTCCCCTCCCTTCTCCCCCATCCCCATGTTGGCATGCAATTATGTATGAGATCTGCAAAAACTTTCACATTTTACAATAGTCTGGTTGTATAGAAGCATTGTAAACAATGGAGCAAAAAAATGGGAAAAAAACAAAAGAAACAAAACCAAACATGGAAAAGAAAAATAGCATGTGTTGCTTCAGTCTCCATTTAAACTCTGGTCTTTCTAGATCTTTCTCTGAGTGTAAGTATCTCCTTCCATTCTGAGACTTGTAGAGCTGTCTTTTAACTGTGCCTTGCTGAGAAGAGTGCAGTTTATCAAGGTTGTTTGTCACACATATGATGTACCTGTGACTGTGTACAAATTTTTCCTGGTTCTGCTCTTCTCATTTAGCATCAGTTCATATAAGCCTCTCCAGGTAAATATGAAGTCCGTCTTGTTCCCATTTCTTATACCACAATAGCATTTCACTACATTCATTTACCATAACTTGTTAAGCCATTCCCCAGTTGATGGGCATCCCCTAAGTTTCCAGTTTTTTGCCACGACAAAGAGAACTGCAATAAATATTTTTGTACATATGGGTCCTTTTCTCACTTCTATGATCTCTTTGGGATACAACCCCAAAAGTGATATTATTGGATCAAAAGGTATGTAATTATTTACAGACCTTTAGGTATAGTTCCAGAGTGCTCTCCAGAATTGTATCAGTTCACAGCTCCACCAACAATGCAGTAGAGTTCCATTTTTTCCACAACCACTCCAGCACATGTCATTTTCCTGTTTTGACTACTTAGCCAATATGACTGGTGAGATGTGGTACCTCCAATTTGTTTTGATTTGCATTTCTCAAATCAATAGTGATTTAGAGCATTTTTCCATATGCTTAAAGATATCTTTAATTTCTACCTCTGAAAATTGCCTGTTCATATACTTTGCCCATTTATCAATTGGGGAATGACTTGAATTCATATAATTTTTTCTTAATTCGCTGTATATTTTAGAAATGAGGCCTTTATCTGAGACACTGGTTGTAAATACTCTTTCCCAATTTCCCACTTCCTTCTTAATCTTGGTACACATATATACCCATGCTCAGATATGCATTCATACGCAGATATATCCTCCTATATGGACATATGAGTAGGAATACACACACACACACACACACACACACACACACACACACACACATATATATATATATATACACATTTGTATTCCCTTTGCCCATCCTCATACTAAGTTTCATAAGTCACTATTATTGTCTTTCCATACTGGCATGTAAATAGTTCAACTTTGATAAGTTCCTTATGATTTCTTTCCAGTGTTTACCTTATCATGATTCTTGTGTTTGAATGTCAAATTTTCTGTTCAGTTCAGTTTTTTTCAGCAAGAATGCTTGAAAGTCCTCCACCTCACTGAATGACCATATTTTCCCCAGGAACATTATACTCAGTTTTTCTGCTTAGGTGATTCTTGGTTTTAATTCCAACTCTCTTACTTTCAGGAATATCATATTACAGGCCCTGTGATCCCTCAGTGTAGAAACTGCCAGATCCTGGGTTATCCTGATAGTGCT
>CM053596.1:9024886-9043505 GCA_028646575.1 Pseudocheirus occidentalis | reverse complement strand
GTATTCCAGGCCCTGCGATTAGATTTTCTTTGAAGTAGACTCAAGCTGTGGTTTGGGAGGCTCTGCTCCTCGTGGCCACCCTGGGGCCTTGCCTGGCCATGGCTGCGGTTTTGGGCTGGCCGAGTCTCTGCTCCGCTGTGGTGTGAGCTGCCCCTCTCCCGTCCCCGTTCCTCATGTCTTGGCAGATGTGGAGGTGCTGGAGGCTGTAGAACCTCTGAAGACTGGCTGCGGGGCTCGACTCAGCTCAGCCCGGCTCCTTCCCACCGTCCCAGGCCTGGCCACAGTCTTGGCTTCAGGCTGTTTCAGTCTCCGCTCCCAGCTGCTGCTATGAGCCCCTGCTGCCGAGCTGCCTTCAGTGAGAGATGTGTTTTCTGTATTTTTGTGAGTCTGAGAGTCCTAGACTTTATCTGGGCTCATAATTTTATGGATATTTAGGGTGGCGGTGTGGGAGCTGCCGGGAACTTGCTGCTTCTACGCCACCATCTTGGCTCCGTCCCCCCCCCCAACTCTTTAAGAGTAGAAGTTCTAGACAGTTTGTTAGTTCAGAAGGTTTCCACAATAATTAAACGACAATCCCTTGACCCAGATATTTCCAGAATCTTGTGAGTTCCTGTTCTCTACTCTTTAATAGAACTCTGTTCAGGTAATTGTTCTTTGATAAAAGGGAAAACAAAAAGCAGAGCAAAATCATTACCACTGAAGACTAACAGGTAGACCATGGTTCCTAGCTCAGTGGTAAGTCTTTTTTTTAATATATTCCACAGTTCCATATATTAGATGCATGTGGGGAGCAACCAAAAGTCTTTGGACATGGAAGTCTTTTTGGCAAAGGACTGTTCCTTTCTCAGGACAAGGATTTGTGTTTATCTCTAGTGAAGTTCCTAGGCAGGTGCATCATGGGAGTAAGGCTAGGTGCTTCATTGATTTCCACAATTATGTGTGTAGGTATAGACAAGCCCTAGTATTCTAGAACCTGCTGAAAAGAAAATGTTCCTAGATTTGAATTCTTAGAACTACATCTAGTCCTCAAATTTGAATGAACTCATTAGAGTTTTGTGTGACAAAGGCTCCACAGGTTTGACATTTGTGGTGTTTGAGGGGCTGGCCATGGTTCTGATATGAAAGCCTGGGAAGCCCCTGTGCCATCCAGGATGAACCAGAAGGACTGTTCGTGATGAAAATGTGTCTGTACTGAAAATTCAATAGACAGAGCAAGAAAGGAAGGATGAATTGCATGATATTGCTTTATCCAAGATCCTATAAAAGCTGGTAAGTCTTTGGTACATGGAATTCTAGATTAGGATGCCTCATTCAGGAAATCTTTCCATCTCTCTAGGGGCTTAAGAATCATAGAGGTGAGTGGATAAGGTAAATGTCTTCCCACATGGATGTCATCAGTCATAAATATGTTGAATATGACCACTTACAGTAATACCCCTGCCCCTTCATCTGTGTCTCATTGGAACTCTGGATCTTACCTCTGCAATAAAAAGACATTTCTTTGACCTCTATATGGGCCTAAAAGAAAAGGAAGAAGGGGTGGAAAGAGAGGTTTTAAAATGGGCAGAGAACCAGAGATTACCATTTTAAAATTATAGTAAAGTCCAGCTTGGCCTGGGCAGGTTAGTGTCAACAGTAATCTGTTATGAATGGCAAGAAGTAAGGAGTGCCCTGTTCAAATTAAATGCCAACTCTCATAACATCCAGCAGAATAAGAGAGTGAACACTAGGCAGAGGAAAGAATTGTGGTATGTATCCAGAGGAAAAAATGATCATTGGGTCAGGAATGGGTCCTAAGTGCACAATACATGAATAGATGTTCCCAAGAAATACGGGTCTCACTGGGCTATATGAAAGTGATACTGGTGAATAGGAACAAATCCATGAAACTGAGGCTACAGATAGACTGAAGAGCACAACTAAAAGTCCTAGCCTTGGTGGGCTGAAGGACCATTCTCCCTCCAGTTGGGTCTTTGTGTTCTGCAAGACTGAGCCCCTGAAATAGTTTCCCTCAAAGGATAAAGAAACTTTGTGGTATAAACCAAGTTGTCACGTGCTAGGAATAGAAACATATTCAATGGCTCAATTACTCCCTTGTATGATTTCCCATAAGTTGTAAATGTGGCCTCTTGATGGAAGGCACGAACCAGAGGGTGCATATGATCCAAGTGACAATCTGCGGCATTTGTCTGGGGATCTCCCCCCCCTATTCCAGCCACAGACATCCTATCTGAACCTGGCCACATTATCTTTGAGTGTAAGGAAGGCTCTGTCATCACCTTCTACTGTGTCCTGGGCTACATGGGTATCCTGGCTCTGGGGAGCTTCATGGTGTCCTTCCTGGCCGGAAACCTACCTGACACCTTCAATGAGGCCAAGTTCATCACTTTCAGCAGGCTGGTGTTCTGCAGTGTCTGGATCTCCTTCCTCCCAACATACTAGAGCACCAAGGGGAAGGCCATGGTGACTGGGGAGATCTTTGCCATCTTGGCCTCCAGTGCTGGCTTATTAGGCTGCATCTTTATGCCCAAGTTCTATGTGATCCTTGTGAAGCCACAGAGGAACACTGTGGAATGGATAAAAAATAAAGGAAATTCTAGAGCCAGGAATCATTCTTAACCTTTATTGCTGGTGACATCAGAGATGAATGAATAATAATCTATATCAGTCTTGTGTGTGTTGAGTCGGATGCCCTGGCTATCCAGGAATACTTTCTGTTTTCCACTCAACCAGATATTGTTTCCAATTCCTTAGGAGTTGGCAATGGAGCAATGAAACTGGGACCCATCCTTTCATCTTCAAGGTGATATTCTTTCCTTCACTTTTCTTCCATAGCAGCCTATGAGGATGAAATTTAATGTATGTCTTCATGATGGCCAGTTTCCATCATGTCCTTCCCTTGCTCAAAAATCCAAGATTGCTTCACAGATTGCTGTTTTATTTTATTGGATCTTCACTCAAGAAGTAAAGGCCTCTCTATTGAAGGAAATGTGGTAGAATTCTTCTTTCCCTTAGAGGAAGGCACCTAGTTTTTACTAAAATCTGTGCTACTAATCTCCTGTCATACCAACTAGTTAAGGTTATAGTGCAGCTGAGGAAAGAGAAAGAAGCAGGTCACTGGTCTACCTGAAGTAAATTCTCTCGCCTGGGATTGGAGGCTGAACACTTTTCTCCATATTCTATGAGGATAATGTTGAACAATATACATTAGATGTAGCAAAACCACTGTCCTTAGTTTGTGATGTAAACTCAAATTTGCAGGTAGGCTAAAGAGGTGGAAAACTAAAAGTTTTCTAAATAACATAATTTCCCATAGGACTTTGGGCCTCAGTCTTACACTTATTCCATTATATATTCTATCTAGAATATGTGCATGTGTGTGTAGTGTTTTCTCCTTTGTATCTCATATACATGGATGTTCCTTAACACAGTTGACAATAAATATTTCATAAACGAGTGAATCAGATTGCATTCATTTCATTCTGTCTTATTCAGGGAAGATGGGGGAATGAGCAGTTTGCTAGAGCTAGCTGTCCATTCAACAATTTATTAATTCAAATAAAGGAGCCACAAATTCAAAAAATTCACTGGTAGCAGGGAAAGGAAGTCAGCCACCCTAGAACAGTATCAATGTAGTGAACTCCTGGGGAGGAAAATACTTGTACCAATGAAAGCTGGCAAATGTTTGACAGTTTACTGTCCCAGAGATTTTCCTGGTATACTCAAAAGTTAAATGATCAGCTTGGGTCCACAAACAACACTGAGTCAGAAATAGGTCTTGAACTCCTCTTATTCTCACAGTGAAGCCTTCCTCCCCTCTGATATATAGTAATATCTCTCACTATGGCAGACTGTCTAAGATTACAATAAGCATTAAATTTAAAAAGTCAGATGCTCATCAAGTTGATGTATCTTTTCTATATTTCTAGGAGTCTTTTGTGGTTCTGACAACTTCATGGGAGACACTTTTGGAGAAGAGTCGTTAATCTTTATTTTTCTTTTAAAGATATTTTTAATTCATGGAATGAAACAAGCATTTCCATAGCATGGTAATATAAAAATATATTTACATATTAAACTGTACATCTACAATGTACAGCTTACTATTCCTTTGAAAGATACAACAAAATTATCATGTAAATTTATTTTTTCTTCCCTCTCCCCCTCCTAGAGATTGCTACAACTTTGCCCAAATGTATGTGTGTATGTATATGTGTATGTGTGTATATATATCTATATCTGTGTGTGTTTATATATACACACATGTACGTACTACATATAAATACATGCATATATTAATATATGTAAATAGTATATGTGTAAAACACATGGTGTTTGCATATGTGTTACTATTCCATGTATGTAAAATATTCTCTCTATATTTCCATTTGTCTGTTCCTTCTCTGGATGCAGATAGCATCTTTCTTCATATGTCCTTTATACTTAATTTGGGTATTTAAAAATATTTTTAAATTTACCAAATGATAGACCAGGATAATCTTTGTATTCACACTTTGTATGCACACTTTAGTCAATGGTTTAGAGGAGATTGGGGCTTACATAGGAGAGATGCTATGAAAGTAAATTGACTGTCCTTGTCAATATATTGATTATTGGAAATGAGAGAGAAGGAGGAGTCAAAGATAACAGTGATTTGTGTGAAAGTAAAAATAAATCTGAATACAATATGATTTCACAATAAAATTTTGGGGGTGGAGCCAAGATGGTAGAGTAAAAGCAGGAACTTGCTTGAACTCCCACTCCATCCACCTCCAATACATACAAAAATGACTCCACACAAATTTTAGAGTTACAGAACCCACAAAGTGACAGAGAGAAACAAATCTCATTCTGAAGGCAGCTGAAAGAAATGGTCTATCATGCGGGGATGGGAGCCAAGGGCAGTCCCATGTATGCTGCAGTGGCCCAGACTCATGGCCCACACTGGCCAGAGTAAACTTTGAAAAAGTGAATCCCTGACCACTTTGGCAGTTTCCATATGTCTCAACTCATAAATGCCAAAGAGAAAGTAAAAAGTCAGTAAGGAACTCTGTTGGAACTGGGTGAGAGAAGAGCGTGGTCTGGCCCCTGCCCCTGGGGAAGCAGAGATGACTGCAGCATGGCAGCTGCAGCCGCTGCCGCATGACTTCCTGTGGAGCTCCTGGCCTGCAGATTGTAGGGGGACCAAGTGACCATTCAGCGTAATCAGTCTTGCTTTCACTTGCTTGTATCTGGGTCACAGCCTTGGGTGGTGGTCCTGGAGTGAGGAACTCCAGTGTGCCAGAGCTTGTGGTGCCTGTGGAGAAGACGCTGTTCTCATAACTCTGACAACTCTGACAAAATTGTTAAAACCCCAGAAATTTGGGACAAAGCTTTCTCCACTCTGGAAACAAACTTCTACCATGGCAAAGCATTCAAAAGTCAAGTAATTGGCTGCCAAGATGAACAAACAGAGGAAGTGAAATCAGACAGAATCTTTTTGGGTGACAAAAATATCAAAACATGGAACCAGAAGAAGACAAAAAGGCAAAACTCCTGCATCAAAAGCCTCCAAGAAAAATATGAACTGGTCACAAGCTATGGAGGAACTCAAGATGGGTTTTGAAAATCAAGTAAGAGAAGTAGAGAAAAAAATTCGGAAGAGAAATGAAAATGATGCAAGAAAATCATGAAAAGTGAGTAAACAGCTTGACTGAGGAAAATGACACTTAAAAACAGACAAACTCAAATAGCAAAAGAAGCCCAAAAGTCCAAAGAGGAGAAGAATGCCTTCAAAAGCCAAATTGGTCAGATGGAAAAGGAATTTCAAAAAGTCACTGAAAAGAACAACTAATGCAAAATTAGACTGGAGCAAATGGAAACTAGTGACTTTATGAGAAATAAAGATATTATAAAACACATCCAAACAAAAGAAAAAATAGAAGGCAATGTGAAATATCTCATTGGAAAAACCACTGACCAGGAAAACAGATCCAGGAGAGATAATTTAAATTAAAAAAATTATTGGACTACCTGAAAGCCATGATCAAAAAAAGAACCTAGAAATTATCCTTCAAGAAATTATCAAGGAATTTCTAGAACCAGAGGTCAAAATAGAAATGGAAAGAATTCACTGATCACCTCTTGAAAAGAATTGCCCCAAAAAACTCCTAGGAATATTTTAGCCAAATTCCAGAGTTCCCAGGTCAAGGAAAAAATATTACAAGCAGTCAGAAAGAAACAATTTGAATACTGTGGAAACACAATCGGGATAGTACAAGATCTAGCAGCTTCTACATCAAGGGTTTGAAGGGCTTGGAATATGATACTCTGGTGGTCAAAGGAACTAGCATTAAAACCAAGACTCACCTACCCAGCAAAACTGAGTATAACACTTTAGGGTAAAATATGGTCATTCAATTTAATAGAGGACTTTGAAGCATTCTTGATGAAAAAAACAGAACTGACCAGAAAATTTGACTTTCAAATACAAGGTGCAAGAAAAGAATGAGAAGGTAAACAGGAAAAAGAAATCATAAGGAACTTATTCAAGTTGAATTATTTACATTCCAGCATGGAAAAATGATAATTGTAAATCATGAGGCTTTTCTCAGTATGAGGATACTTGAAGGGAATATATATGTATACACACATATATGTATAGGAGTGTGCATATGTGTATAAATATATGTGTGAGTGTGTGTATATGTGTGTACATGTATACATAGAGTGTGTGTATATGTGTGTACATGTGTACATTATACATAGGATCAGTATAATATAAAGGGATGATATCTAAAAAATAAAATTAAGAGGTGAGAGAGGCATATATTGGGAGAAAGAGAAAGGGAGAGATGGAATACGGTAAATTATCTCATATAAAAGAGGAAGGAGAAAACTTTTATAATGGAGGGGAAGAGCAGGAAGGTGAAAGGGAATGGGTCAAACTTACTCTCATTGAATTTAACTTAAGGAAGGAATAACATACACACTTAATTGGGTAACTTACCCCACCAGAAAGTAGGGGGGAAGTGGATAAGAGGGAAGACGATGGAAGGGAGTACAGATTGGGGTAGAGGGTATTTAGAAGCAAACACTTTTGAAAAGGGACAGGGTAAAAGTAGAAAATAAAATAAGTGGGGGAAAACAGGATACAATGGAGGGAAATATAGTTAGTCTTTCACAATATAACTACTATGGAAACGTTTAGTGTAACTACACATGTACAAGCTATACTGAATTCCTTGCCTTCTGAGTAGGGGTGGGCGAGGAGGGAAGAAGGGAGAGAATCTGGAAATCAAAGTTGTAAAAACAAATGTTAAAAAAGAGTTATTTTTTACATGCAACTGGGAAAGAAGATATATAGGCACTGGGGTATAGAAATACATCTTGCCCTACTAGAAAGTTGGGGGAGGGGATAGAGGAAGATATAAGGGACAACAGTTTGGGGGAAGGGGTATTCAGTAGGTTCACTATCTTGGGGGTGGAAGAGGGGACAGATAGGGAGAAAATTTGTAACTCAAAATATTGCGGAAATCAGTGTTGAAAACTAATATTAAATAAATAAATTGAAAAAGAATAAAAAGAAAAGAAAAGAACATTTTTGGAAAGGAAGACTTTTTTATTCCTTCTTCACAGCAACTCTTTATGCACATGTGGGTTATCTCATGTTTGTCAGTCAATAAGCATTTATTAAGAGCCTACTGCGTGCCAGCATTGTGCTAAGTGCTAGAAATAAAAAGGAGGGCAAAAGATAGTCTCTGCTCTCAAGTAGTTTACAAGCAGACAGGAGAATGATGTATAAGCAACTATGTTACAGGATAAATGATTAATAATCAGTAGAGGCAGGAGAATTACATGGAGTTTCAGGTAGAAAGTATTGTTTTAGCTGTAATTTGAATGATGTCAGGGAATAAAGGAGATGAGGAGGAATACTATTTCAGGAATGGGAGATAATATAAGACAGAGCCCAGAGTCAAGAGATAGAATATCCTGTTCTAGGAATAGGAAAGAGGCCAATTTTACTGGATTATGTGTGTGCATATGTGTTTTTATGTTTGTGTGCATGGTTTTGTGTGTGTCTGTGTGCATGTGTGTGTGTGTGTGTGGGAGTGTATTGTATATGAACACTGGACAAATGTATGGGGACAGGCCTTTTAAGCACAATAGATGTTATATCTGCTCTTGGAAGTGACAAGGAGGGATTTCTTTACTGAATTTGGAGGTGTTTGAGACATGACCTGTGTTTTAGAAGTCTTTCATCTAAAATAAATTTCCTCTATCAAACCAAGTAAACCTTAAGGCCTATTATACTGTACTCTTGGATTAAAATGAGATAATATGTATAACAAGGGGTAGGATGTAAGTTGGGTGTAGAAAAACTAAGAGAGATATCCCACCTCCAATGACTGACACAGAACAGTTTTCCCTAGTAGAAATCCAACATGATTATAATTTGTATTTTTAAAATATATATTGATATAACCTCCTTGCTAATAGTTTATTTAAATTTCTGTATCAGAATTCATTGGGAATATTAGTAAATAGATTTCTTTCTCTATGCTTATTCTCCTTTAGGATACTAAAGCAAATAAAAATTAACATGGTGGACTAGATTCATATAGACAGGTAGTGTCATATACCAGATTTGAATTAAGATTTTCCTGACTCCAGGGCCAGTACTCTATGTAATGCACAGTCAGCTTCTTTAAAGACCCTATTTGCATAAAAGAGGCATTCTGTCAGGGCCTCTTCTATTTCTACTTTTATAAAGAATTTTCATGCCATTGGAATTAATTTTTCTTTGAATAATTGATAGAATTATGTATTATTTCAAGCTGCTCCTCTTTTCCTTTGGAAACTCATTTATAACTTTTTCAATTTGTTTTTCTGAGGCTGTGTTATTGAAGTCACCTAGAATCTTTTCTAACCTTGGTATTGATTTTTTAAATAAATATTCATTAATTTCACTTGCATCTTGATTTTATTAGTGTAATGGCAAGGAAAGAAGTAGTTAACATCTTGTTATCAGCTGGGTTTGACTCTTCATGATGCCATTTGAAGTTTTCTTAGTAAATGTACTGAATTGCTTTGCCATTTCCTTCTTCAGCTCATTTTACAGATGATGAAACTAAGGTAAATAAGGGTAAGTCACTTGCACATGATCACACAGGTGGTAAGTGTCTGAGACCAGGTTTGAACTCAGGAAGATGTCTTTGTGACTCCAGGTCTGGTGCTCTATCCACTATGCACCTTCCTGCTCCATTTAAATCAGAAGAATAATTTTATTCCTTTAAAAGAAAAAGTGACCTAATTTAAATGGAGTGGGGATATAGGATATTTCTTCACTTGAAGGTAGAATGAGAATGGGTACATAGTGACATCCCACCAAAGAAATCAAAGTAAAAACAACTGATTAAGAACTATCTAATAACTTTCCATTCTATATCAGGAGTCCTGCTTTGTTTGAACTCCACCATGTTTATGACCAGAATAAGCTGATTACATGAAATCTTATCATTACGCAGTTAATGATAAGTTTTTCATACTGAACACCTCAACTCTCTCTCTCTCCCTTCTGAGTGTACACCAGCAAGCTCCTCTCAAAGCCTTACTTTATAAAGCACTGTGAACTTTCAGAACTTTCCACATGTGGGCATTTTTCATCAGCAGCTTTAGCACATTTTGTCTTCAGTAGACCCTGTAGCCTAGCGATGGGTTTCCCCTGGTACCCTCCTCTTTCAGCTTCATTTTTGGTTGTCTTCCATTATTAGATTGCAGACTTTGCCAAGAAGGGCAACTGTTTGCCAGCATTCTGGGGCCTCTGCGTCTGAGGATGCACAAGTTGTAGGGGCAGCATGGCCGACATGGAGGCCTTCACTCACTCTTTGTGGGTGAGCCATGGACACATGCCTTCAGTGCCGTGGGTCTGCAGGGCCATTGTAAGTTTTGCCTGGGCCTCAGGCTCCATTTGGCTTGACTGGAGCAGTTGACTTGCGACTTGCACCATTGTCAGACTGTGGGCACCATGGATTGGCATCTGAAATAAGATCGGATTCCCCCAGCCTCAAGGTCCCGCGGACAAAAAGCTTTTGAAAGGGAGGAGAGGCGGGGCCCAGCTAAGATGGCACGAAGGGAAGGAGTAACTTTTCAACCCGCTCCAAGAATTCTGTCACTAAATGCTGAAAAGTGAATTTGTACCAATTTTAGCAAGACAGAAACCACTGGGAGACAGAGCTTGGCAGATTGGTAGCCCAGCAAAGTGCCTACTCAGGTCTGGGCAGGGGGAACTCAGAGCACACAGGGTCTGCACCAGCACAAATTGAGAGCAGGCCACTGACCAGAGAGCAGGAGCCCCAACCAGAGGAGCTGGGTAAGAGAAAAGGCAGTGGCCGCAGCAGGGACAGCAGCTTCTCCCTGCAGCCCGGATGTTTCCCAAATATACGCTCCAACTTCCAGAAGTCCCAATGGAGGAATAAAACCTAGTTGCATGGATTCCCTCTCCCTAACCCCCAAAATATAGATGAATGTGGCACCCAGAGTAAAATCTTCAATCAGTGGAAAGAGCCTCAGGCTAGGCAGTCACTGACAAAGGGCGAAGTAAGGCAGTCACAGGTCTAAGCCTAGGAGGCTGAATCCGGCAAACACTAACAACACAAGCACAGGGGGGCCTTACCACCACCTGGGGAATCAGCAGACTGCAGCCCTGCCTTCCCATGCCACTGCCCTACAGCTACTGAGCCCGCCTTAGCTGCAGCCGAGAGACTCAGAACTGGAAGCCTGAAGTAGCCAAGCCACCTCTCCCACCATTACCTTCTGAGCCAAACGGTACAACAGAGGAAACAATGAGGGGGCCTGGAAATAGCCGCAGAATAGGCACTGAGAGATTACAGTTAACAAGGAGAACAACCACACACCGACCTACCAGACGGAGAACCTGAATACTTCTGCACCCCAGAAGCAGATACTGATGCTCAAAATCCAGGACATAGGCAAAGACAATGGGGGAAGAGGGAAAGGACGATGTCTAGGACCCAGAAAATTTTTCTGTCATGTGCAAGTGCAGCCAGATTCAGAAGACTACAGGGGCTTCTATAGTAACGTTGGAGTCCAGGGAATGAAACATGAATGATCTCAAGACTGAAAGGTATTCTTGGGGCACCTCAGGAGGGAATGTACAAACCAATTCAGACAGGTAGGGGATATGTTTCCATGGAAAAAGACCCAATTGAAAAAAAAAACACCTCACTGCAGAAAACAAATCTTTAAAAAGCAAGACGGGACAACTAGGACAGGAGGTCCAAAACTCAACTGGAGAAAAGACCTCCCTGCAAAGGAAAACGGAACAGAGGGAAGCAGGAGCTTCAAAAAGTCTTTGAGCAAAAGAATTCACCCCAAATTAGAAGCAGTCCCATGGAAGCTAACGACTCTATGATGCAGTCAGTGTCAGTCAAAGAAATCCTAAAGACTGAAAAAGAAGAAGTAAAGGCAAAAGATCTCACTGGCAAAACAGAGCCAGGAGAGACAAACTGAGAAGCATTGGCCTGGCAGAAATCCGTGAAGAAAAAAGCAGCTTGGACAGCATCCTCCAAGAAGCTGTAAAGGAAACTGTCCTGATGACGTAGAATCGTAAGGTCAAAACGTTATGGAAATAATTCACTCATCTCCTCCTGAAAGAGATCCCAAATTGAAAACCCCCAGAAATATCATAGCCAAATTCCAGAGCTACAAGCTTATGGAGAAAATATTGCACGCAGCCAAGAAGAAACAATTCAAGTATCCTGGAACTACAGTCAAGATAACCCAGGACTTAGCAGCTTCTCCATTCAAAGATCCGAGGGATTGGAATTGGATATTTCCTAAAGCCAAAGAGGTAGGACTGCATCCAAGGATCAACTACCCGGCCGATTGAGCATAATCTTTCAGGGGAGGATATGGTCATTTCAGGAAACGAAGGACTTCCAGTCATTCCTGAAGAAAAAGCCAGAGTTCAGTGGTGTGTGTGTGTGTGTGTGTGTGTGTGTGTGTGTGTGTGTGTGATGTGTAGTGGATAGGGGACGTGTCAGTTTCCTTGGTGACTAGTGGTTCAGAAGACTTCGGGCCATATAGCCGGCGCCAGTTCTGCAGGACATGGCTCGTGTCATGGCCCGCAGTGTCTGTGCGTCGGCTTCCTGATCTCCCTTCAGGGAGCGAGCAAACCAGTATTTGTACTTCTTTCTGTGTTTTCGGAACCAGGTTCCCACCTGGGTGGTGGAGAGGTGCAGCTCAGCCGCCAGGGCTTTCACGTCCTGGGCTGCGGGGTTCTAATTGGCCTTGAAAGAGTCGGTCAAGGCTTGGCGTTGGTAAGGTGAAAAGCGCACGTGCGGCCTGGGCTTGCTCTTGTCAGGGCCAAGAGCGTGGCTTCTGTGGTCTTCCATTTCAGCAGCCGCCGGCAGGGCAGCAGGCTGGGCGGCCGGCGCGGCAGTGGCGCTGGCAGGCAGTGCCTCGGGACAAGTCTGCGTGTGGCCGGCGACCAAGGTTGGGCCCTGCTCCAGTGGGTCGCAAGGGTCGCTGTTGCCTGGCGTGTCCTCTCCCCCTTGCTCTGGGCGCAAGCATTCTAGCAGGTCGTCCAGCGCGGACACATAATCCTCGGAAGAGAGAGGACAAGGGCCATGGCCCTCAGGGAGGCTCAGCACAGACGCGGCGTCTCTGGCACTTCCCGGGGCTTCGGCCAGGTCGCTCTGGCTCTCCTGCTCCCCACAGGGCGGATTCAGCAGCTCATCCCAAAGTCTGGCAAAGTGTGGCCAGGGGACAGCGCCATGGCTTTGTGCTTCAGCTGAATGCTAACGACGGCCGGATTGCACAGAACCTTGGCTGGCCCTGCCGTGGGCTGCCACAACTGCCTGCACACGCGCCCAAGACGACCCGGACGTGGGACAATTGCGAATCGACCGCCCAGGAAAGCCTGCTGCATCCTTACCGCGGAGGAAGAAGGCGAAGTCAGGGGAAAGATAAAGCACAAGACCCGGTTCCCACCCCTTGCTTAGCTCCGTCTCTGGCCAAAACCCAAATGGAGAACGAGACAGTGGAGCAGCCTGCTCCCTGATTTAGGGCCAAGGGCCCAGGCCCCGGGCCCTGTAGCTGCGGCCGCGCCACCTGCATTCCTTCCCCTAAGGAGCCCCAAGCCCCTCAAACAACCGCTGCACTCCTGTCCTCAAAACCGCCCAGCAAAGCCAGACCAGGACTGATTTCCACCACTCGTCCCGCACTCCTGCCTCCCTCCGCCCAAACACCACCCCCACCTGCCAGAACCAGAACCTCAATACTTCTGCACCCCAGAAGGAGATATCCACACTCAAAATGCAGGACATAGGCAAAGACAATGGGGGAAGAGGGAAACGTCGACGTCTAGGACCCAGAAAGTCTTTCTGTCACGTGCAAGAGCAGCCAGATTCAGAAGACTTCAGGGGCCTCTATAGTCACCCTGGAGGGCAGGGAAAGAAACGTGAATTGGTCCCAAGCCTGAAAGGTATACTTGGGGCACCTCAGGAAGGAATGTACAAAACAATTTAGACAGGTAGGGTATACATTTCCATCCACAGGGACCCATCTGTAAAAAAAAAAAAAGCAAAACCCTCACTGCAGAAAACAAATCTTTAAAAAGCAAGACGGGACAACTAGGACGGGAGGTCCAAATCTCAACTGGAGAAAAGACCTCCCTGCAAAGGAAAACGGAACAGAGGGAAGCGGGAGCTTCAAAAAGTCTTTGAGCATCCATAAAACAGAAGCAGATTTCAGAGGGTATTAAAAAGCAGACACCTAAAATATGTTGTTCACAAGAAATTTTTTATGAAGTGGATTGACGCACACACACAGTAAATATAAGGAGCTGAAGCATTAACAAATGAGTACATAGGGAGAAGAAGAAAGGGAAAGGCGAAATAAGGGAAATTACATCACATGAAGAGGCGCAAAAGTCCTACCTATTACAGTAGAGAGAAAGAAGTAAGGAGATGAGCATTGTTTGAATGTTATTCACATCAGATTCAGTTCAGAGAAGGAATACGGAACACATTGATTTGGGTAGAGGCATTTATCTTATCCTACAGGAAATCAGGAAGGGAAAGAGTGAAAAAAGGGAGGGGGGATTGTATGGAAGGAAGGGAAGAAGAAAAGGCAGAAGAAGCAGGGGAAAGTGGAAAGAAAGGGCAAGAAGGTTGTTAAAAGGGAGGTAAATTGAGGAAGGCAATGGTCAGAAGCAAAACACTAGTCAGGAGGTACAGGGTGAAAGGAGAGACAACAATACAAACGGGGGTATATAGGAAACACAGAGTCATCATAAATGTGAATATAAATTGGATGAATTTTCCTATAAAATGGAAGTGGACAGGAAAATGAATAAAAAACCAGAATCCAATAGTATTTCATTTACAATAAACAAATTTGAAACAGAAAGAAATATAAAGAGTAAACATAAAAGACTGGAGCAGAGTATATTATGTTTCAACTAAAGGTAAAATAAAAGCAGGGATAAAAATCCTGATGGCAGGCAAAACAAAGGCAAAAATAGATCTAGTTTAAGAAGAGTAGCAAGGAAACTACATCGTGATAAAAGAAACCATAGACAATAAAATAATATTTTAAAAGCTAATCATTTATGCACAAAGTGGTATACCATCCAAATACTCAGGGGAGAAGTTAAGTGATTGACAGAAAGGAATAGACAGCAAGGTTATATTAATGGGGGACTACTCCCTCCCCCTCTCTGAACTAGATAAATCTAAACACAAAGTGAATAAAATATTTAGAATATGAAGAGAATTTTAGAAAACTTAAATAGGATAAACCTCTGGAGAAAAATGAATGGGGAAAGAAATATACTTATTGCTCAGTGGTGCATGACACCTACACAAAAACTGGCCATGTATTACCATATAAAAACCTCATGATGCAGTGGAGAAAGCCAGAAATATTAAATGCATCTTTTTCAGATAATGATGCAACAAAAATTCTGTATAATAAAGGGCCATGGAAAGATAGACTAGGGGATTTCCTGGAGCCAAGATGACGGAGTAAGCAGTAAATATCTCTCACTATTCCTTATGGATCTCTAAAAACCCAGAAAATATTGCCCTGGAAGAACCCTGGAAAAGCTCAGGATTAGGAAGGTAAACCGCAGCAGCAGTCTTTTAGCCCAGGAAGCTTGGGAGATTAACAGTAAATGTTCTTCTCACTCTGGTGAAAAAAGAGTTGTATAGGACAGGAGGCATCCCAGCAAGTCAGAGGCAAGTCCTTCCTCAGCAAACCAGTGGGATATCCTGAGTTCCAGTTTAATGAAGCAGGAAATCATTGGCACCAATACCCACCCACCCTACCCCCCTGATTGCATTGGCACAGGCAGAGGAATCAGTTGACTTCAGCTCAGAAAACTGCTATATGCACTGAAAGGCAGGCATCCTCCAGCAGTCAAACTTCTCAGTGCTTTAGTATAACTCCAGGCTGGCAGGCATCCTCCAGGGGCCAGATACCACTGCACCCCTATAACTTATGTGTTGCTGATCCCAGCTTAGCACTAGGTAAGTTTTCAGACCCTAAAACCTCCAACTGCCAGCACCTGAAGCCCTAGCACACAAAGTCAATGACCAGGTCCTTGACCCCCAGCACAAGAAACTTCTTGTCTTCTATATGACTAAAGAAAGATCCACCTTTTAAGGGATTATTCATATGAATATGTTGTTGTGAAGATCTTCCCTGACCTTAGGCCCTTTGATGGGCTTAAGTGACTCTGAGAACCTTCCCTGATTTGAAAGTATACTCTTCCCCCTAATAGGCTGAATGTGGTCACATGGAGCCTGTGGTGGAAGGCTTATTCTTCAGTAACAGCCACGACTTACTACTTTGTGACTGGTGAGTGGGGCAAGAGGGCTGTGACATTCTCTGATCCAGGAGAAGGCTATATATACCCTGATGTGAGTCTTTGCTTTGGGGATCACTTTGGGAAGAGTTGTGTGATTTGTCCAGATGAAACTCTGGGTAGCCATTGAGCCCCTCCAACTTTGAAAAACCCAGATGCTGGTGCTTCCCTCTCTGGTAACTGACTATGGATGTAATGGTAAGATGGTTGGAAGCCTGTCTGCTGATCTGTTTCTTTGTCTGCTTGTAACTTCTGTTTGTATTCTCTTTGCATTTTCTGAAGTTCAGGGTGCTCATTTTTTCCCCTGAACTACGTAAATGATATACATTTGATTCATTAAAGTAAGACTGTTAACCCATTTTGAGTTACTTTCCTTTAGAAAAGCATATCTAAAAACCTGTGCTAGCAGCTATCTTGGGTATGCTAGGGTGCTTGCTGATATATATGGCTAGAAGTTGAAAATGTTATATTATGAATAACTTGCTTGACATGCACTGTTTGGAAATTAATACTATTTTAAAAGAGACAATTATGAGAACTACATTTTGATAAAAGCTACCATAGAGAATGAAGTAATATCAGTACTCAATATATATGCACCAAATGGCACAGCATTCAAATGCTTGAAGGAAATGTTTTAAAAGTTTCAGGAGGATAGAGTAAATCTAAGCTACAGAGATACCTCATTTTACTCCTCTCAGACCTAGATAAATCTAATTTTAAAAAAATAAGTTAAAAAGAAGTTGAGGACATAAAGAGACTTTTAGAAAAGTTAGATATGATAGACCTCTGGATAAAATTTAATGGGAATAGAAAGGATTATGCCATTTTTTTCTCAGGCATACATGATAACTTTACAAAACTTGATGTTGTATCAAAGCATTAAAAATATTCCAAACAAGTACTAAAAAGCTGAAATATTCAATGAATCATTTTAGGAAAGGATTGCATTTAAAAAAGGATCTTTGAAACTTAGATGAAAAAATAATTGAAAACCAATGTATTACTGAACAATGAATTAGTCAAAGAACAAATCATAGAAACAATAATTTAATTAAGTGATAATTATATGAAATATCAAAATTTGTGACTGAAAATAAATCAGTAGTTTTCTTTTTATTTCTTTTCTCTCTAAATCAACAAAAGACTGATCAATGAATTGGACATACAACTCAAGAATACTAGAAAAAGAACTTATTAAAAATCTCCAACTAAACACCAAATTTAAAATCCTGAAAATCAAAGAAGAGTTTTAAAAATTTAAAAGAAAAGCTATTTAGCTAATAAATAAAACTAGGAGTAGTTTTTTTTGGGGGGTGGAGGCAATAAAATACATAAATCACTAACTTGATTTTTTAAAAAGAAAAAACAAATTTCCAATACCCAAGATGAAAAGAGTGAATGCACAACCGATGAGGATGATATTGAAGCAAATACTAGGAATTATTTTACCTAATTATATGCCCCTTAAACTGATCATTTAATGAAATGGATAAATATTTATAAAATATGAATTGTAAAATGAATAGAAGAGTAGATAAAGTATTTAAATAATCTCATCTTAGAAAAGAAAAAAATGAAGAAGCTATAAATGAACTCGCTAAGAAATGCCTCCCAGGATCAAATGGATTTACAAGTGAATTCTGCCTAATTCTAATATTTAAGGAACAATTGATTCCAAAATTATATGAACTGTTTCAAAAACTAGGTAAAGAAGCAATCTTACGCCCATTCCTTTTATGGCACAAATATGGTTTTGATATGTAAGTCAAGGAGAATAGAGGGGAAAAAATATAAAGAATACTATAGACTAATTTTTCTAATGAATTTTGATTCAAAAGTTTTAAATTAAATAGCAGCAAGGAGATTACCACAACAAATCACAAAACTCATACTTTATTACCAGGTAAGACTTATAACAGGAATGCAAAGTTGTTTCAATATTAGGAATACTATCAGTATAACTGATCACATCAAGAACAAAAACAACAAAATCCTATTAATATTTAAATAGTTTAAAAAAAAGCTTTTGATAAAATAAAATACACTTTCTATTTTAAAATACCCTAGAGAGAGTAGGAATAAATGGAGTTTTCTTGTAATGATAAGTAATATCAATTTAAAACCAAAAATAGACACCGTTTTGCCCAATATGTAAGAAGGAGAAGAGGATCATATCCTATCCTATCCTGTCCTATCCTATACTACCCTACTCTATCCTATCCTATCCTACCCTACCCTATCCTATCCTATCCTATTCTGTCCTGTCCTATGCTATCCTATCCTATCCTATCCTATCCTATCCTATCCTATCCAATCTTATCCTACCCTATCCTATCCTATCCTATCCTGTCCTGTCCTGTCCTGTCCTGTCCTGTCCTCTCCTATCCTGCCCTGTCCTATCCTATCCTATCCTACCCTACCCTATCCTATCCTATCCTATCCTATCCTATCCTATCCTTTCCTATCCTATCCTATCCTATCCTATCCTATCCTATCCTATCCAATCTTATCCTACCCTATCCTATCCTATCCTATCCTATCCTATCCTGTCCTGTCCTGTCCTGTCCTGTCCGGTCCTATCCTATCCTATCCTATCCTATCCTATCCTATCCTATCCTATCCTATTCTGTCCTGTCCTATGCTATCCTATCCTATCCTATCCTATCCTATCCTATCCTATCCTGTCCTGTCCTGTCCTGTCCTGTCCGGTCCTATCCTATCCTCTCCTATCCTGCCCTGTCCTAT
>CM053596.1:8999422-9015947 GCA_028646575.1 Pseudocheirus occidentalis | reverse complement strand
GCTTTCTATTTTTTCATTTCTTTGTAACTGTTTAATAGTATCTTGGTTTCTCATAAAGTCATTAGCTTCTACTTGCTCCACTCTAATTCTGAAGGAATTATTCTCTTCAGAATGCTTTTGAGATTCTTTTTGCATCTGGGAAATTCGACTTTTTAAGGCATTCTTCTCCTCATTGGCTTTCTGGGCCTCTTTTGCCATTTGAGTTAATCTATTCTTTAAAGTGTTGTTTTCTTCAGTCAGGTTGTTGACTCTCTTTTCATGATTTTCTCACATCTTTCTCATTTCTCTTCCCAATTTTTCCTCCACTTCTCTTATTTGGTTTTCAAAGTCCTTTTTCAGTTGATGTATAGCTTCTAGGTGTTCTTCAGTTGTCTTGGAAGCATTTGGTGTGGGAGTTCTGAGTTCTGGGCTCTTTACCTCCCGTTCCATGCTTTGACCCTTTTTACCCACAAAAAAAGGATTCTAGAGTTTTATTGGTGTTTTTATTTTGCTTCCTCTTCCACATGTTGGCCAGCCAATTAATTGGTTGTTTTTTTTAGGTCTGTGAAACTCTGCTTCCAAGGGGGGAAGCTCTGTTCCAAATCGCTGGGGTTTTCCCCACTGCTGGAGCTATTAGGGGGGTGTTTCAAGTCCCTCCAGCTTTGGCTTGCTGAAAGTGCACCCCAGGACCACCACCCAAGACCACGATCCAGATCCAGTCCACTCAACGCAAGAGCACTTGGCCTTGATCGATTGATTCAGCCCCCATGCAGAGTCTGCAGGTCAGGGGCTCTGAAGCAGCCTGGTAGGGGTGGCCACCAGTTCCAGCAGTTCCCTTCCCCCACTGCTTCCTTGCCCCGGGGGTGGATTGGCTGAACTGCTTTACCACCCCAAAATTAATTGTCAAAGTTTCACTTTCAAAATTAATTGTCAAAGTTTCACTTTCACTAACCATCTCTGACGATTTTTAGATCCCCTTAGGCAGGTGCTTTAGATTTTCTTTGAAGTTGACTCAAGCTGGGATTTGGGAGACTCAGCTCCTCCAGGCTTCCCTGGGGCCTAGCCTGGCCGGGGCTGCGGTTTTCAGCTGGGCAGGTCTCTGTTTCAGAGCGAGCTGCCCATCTTCCATCCCAGTTCCTCACACCTTGGCAGATGTGGAGGTGCTGGTGGCTGTAGATCTCTCCTGCAGACTGGCTGTGGTGGCACTCGGCTCAGCTCAGCCCAGCTCCTTCCCACCGCCCCAGGCCTGGCCTCAGTCTCGGCTTCAGGCTGTTCCAGCCTCCATTCTGTCTGCCACGATGAGCCCCTGCTGCCGAGCTGCCTTCAGCTAGAGATGTGTTCTCTGTATTTTTGTGAGTCTGAGAGTCCCAGACTTTCTCTGGGCTCATGATTCTATGGGTGTTTAGGGTGTCGGTGTGCAATAGTATCATTTTCTCAGAAGATTCTACTGGTTTGAAAATCTTCCAGCAATGGGTGGGTGTACCTGTTGCTTCAAAAATCAGTAGCTATGTCATTCATATTTTTAAATTCATTTTTTGAATTTGATCTGAATAAGATCATGAATTGGAATGTGATGTGGAAGACATGAGGCTAGTAAAACCTTACACCACATTAAGAGAGTTATATGGTCCAGGGCTAGAGAGGTCATGGTCTGAATATATTGTAACATAGTCAAACTGCTTTTAAGACATGATGTACAGGTCTGCACGACACAGTTTAAAAAGACATTTTTAACCAGAAATTTTCCTGAAGAGAACAGCCAAGATAGAGAAGAGTCTTAAGGTCATTCCATAAAAGTTCTAAAAGAGTGTCATGTGAATTGCAGATCTTATTGCTATGTTTGGTTCCAAAGGGAAATAGGCCATATATTGGTTGTTTTTGTAGCCTACCAAGAAATACGTTTCTCCTAATAATTCGTATCTAAACTATGAAAATTTGTCAATCAAAGTCATATTTCTAATAAAAATATTTTTGTAATTCCTATAGGTCCTGATGTTTAGCAGACTTTTTTTAATTGTTGAGAAATTTTGTCTTTATACTGGCCAACTTTCCACCATTTGCTCATTTTTTGGTTATTCCTCCATATCCATATTAAGATCTGCATTATATTGACAAGAATGTGCACCTCAATGCTTAGAGACAGTAGATGAGTAAGAGATGCAGACAAGCAGTGTGAATACTCAATAAAAGGCTGCACATGGAGCACAGAAGATGTAGATTAAAACTCTGCATTTGATACCAGTTGACACTGAGGGTCCCTCAAAGCAGTAGGGAGCTCTGTAAGACTAGTAGTCTGAAGGAGTTCATGAGATGTGTTAGAGGAAGAGGTGCCCACAATGATTAAAACTCAAGTCCTTATCCTGAAATTTGTCAGTTTCTGTTCCCTATCCTTTGACAGATGTCTGTCCAGGTACTTGATCTTTCATATAAGGAAAGAAAAAGATAAACATAGGACAAAATCATTCCTTGTGTAGTCTACCAAGTAGGTCACTCTTCCTAGCTCAGTGTCCTCTATTCTTTAATGCAGTCCCCATTTCAGATGCTGGATGCATGATGGAACCAAGATAAAGTCTTTCAAGTGATAGCTTTAGGCAATTCACCCAAACAGGTGCATCAAAGGGTGCTCCATTGAGCGACCAATTATGTACTTTTAGTTACAGACATGCCCTAGTGTTCTAGAACCATCTGAGAGAAAAGAACTTTTCTAGATTTGAATTCTCAGAGCCACAACTAGTTCTTAATGAAAATGTATGCATTATCATTTTCTGTGATAAAGTTTAGACAGGTTTGGCAGTTGTGGTGCTTGAGGTACAGGTTGAGGTGCTGTTGTGAAAGCCTTGAAAACCCCTGTGGCATTCAATATGAGCCAGACTGATTATTAATGATGGAACCAAGATAAATTCTTCCCAGTGATAGTTAACTCTGGGTAAGCGCACTAAACAGGTGCACCATAGGATCTACTGAGTGAGCCAATTGTATATTTTTAGTAGCAGACATGCCGTAGTGTTCTAAAATCTTCTGAAAAAAGAACCTTTCTGGATCTGAATTCTTAGTGCTACAATTAGTTCTTTTTTATTTTATATTAATATACTTTATTATTATGTTGTAGTTACAATTAATTATATATCTAAGAAAATGATAATTGTATGATTAATTATAATATTAATATTTACATAATTATGATTTTAAATAATCTATATATGTGTGATCAATATGCTAACAGATTAGATGTTTATAAAAATCATAATTCCTTTCATAATATATAGAATTTATGTCAGTAAATAGACAGGAGCTGTACATTTTTCACCAAAGACAGCCACTTTGACTTTTGAGGTCACATTTACAATAAGTGAATAGAGCCCCTAGATTTTCTTTCAACAGGTCCAGCAGCTGTCATTTAGTGACAAACTGTACCTTGCCATGTTTGAACTATGAGTGGGTGGAGGGAATTCGGGTAGTATTTTTTTAAGCTTTTACATGTTATGCAACATGAAGCATGCCTCATCATTAATGTGAATCACTCTGTATAATAAAATAAAAGCTGTTTTATGGATTAAAAAAAAGCCCATGTTAATTACCTTAGCCTTTTCCTTCCTGTTAGTGTTGAAGTCAGGTAACCATTCATATATGTGCTTTTTTTCCATAGACAAACAACCAAAGCTAATAAAAATGGCCCATTGAATTACATCAATTGTTAACAGACACTGCAGCTATCTATCTGCCAAAAATATTGTGGGTTAACACTAACGGTCATTCAAGTCAAGGGCAGACTTGGGAATCTTGGCCTTGAATTCTCATGGCGTTAGAGATGCAGGGTTTCTAGCTATGCTCATGATTGGCAGGTAGCATTTAGGTTTTCATTCTTCTCTGGTTCTTTGGTTTTCTTCCTAGCTTCTTTTCATTTGAGTAGGAGGCTTCAGGGAACATGGAAAAAAATACAGTCAAGTCAGAGGACCTCCATTCAGATCTTATTTTCAATGCTTAAAATACATATATACACATATATAAATTTCTCTATATGTATAGATATAGATATTATATGCATATGTATTTTATTTGTATTATGTATAATAGATAGATAAATAGATAGTAATGGGTATTATATTAGGAAAAACTCCACTGAGGTCTGTTTTCCCTTTAAAAAAAAACCAAGGTTATATTTATACATATACATCCCATATATGTATATATGTGTGTTTATTCCTGTAACACACAAGAATATATGTACATGTATAGACATATACAAACACATATATGTTCATATATGCATGCGTGCATGTATGTACACACGACCCTTAGATTTTTTTTGACATAGACATCAGTGGAGTTTTTCTAATATAATTCCTGTATTAAGGTTGTGATGCATTGGGTTTTGTTTTAAGGTGTGTGTGTGTGTGTGTGTGTGTGTGTGTGTTTCCCACTTATGATGATAAAATTCGAGTAAGAGGACACTAGACCCTAAGGTAACACCTTCTTTGGTGGGCTGGGAGGAAGGAAGGCAATATATGTTCCAAATCTGAATGCCTAATTCTTGAATCTCAGTGATGGAAAACAACATACTCTATGGTATAACTAGTTCTTAATGAAAATGAATACATTATGATTTTCTGTGATAAAGTTTAGACAGGTTTGGTACTTTTGGTGCTTGAGGCACTGGTTGAGGTGCTGTTGTGAAAGCCTTGAAAACTCCTGAGGCATCCATTATGAGCCAGATGGAGTATTTGAGATGAACATTTGTCCATATAGAAAAATTAAAGGACATTGCCAGAAGAGCAGGATGAATTGCTGGTTATTGGCATTTTCTAAGGACCTATAAATCCTATCATATTTGGTTCAGAGATATGTGGATTCGGATACCTCATACAGAAAACATTGCTATCTCTCTAATGCCATGTGAAACATACAAGTGACTGGATGGGGCAGCTAGGTGGCACAGTGAGTGGAGCACCGGCCCTGGAGTCAGGAGGACCTGAATTCAAATTCTCCCTCAGACACTTGATACACTGACTAGCCTTGTGACTTTGGGCAAGTCACTTCACCCCAATTGCCCTCCAAAAAGCAAAAAAAATGAGGGATAAAGTTAGTGCCTTCCTACATTGCTCTCACCAAAGCCCTTAAATGTCTTGCATATGACTATTTACAATATAGATGCTCCTTCTCTCAGTGGCTCATTGAAACTCATGGTCTCACCCCTGTTCAAAACTACCCCTCTGCATTTCTTTCTCTAGTTTCATTTAACAATTAATGGAGCATTTCTCTGGCCTCTGTCTGAGCATTAATATGCAGGAAGAGGGGGTGAGATAAAGAGAAAGCTAAATGGCCAGAGAACAAGGTTTTTCCTTTGTGAAAGCTGTACTAAAGACTACCAGGCCTGGGCAGGCTAGTGTCAACAGTAATCTCCATTTTATAACAGGTTAAGAGTAATGAGGACACTGTTCACACTAGAGATCCACTCTCTAACACTCTTTCAACAGAAGTCCAGAGCAAACAGTAGCCAGAGGAAGGATATATTGCAGAAAGGAAAATAATGGGCATTGGTTCAGGAATGTATTCTAATAGGAACAAGAAAAGATGATGATATTTTAAGCACCAATCCAAGAAACGCAGGCTTCAGATAGATTAATTTATTGTTTACTCAACTTTTGTGGTTCACTCCAATGCATACAGTGTAATCCTCTATGAGCAGTGCAAAATCCCCGAGTCAGTTAGACTGAAGAACACAAGAAGATGTCCTAGCCTTGCTGGCATCAGTGAGCTTGCTCTCTCCAATTGGGTCTTTGCCTCCTTCAACACTGAGATCCTATGATCATTCAAATGTCCTTCAAAGGATAAACCTGCCAAAGTCACTTTGTGGAATGAACCAGGTTGTTATGAGCTAGGAAGAGATAGACTGGCCATGACTCAACTTCACCTGGAAGGATTTCCATTAAGTAGTTAAAGTGAGCTTTTGAGAGAAGACACTGAACCAGAGGGTACATTTCTTTTTCCTGAACTGCTGGTATGTGCAGTACTAAGAATCTTGTCTTTATCATAGACTGCCTGAGAATGGTCTTATTGACATTTGTATCTTCTAGATGAGATTGTCAGCAGGAGGCCAGAAAATTTGTACAGTGCATTTCACATACATGGTTGTATGTATGCTAGTATACACTTGTTGAATGAAATGACTGAGTGCCCTCATTCAGAGAATCAATCAACAATCATTTATTAAGTGTTTACTACATACCAGACATTCTGCTAAGTACTGGGGTTACCAAGAAATGTAAAATATGGCACATGACCTTAAACTGGTGATATTGTATTTGGAGGAGATAATATTCAAACATCTTTTTAAATCAAAATCATAAACATGGTAATTGGGGCATAATCTCAAAGGAATGATACTAACCATGAGGGTACTTGTAAGGCCTTTTACAGAAGGAGAGGCATGGGCTGAATCACAAAAAAAGGCAATGTGGCCAGGACAGCAGGGAGAGCATCCCAGGTAGTCATCCCACTTAGAAATTCAGGAGAATATTCCCCTGCATCACCCACACTGCAAATTTCATATTGGTCAAGAGAATGGACGTTCAGGTCATGTGAAAATAAGGTGTTATGTTTCACAGACCAAATTGCCTGTGCCCTTGACCTTGTGATCTGGAATTAGTATGGTTGGATTTGGATCCTTCAGAGCTATAGGTTTTGTATGATTTGTTACTAACTTCAGATCTTCTACCCACTCCCTACAGGTGGCTACACAAAAATTACCGGCAGGTTCTGGCGCTGATGATTGCTGTGGAGGAGATCAACAGAGATCCCTGGCTGCTCCCTAATACTTCACTGGGATTTCACATCTACAATACCTATCATAGTGATGCCAGGACCTTGGAGAGCTCCCTGGGTTGGCTTTCAGGACAGGACTCCACCACCCCCGACTACTGTTGTCAGAAGCAGAAGTCCATGGCTATTATTGGAGGAGCTACATCTGCTCTTTCTGCCCAGATGGGGACACTTCTGGAGCTCTACAGATTCCCAGAGGTAGGGATTCTTGAACATATCATTCCTTGCCCATTTCTTTGAGGTGAAATGACTCATGTAGCATCACACAAGATAGAAAGGAGAACGGTGTAATGCCATGGACAAGCAACTTCCCCCCAAAATGCTACTGTGAATGGCTTTTAAGGTTCTGATTACACAGTGTAGTGAACACTGCATTTATTCCCTTACAAATCAAGGCAAACATTCACAACAAATCACAATATTATATTCACAACATTCCATCTTATCACAGAAAATCATAATATAATCTTCACAACTGCTTAACATTAGAATGGGCACATTGTTTTCACCAAAGCAGCTACTGTCTCTCTGTCTCTGTCTCTGTCTCTGTCTCTTTCTCTCTCTTTTTTAGGTGGCTTCACTCTCCTTGATTCTTCCTCCACCAGGACCTGGCCAGGAGGAAAATTCTTGATTCTGATTCCCTGTCCCTGGAACTGTTCTTACACACACACACACACACACACACACACACACACACACACACTCACACACACTGACTTCTTATCTCAGCCAACCAAAGGAAACAGAGTTCATGCCCTTTGTCTCTTTCACATGGGAGACAGAGTTCACACCTTCAGTTCACATGCTCTGCCTCTTTCATAGAAGTACTTAGCCCATAGTTACTAAGGACAAAGTTCCTACTAAATTAATTACCCTTAAGAAGGAAGAGAAGGTTTTTTTAAGTGCCTATTATGTGATATACATTTTGCTAAGGGATTTACAAATGTCATCATTGGACTCCAGTAACAACCCAGGAAGTAAAAGCTCTTATTCATCACTTTTTTACTGTTAAAAGAAATTGAGACAGAAAAGAGTTAAGTGACTTCCCCTGGGTCACCCACTTGATGGAAGCAAGATTTGAATTCAGATCTTCCTGCCTCCAGACTAAGCACTCTTATAATAGTTGTGGGGACCTTTTCCTCAACGTCACATGTGTCCCTTTAGGTCCTCAATTTCAGTCCCTTGACTAAATCCAAACTTTACAAAATTAATCCCCTTAATGAAAAGATTTGTTTCGTGAAGTTTGGATTAAGTGAAAGGGCCTCACTTCAGTTCCTAGAGGGCCACATGTCACCTCAAGCCCAGAGGTTCCCCACCCCTGCTCTAAACCATGCCACCTAGATGCCCTATAGTTATGTTTTCAGGTGGAATTTGATGTGAGGACTTTCTTACTGTAAGTCCAACACTATCAGACAGAATAATCAAAATGGATTCCATAACTCTATACCATTGGCATTAATGCTAGCATGCCACACCTTCCCTTATTCTAGATCACAGAGTCACCAGTGCAAGGATTTATTGTGACTGAGAAAATTTCTCAGCTGGTGTCCTGCTTTCTAATGGTTATTGTTCTAATTCATTCAGACTTCTTCCTAGACCTTGTCTTTATTCTTGACTTCTGCTGATATCATATTTATGGAGAAATTAAGTGACTTACCTGGGGCAACATAACTTGTAACTAATGGACACTAGATTTGAACTCTCATATTTCTGACACCAGAACCTATACTCTATCCACTGAGCAACCTACATGCCACATAAGTATTATGTGTTAAGGCAAGATTTGCACTGAGTGCTTTCTGACTCCAAATGAAGCACTCTCTCTCTCTGAGGTAGTATGGCCAGAATGGAATTCATTCTTCAAAAGGCCTTGGAAGACATCAGCATGACAGGCATTTCTACTGCCCATCCTATCCCATATCTTAGTGTCCCTGTGGCTCAGGAGTTATTGTCAAAAAAATTCCTCACCTGGTGGCTAAGTTTTTGACAGTTGTTCCAATTCAGTCAGGTTTCTTGCCAGACCTTGTCTTTCCATTTGAATTCCACTGGCATGTCCTCCACACACATAGATTTGCTTCCAGAGCATAACAGCATGAGACATGGGGAAAAGACTAATTCTTTTACAGAATAGATTGTAATAATTTACTTTTCAGTCCTGGAAAGGCCTTCTCAAATAAGCAGACCTGATTTTCTAATGTCAAAGACAACAAAAATTGAGGTTCCAAGAATAAAAAACTTCTGTCCACATTTACTTACAGATTTAGAGCTTGTGTTATTTTTTGCCTCTCATTAACACTTTCATAAAATGCTTTAATTGGCTATTTTCAGTTATATATTAAACTTCTTTCTAAAAGCTCAATAACTCTCTCTTGCTAACTGATATTAACTGATAATCCATAATAGGGAGACTTATGCTAGGGACTAAGGAGAAATAACATTAGAAAGACAAACCCAAACTATCTGGGTGAATCCTTGAAGCCTGAGATGACAAGTATCCAAGTATTGAATGGGAACCTCACCTGACACTGTGAATTTTGTCTGTGAGAGTGATCCCAGAGCCTGGAAAATGTACTGATTACATGATTTTTGGTAAATCACCTAAATGCTCAGATGTCTTGGTTATTCTAAACCTAAATGCTGCAGAAAAAGTGCTTACCTGCATTGGTAGAAGGACCCTCTTTACCCAAATGATCAAAGAGGTCTCTATTCTTTAAAAATGATTTATTTCAAAATGAGGTATCAATATTGCCAACAGAAGTGAAAGAATTATCTCAATTAAAATTAAAAATAATAATTAGCAGTTAAATAAAGTCATATGCATTATGAAATATCTTACTGGATCAATTCAACACTCCTAGGAATTGAGTGCTAATGTAATGCCCATTTTTCAGAAAAGGGACATAGTGGTTAACTGATTTGTCCAGGACACCTGCCTAGTAATTGTCTGACACCCAATTTGAATTTAGAATTTCCTGACTCTAGGCCTAGTGTCCTATCAATGTGACACCTAACTTCCTCAAAATGTGAATACATATTTATTCACCAGGTACTTTGCTGTTAGCAACACCATTTTTGAAAAATTCTGATTTGTTTGAAGAAATACTTTGTGATCACTAATATCTCTAATACATAAAAATAATGTGTGAGTTTTTCTCAGGAAAATTTTTTTGGGGTCAGAAACAAGGATAGTGAGTCAGGAGAAATCTGTAACTATTTGGAAAAGAATTAATGGAGGGTTCAAGGTGGTGAAAGATTTAAAACCAGTAGCATCACAGCATACTGTCTTCCCTTCTTTGTCCATAAGCTGACCTGATCTTAGGGTGATCAGCATTCCACCTAGTATCATAACCTCAAGCAACCCACTTTATTTTATCTCTAATAAGCTAGGGTAATTCATTGAGATTCCTTGCTATTCCCCAGGATCACTTTCATATAGCACAGTGAGACCCATCTTTCTTTCCCATGCAGATAAACTATGGGCCATTTGATCCTGCCCTGAGTAACAAGGCCCAGTTTCCTTCCCTCTACCAGATGGCCCCTCAAGATTCCTCCCTGCACCTGGGCATTGTCCAGCAGCTATTACATTTTAGCTGGACCTGGGTGGGATTGGTTGTTACAAATGACATGAGAGGTGAGAAATTTATCTGGGACATGGGAGAAGAGATGAGAAGGAACAAAGCCTGTGTTGCGTGGCCTTCACAGAGAAGATCCCTGTCAGTGAGAGACGCCATGCTGAATCCCAGGTAGATTTCATGCCCAAAATTATGGCATCATCAGCCATGGTGATCATTATCCATGGGGATACAGATTCTCTGATGATCCTGAGGTATTCTCAGCATCCCATTTTTGTACTTTGGAAGGTTTGGATTATCACATCACACTGGGATGTTATGGTCGTTATGGTTATCCTTTTTATGGAGCTCTCATATTTTCACATCAGATAAAAGAAATTCTTGGTTTCAAAGCATTTCTCAGGACAATAAACCCAAACAAATACCCAGGAGACGTTTTCTTTAAGAGCTTCTGGGTGTCCGCATTTGAGTGGCCAGATGAACCGACCAAACTGGAGTGAGAGGACTGTTCACCAAATGCTTCCTTGGAGATGCTGCCTTTGCACTATTTTGACATGACAATGTCTAGCTTCAGTTATTTTCTCTACAAAGCTGTGTATGCTGTGGCTTTGGATCTTCATGAAATACTCCATGCCAGATCTGAAATACACACTGTGAGAGATGAAGGGTTCCTGGTGCTTCATCAATGGCAGGTAATGTCTGCTGTTCCTGAGGAGATGTCTTTTGGTAGCCACAGTCTCACAAAATTGATTCTTTAGTTTTCCTTGGTATTGTCATTCTTCTTTCTTTTCCTTGACATATACCAGGCTCACAGATGAACAATCGCTGTTTCATGTGCTTTTCTTAGCTTAGTTTCTTTGGATGCCGTAAGAATTTGTTCACTAATGGCATTCACTAATGGCATTTGTTCACTCTGCCACACTAGGGGCTTACACCTATCTTTAAAGCATTGCTTTGGACCCTTTGTTCCTCAAGCACTGACTCTTCCACTCAGAACTACAGGGAAGATTTTCTGAAGACAAGTGCCTAGGAGAATACTTTGAATCCAATGCTGCTTGTCAAATTGGTTTGTAATGAAGTGACAAATGTTTTAGATGCAGGAATGTGATGAAATCTGTCCTCAGTAAAGTACAACGTCAAATCTCTTCAGCTAATTCTCTCTTTTACTCATTTATTATGGTTTAGAAATGGACCTTTTGCAGAAACTGTTCCCAGTTCCCAATGGACATAAAATACAGGATTCCAAGAAATTACTCATCATTGTGAGGAATGATAGTAGCATTAGCTTTGAATACCAAGAGAATTAAGGTCCTTATTTTAGAGCAGTGCTTGTCAACCTGGAGTCTACCATTAAACACTACCCCTCAAAGGGACCATAGATAATCATCAGAAGCTTCATGAATTCGGATGGGAAAATTGGACACTTAATTTTCATTAACTTCTAATCATAATTTAAAATTTTTTTCCATTTGGAATTAAATACAGGAAATATGCTTCTGAGAAGAGAGGCATAGACTACATTTTTCTCTAGAAAGGAACATGAAAAAATGTTAAGAACCCAGATTTTAGAAGAATCTCATTCACTTCCCAAATCCATATCTGAAGGCTCCTTTGTGTTTGTTATGACTCAATTAAAAATTTTTATTGTCATTCTTTTTAAAAAATATTTTAATGATAATTTAAAAATAGCAGTAATGATCTTTCTCCAATGGAATATAATCCAAATATAAAAACTGATCTTAATCACAATGAAATAACATTTAGCACATCTTACAATGTATGTCTCATGTCATCTCTTTATTCCATCACAACCCTCACAAGAGTATTAATTTCTGTCATCCATCCTCTGAAATCAAAATTGGCCATTGCATTGATAAACGTTCTGACATAATCCAGTGTGGTTTTCCTTTAAAATGTCATTTTCTTTCTTCTCCCTATAATGCAGTCTGCACCACCTAACCATGATCGTATCTGTACTGACATAATTCTGGGATATGCTGTCTCAGTTTCTCTCAGGTGGCCTTGCTCACAAGCCCATTACATGCTAAACTGAAATTCTCTAGCTGTAGTAAGTGACTGCTAGGTGACAGAGCATGTAAAGTATATAGAGGACTTGGGATCAGGAAGACTTCTTTTCATAAATTCAAAGCAGGTCTTCCACCCTCATGAGCTGTGTGACCCTGTCATGTTAGTTTTGGGGGGGTAGTTTTTGTCTCTATTCCTCATTTATAAAAGTGATATACAGAAGGAAGGCACAAATCACTCCAGCACCTTTGCCAAAAAAACCCCACATGATCCCAAAGAATTGCATATGATTGAAATAACTGAAGAACAGAAAACCCGGAAAGGCTTCATGTGTGGGAGCAGTAACCGACTTTGTGTCTGCCTCCCAGTCTACCTAACCATGCAGAGTCTAATTTACAGGAGGCCAATGAGCCCCTGTCGATTGTGGGCACAGCAACTTCCTTAAATCTTGTTCTCAGGCCCGTTGTGATCATCTCTGTCAATGAAAAGCACGCCAATATTCATGGAACAAATGGACCTCAGGAAGCCAAGGTCCAAAGTTCAGATCACTGGATGGGAACTGCTTTTGATGCATCTCAGCCTCAACATAAGCATTTGCTGGTGCTTATTGCACTTTGGTTTCTCCAAGCCTCACCCTCATTACAAGTCAAAGGAGCTCAGAAGCACTTACTGCTCACATGAGGGAGAGCCAAGATTGCTTGACACTAATTGACATGAGAGTGAGCCCTGAAGAACAGGAGTGATGAGGGACTTTGAATGAAAAGGTTTAACCAGCTTTCTTTTACTCATTTACCTGCTCACTTTCAGAATCACCAAATGGATACATGTTTGAGTAATTCCTGCTGGGATATGATTTAATTAATCTTAACTTTTAAAATATTAGAAGTATCATCATCATCATCATCATCAGCAGCAGCAGCAGCAGCAGCAGCAACAGTAATAATAGTAGTGGTAGGAGGAGGAGAAGCAGCTAACATTTATGTAGCACTCTAAAGTTTGCAAAGTACTTTACACAGATTATCTCATTGAACTCCCAAGCTAGCATTTAATGTGTTCAAGACAGCATCACAAGGATGGTAGCAGTTTTGTTCACCACCAATCTTTGTGTTTCCTTCTTATCTAAAAACTAGTAATAAGCAGAACTTTTGAAAAATGAATTCTATCATAATAAAACAATTTTCAGGCCTTGAGATTTATACTCCTTTAGTGATTCTTTCTGTTTATGATATGCTTAGAAAATATTCGTTTTGTGAGCAAATGAATGGTTGAGTGAATGGATAATAGAACATGTTCTGGATATGTAAAGGGTCCTGCCTGAGCCATTAGCCTTAACCCTGTTTTTCCCAGCCTGTGGACATGAATGAGTGACTCACTTCTTTCCCTCTCTAGCTGCATTCTTCTCTGAGGAATACTTCCTTCAACAACACTGTTGGGGACCAAGTTGTTTTGGATGAGGAAAAGAATCCTGTGGCTAAATATGATATCATGAACTTTGGGGCACTGTCTAATGATGTTGAAGTTCTCATGAAAGTGAGACAGTTTGTCCCCCAGTCTCTATTTGGTCAAAATTTTGCCATATCTGAGAATGACCTATATCAAAAAAGGATTGATTTCAAGGTGTGTACAAAAACTAGATTTCTTTGGATATTTCCTGGCACTTTAATTCATTTAGGTCTTCATTCATTTTTCAATCCACACTACTCTTCCCCCAAACTTTCTCTCTTAATCTTCCTGGAAGAAAAGTGAACAAATTATTATCATTTCAATTAAAAATTAACCAAATACATATGTAAATAAGATGTTGTTTGGTAACTAGAATTAGTCCAAAGGGCCAAATAGCACAAACAATTGAAGGCCGCTGTGGAAGAGGATAGAGACTTGGCATAGGTATCAGAAAAATGTAGGTTCAGTTTCAGCCCTTCACATCAATTGGGTCTCAGACTCTGGGCAAGTCTCTCAACTTCTCTATCCTCCATACAACCCTAAATCTGTTGATCTGGTGCCAATCTCTATAGACTGTTGGAATATTTTTTTACTAGGAATTCCTATAAAAATGAAATCACAGATTTGATCCATCCATTCTCCCCCTCCTTAATGTGTCCAAAATAATTGCTATACAAAATAAAAGGCATTCTCGTTAAAGATGAGGAAGAGGACTAAAACACAGTCTTAAACACATGAAATTGTTGAGACAACAGGCAAATAATCAAGACATGTACGGGATAAAATAAAGATAATCGCAATGAGAAAGTCTGATCTTGTGTTCAGGCAACAGTATAGAATTTAGTAGTGATTGAATTGATTTCTTCTCTTAAATTAACTCAATGCCCCTGGCAGCTAACATGAGGTTAATCATTCATTAAGTTATGAGTTTGATTATTTTCAGTGCATTGAACTATGGATGCAGATATTTCTTTCATTCTTGAAAGCCTTCTAGACACAGTGTGCCCTACTCTTTTTTATTATTAAATTGTTTTTTATTGACTTGTTTTTTTTACTTTTAGCTTACAATGTTCTGTTCCAGAATCACTTGAGTTTCAGAGTTTTCTCCCCTTCCTCCCCACACCTAACCCCCAACATGGTGCCATACAATCATGTATAGGCTCTGCACACTCTTTCACATTGTACAATAGTCTGGTTGTATAGATGTTGTATCCAGTGGAGTGAACAATGGAAAAGAGAAACAAAACCAAACATAGAAAAGAATGATAGCATGTATTGTTTCAGTCTCCATTTAAACTCTGGTCTTTCTAGATCTTTCTCTCAATGTAGACATCTCCTTCCATCCTGAGACTTGTAGAGTTGTCTTTTAACTGTGTGTTGCTGAGAAGAGTCCAGTTTATCAAGGTTGGTCGTCACACATATGATGTATCTGTGACTGTGTACAAATTTTTCCTGGTTCTTCTCTTTTCACTTAGCATCAATTAGTATAAGCCTCTCCAGGTAATTATGAAGTCCATCTCCTTCCCATTTCTTATAACACAGTAGTATTCCATCACATTCATGTGCCATAAATTGTTCAGCTATTCCGCAATTGATGGGCATCCCCTAAATTTCTAGTTTTTTGCCACAACAAAGAGAGCTGCAATAAATATTTTTGTACATATGGGATCGTTTCCCACTTCTATGATCTCTTTGGGATACAATGCCAAAAGTGATATTACTGGGTCAAAGGGCATGCAATTATTTATAGCCCTTTGGGCATAGTTCCAGATTGCCCTCCAGAATGGTTGTATCAGTTCACAGCTCCACCAACAATGCATTAGAGTTCCAATTTTTCCACATCCTCTCCAGCACTTGTAATTTTTTTTGTTTTGTCGTCTTAACGAATCTGACTGGTGAGATGTGGTACCTCGAAGTTGCTTGATTTGCATTTCATAAATCAATAGTGATTTAGAGCATTTTTGTATATGCTGAAATACATCCTTAATTTCTACTTCTGTAAATTGCCTGTTCATATTCTTTGACCACTTGTCAATTGGGGAATGACTTGAAATCCTGTAAATGTTACTTAATTCCCTGTATATTTTAGAAATGAGGCCTTTATCAGTAAATATTCTTTCCCAATTTCCCAGTTCCCTCTTAATTTTGGTCACATTAGCTGTGTTTGTACAGAAACTTTTCAATTTGATATAATCAAGATTATGCATTTTGCATTTAATAATGCTCTCCAACTCTTCTTTGGTCATAAAGTCTTCCCTACTCCGTAAATCTGACAGGTAAACTATTACTTGCTTCCCCAGATTATTTAGAGTATCAGCCTTTATACCTAGATCATGCATCCGTTTTGATTTGACTTTGGTGTATGGTGTTAGATAATGGCCTATGCTCAGTTTCTTCCATACTATATTCCAATTTTCCCAGCATTTTTGTAAAATTGTGAATTTTTAACCCAGAAACCAGGGTCTTTGGGCTTATCAAACGGTATATTACTATAGTCATTGACTACTGTGTCTTTTGTACCAAATCTATTCCATTGATCCACTACTCTATTCCTTAGCCAGTACCAGGCAGTTTTGAGGACTGCTGCTTTATAATAGAGATTAAAATCTGGTACAGCTAAGCCACCTGCCCTAACATTTCTTTTCATTAATTGCCTCAATATTCTGGACTTTTTGTTCTTCCAAATG
>CM053596.1:8953473-8998922 GCA_028646575.1 Pseudocheirus occidentalis | reverse complement strand
ATTCCTTAGCCAGTACCAGGCAGTTTTGAGGACTGCTGCTTTATAATAGAGATTAAAATCTGGTACAGCTAAGCCACCTGCCCTAACATTTCTTTTCATTAATTGCCTCAATATTCTGGACTTTTTGTTCTTCCAAATGAATTTTGTCACTATTTTTTCTAGTTCTATAAAGTAATTTTTTGGTAGATTGATTGGTATGGCACTAAATATATAATTTAATTTAGGTAAAATTGTCATTTTTATTATATTAGCTCTATCCAGCCATGAGCAATTGATGTTTTTCCGATTAGTTAGATCTAATTTTATTTGTGTGAAAAGTGTTTTGTAGTTGTGTTCATAAAGGTACTGGGTTTGTTTTCGCAGGTAGATTCCCAGATATTTTATAATGTCTACAGTAACTTTAAATGGGGTTTCTCCTGCTATCTCTTGCTGTTGGACTTCATCGGAAATATAAAGTAATGCTGAGGATTTTTGTGGGTTTATTTTATATCCTGCAACTTTGCTAAATTTATTTTTTATCTCAAGAAGTTTTTTACTTGATTCTCTAGGATTCTCCAAGGACATCATCATGTCATCTGCAAAGGGTGATAGCTTAGTCTCTTCTTTGCCTAATTTGATTCCTTTGATTTCTTTTTTTTCTCTAATTACTACTGCTAACATTTCTAGTACCAGATTGAATAAGAGGGATGATAGTGCACATCCTTGTTTCACCCCTGATCTTATTGGAACTGCTTCTAGTTTATCCCCATTGCATATTATACTTGCTGATGGCTTTAAGTACATGCTACCTATTATTCCAAGGAAAACTCCATTTATTCCTATACTTTCTACTGTTTTTTTTAATAGGAATGGATGTTGTATTTTGTTAAAGGCTTTTTCTGCATCTATGGAAACAATCATATGGTTTCTGCTAGTTTTATTGTTGATATGGTCAATGATACTGATGGTTTTCCTAATATTGAACCATGCTTGAATTCCTAGAATAAATCCAACCTGGTCAAAATGTATTATTCTAGTTATAAGTTGCTGCAGTCTTTTTTGCTAATATTTAATTTAAGATTTTTGCATCTATATTCATGAGGGAGATTGGTCTATAATTTTCTTTCTCCGTTTTGTCTCTCCCTGATTTATGTATCAGTAACATATTTGTGTCATAAAAAGAATTTGGTAGAACTCCTTCCTCACAAATTTTCCCAAATAGTTTGTAGAGTATTGGGATCAATTGATCTTTAAATGTTTGATAGAATTCACTAGTAAATCTTTCTGGTTCTGGGAAATTTTTTCCTAAGGAGTTCTCTGATAGCTTGTTCAATTTCTTTTTCTGAGATGGGGTTGTTTAAATAATTTACTTCCTCTTCATCTAGTCTTTGCAACTTATATTTTTTTGTAAATATTCATCCATTTCACTAAGATTGTCAAATTTATGTGCATACAGTTGGGCAAAATAATTCTGAATTATTGTTTTATTTTCCTCTTCATTGGAGGTACATTCATCCTTTTCATTTTTGAGACTCAGAATTCGGTTTTCTTCTTTCTCTTTTTTATCATATTGACTAAGGGTCTATCATTTTAATCGTTTTATTTGCAAAGCTAGCTCTTAATTTTATTTATAAGTTCAATAGTTTTCTTATTTTAAATTTTATTAATCTCTCCTTTTGTTTTCATTATTTCTAATTTAGTATTTAATTGGGGTTTTTCAATTTGTTCTTTTTCTGGCTTTTTCAATTGCATGCCTAATTCATTGACCTCCATTTTCTCTAATTTTTTCATGTATGCATTTAGGGATATAAAATCCCCCCTAAACACTGCCTTTGCTGCATCACACAAGTTTTGATATGATGTCTCATTATTGTCATTCTCCTGAATGAAGTTACTGATAGTTTTTATAATTTGTTGTTTGGCTCACTATTCTTTAGGATTAAATTTAGTTTCCAATTAATTTTTATTACATATAATTTTTATTTCATTATGATCTGAGAATGATGCATTTAATATTTCTGCATTTCTGCACTGAATTGTGAGGTTTTCATGCCCTAGTGCATGGTCCGTTTTTGTGTATTTGCCATGTACTGCTGAGAAGAAGGTATATTCCTTTTTGTCCCCATTCAGTTTTCTCCAGAGATCTATCATGTCTATCCTCCCTAAAATTCTATTTGCGTCCCTAACTTCTTTCTTATTTATTTTGAGGTTAGATTTATCAAGTTCTGAGAGGAGAAATTGAGGTCCCCCACTAGTATCGTTTTGCTATCTATTTCCTCCTCTAATTCCCTTGACTTTTCCTTTAGGAATTTGGATGCTATACCACTTGGTGCATGTATGTTAAGTAATGATATTGCTTCATTCTCTATGGTTCCTTTTAGCAGGATGTAGTTTCTTTCCCTATCCCTTTTAATTAGATCTATTTCAGTGTTTGCTTTATCTGAGATAAGGATTGCTACCTCTGCCTTTTTTTCCTTTAGCTGAGGCATAATATATTCTACTCTATCCTCTTACCTTTACCCTATGCATATCCCCTTATTTCAAATATGTTTCTTGTAGACAGCATATTGAAGGATTGTGTTTTTTAATACATTCTGCTATCTGCCTCTGTTTTATGGGAGAGTTCATCCCATTCACACTCACAGTTATGATTACTATCTGTGACTTTCCCTCCATCTTATTCCCCTCCCTGTTTATATCTTTATGTCTTCTTTTACCCTTTCCCTCCTTAAGAATTTTCCCTTTGACCACCACCTCCATCAGTATTCCCTCTTTACTACCCTTTACCCTTGCTACTCTTCCCCTCCCTACTGAATACCCTCTCCTTCTTACACCCCTACCCCCTTATCCCTTCTATTGCCTGTAGGGCACAATAGATTTTTATTCTTAACAGAGTATGTTATTCCTTCCTTGAACCCAAACCAATGTTAATAAATTTCATCCACTTCTCCTCTCCCTCCCTCTTTCCCCTTTATTATTAGGAATTTTTGTGTCTTTTCATGTTAAATTCTGAATTTAACAATTTGTATTGATCCCTCTTTAAGTCAGAACCAATGAGAGTAACGATCATATGATGCTCATCTCCTTCTTTCCCTCCCCTCCAGTTTAGTATGTTTTTATGCCTCTTCTTGTGGCATAATTTGCCATCTTCTGCCTCTACCTTTCCTTTTATCCCATTGCAATCCCTTTCTTCCCCTTAATAGTTTTTTTAATCTTCAGGTTAGTTCAATTATACCCACACCCACACAAAAAGATCTGTGTACATCTCCTTTATGTGTCACAATACTTATACAAATTTCAGTACTGACAGGTATCTGCTTCTCATAAAGGAATGTAAACAGTTTGTTCTTATTGAGTTCCATGTTGTGTGCATGTGTGAGCATCTGAGTGTGTATGTGTATATGTGAGTGTATGTTTTCCTTGTTTACCTTTTTATGTCTTTTTGGGTCTTGTAAGTGGAGATCAAATTTTCCATCGAGCTCAGTCTTTTCCATAAGGAAACTCTGGAAGTCCTTTATTTCATTAAATGACCATCTCCTTGCCCGAAAATATATGCTCAGTCTTGCCGGGTAGTTGATCGTTGGTTGCAGTCCTAGTCCTTTTGCTTTATGAAATATCACATTCCATTCCCTCTGATCTTTTAATGTAGCAACTGCTAAATTCTGTGTAATCCTGACTGTAGTTCCACGATATTTGAATTGTTTCTTTTTGGCTGCATTCAGTATTTTCTTCTTGACTTTGTATCTCTGGAATTTGGCTACTATATTTCTTGGAGTTTTGAATTTGGGAACTCTTTCAGGAGGGGATCAGTGAATTCTTTCAATAACCATTTCTCCTTCTGATTCTAGAATCTCAGGATAGTTTTCTTTGATGATCTCTTGGAGGATGCTGTCTAGACTGATTTTTTTTCATCATGGTTTTGTGGTAGGCCAATGATTCTTAGGTTGTCTCTCCTGGATCTGTTTTCCAGGTCAGTTGTTTTTTGAGTGAGATATTTTGTCCTTTCTTCTAATTTTTCAATCTTTGTGTTTTGTTTGACTTACTCTTGCTGCATCATAGAGTCCTTAGCTTCAGTTTGTCTGATTCTAATTTTTAGTGAATTATTTTCCTCAATTAGCTTTTGGATTTCCTTTTCCATATGTTCATCTTTTCATTTTTAGGGAGATATTTTCTCCACTTAGATTTTGAACCTCCTGTCCTAGTTCTCCAATTTTACTTTTTAAAGATTTGATTTCTTCAGTGATATTTTTGAATTTATCTCCTACCTCTCTAATTTTGTTTTTAAAATCTCTTTTGAGATTCTCCAAAAAGGCCCTTTGGGCTTGAGGCCAATTCACGTTTCCTTCTGTGGTCTCCAGGGTGAGTATAGAGTCCATGTTGTCTTCTGAATTTGGTTGTTCTTGCTCAGTATAAAAATATTTGACGGTCCTAGCCTTTCCAGTTTCTTTCTTCCCCATTGTGAGCACTTATGTTGTGGATTTTTAACGTGGCTATCTGCTTCTGTGGTGTTTAAGTACTGAGCTTCTCAGGCTGGGAGGTAGGGGCTTGGTAGCTGTAGGCTCTGAATGTGAGGACTGAGGCCAAGATCAGGACTTTCAATGATTTCCCTGAGCTACCTTGAGGCTTACAGAGTAACTTATGGTCTGGCTCCTTCGGGTTTCAACCTCTGTGTCTCTGGGCTACAGCTTAGGCAGGTTCAGTAGCTGGAAGGCAGAGGGCCAGGCTGAAGTCCTTGTTAGGGCCTGCTGGCTCCACACTCCTGAGCTTAGGCTCCCTACTGTCTTCATTCCCCTTTCCTCAGCCATGCCCAAACTTAAGGCTGTTTCCACTAATTCAAGATTTTACTCTGGGTGGGGCATTTAACTCCAGAATGTTCTGGGTCAGGGAGGTAGGATCAGAGCAACTAAACTGTTCCTCCCTTTTGGCATCTGAAAGTTTGGGTGTATGATTTTAAACATGCAGGATGCCCCAGGGAAAGCTGATGACCCTGCTGTGGGCCCCGAGTTTTTTCCTACCCAGTTCGATGATCCTCTGTCCTGTGGTGAGATGGCTGCAAATCCCTTTGGCTGGGTGAGTCTGCTGGCTGGCTGTAGCTTGTTCCCAGTCTGCTGTACTCTGCTATAAGCTCCATGCTGGTGCAGCTCCTGTGTGCTCCAGGTTCTCCTTGCACAGACCTGAGTAGGCACTTTCCTGGGCTGGGAATCTTCAAAGCTCTGTCTCCCACTGGGTTATGTCACTCTTAAATCCGTTTAAAATGACTTTTTAGCCTTTAGTTTCATAATTGTTCAAGACCTTGGAAAGGATACCGCTTCATTTCCACCATCTTAGCTCTGCTGTCTGTGCCTTACTCATTAAGTATCCTAGTCTTATGCTCAGTAAGCCATTTTGTTTGCCTCGTTGTGCTCCTAACACCTAAAATGACAATAGCTTATATTTTTATGGCGTTTTAAGATTTGGAAACTATCTCCCCCCTTTACTTCTCCAACACCACCCACAGAAAACCTTTGAAATAAGTATTACAATTTGTAGGTGAAGAAACGAGGACTTTTGTGATTAACCAAATGGATTTATTCATTAAAAATATGAAGCTGGATTCAAACACTCATATCCTGATAATTCCAGTGAAAGCACTCTCTATATGTCATGATCAATCTCAAATTCTTTTCAGATCAATGTCTGTGATGGATGCCACTGCTCACCCAACTTCCTCTTAGAGTTTTGAGTTTATAAAATCCAATCATAACACTCGATGGAACAAAGACACTTTTTAGTGGACAACACAATACGTGTTAAGAACATGTTTTGGAATTTTTCAATGAAGTAAAAGAAAGCTCACCAGCATATTGTTTACAGACCAAACCTGCTTTCCTTTATAAAAATAGAAATACTTCCCTTCATACTTAAAGCACCACCCTTGTTCTCAATCATCTTACAGTGAATGACAACAGTGACTCAACAGTTACATCTCTCAGTCTTTCTCACACCATTCAGATGTTGTTCATGCATGTCTGGTGGCTTTAACTCCCTGAAAGTTACAGGGTATTCTTTCAACAACTTTTTATTTATCTACACTTTCAAATTTTGACTCAACATCATTGTTCTATTCTTTAGAGATACAAAATCATTTCCCCCAGCAGGTAGATGTTATGGTCCCTATAGCTATTTAAAATGGAATTTCTCTTTCCATATCTTCCTGCTGGGAATCATGTGGTTTTCTATATATTCTGCAACTTTGCTAATGTTGCTAATTATTTAACATGTCTTTTTAGTTAATTCTCTAGGATTTGGTAAAATGTAATGCTACCATCTACAAAACGTGCTAATTTTGTTTCTTCATTGTCCAATCTGATTCCTTTGATGTCTTTTTCTTATTGTATTTATTTATCTAATTTATAAACTTTAAAAAACATTTTTATTTACCATTTTGAGTCTCAAATTCTATGTCTCTTTCCCTCCCCTTGCCTTTTTCTGAGGTGGTAAAAAAATCAGATATATGTTATTCTTGTCCAGTTATGTAAAACTGTATTTGTTTTTTTGGTACAAGTTTCTGTATTTGCCATTTTGTACAAGAAGAGGAATTAATGAAAAAAGAGTGAACAATATTCTGTATTCAATCAATATCAGTTCTTTTTCTGGAGATGGATAGCATGCTTCATCATTAGTCCTTTGAACTTCTCTTGGATCATTACATTGCTGAGAAGAGATAAATCTTTTCCAATACTTTATCAAACAGTGTTGCTGTTGCTGTGTACAGTGATCTCCTGGTTCTGTTCACTGCACTATGCATCAGTTCATGCAAACCTTTCCAAGTTTCTCTGAAATCATACTGTTTGTCATTTCCTACATCTCAATAACCCTATATTACCATCATTCTATCCAATATTTCTAGTGTAATACTGAATTAGAGTGATTATAAAAAGTACCTTTGCTTCACTCTTTATCTTATCTCCTAACTTAACTCCAGTATTGGTGGTGCTTGCTGAAGTTTGAGTTAGATAATATTTATCATTTTAAGGAAAGCTTGACAAATTCCTTTACACTATTTTGTTAAATATTAATTTCCCATCTGAAACATAATAATTAATTTTGCTGAGTAAATGATTTTTGGGAGCAATACATGCTCCTTTACTTTCTGGAATATCACCTTCCTTTTCTTTAATGTGGAAGCTGGTAATTCTTATGTGATACTGCCTGTAGTTCCACATTATATGAATTATTTCTTTCTTGTTGCTTCCAATATTTTCTCCTTGATCTGCAAGCCCTGGAATTTGCCTATGATATCCCTCAGAGCTTTCTTTTGAGATCTCTTTCAGGATATGATCAATGTAATTTTTCAATTTCATTTTACTACTACTTGTAAGGTAATTTTCCTTGGTAATATCTTGAAATATAGTGTGTAGTATCTTCTTTAAATCGTGGTTTTCAGGTAGTATAAATATTCTTAAATTATTTCCCTTTAATCTATATTCCAAGGAGTTGTTTTTCTGATGATACATGTAAAATTTTCTTCTTTTTACTTCTTTTCACTTTGTTTCATTGTTTTTTAATGTCTCACAGTCATTAGTTTCTACTTCCCCAATTTTTATTTTTAAGAAATTATTTTAGTAAAGTTTTGTACTTTTCCCATTTGTCCAAATCTGGTTTTACATGGCCCTTCTCCTCAGTGAATTTTTGTCCCTCTCTTGTTTTCTTTGTAAGGTGTTTATCTATTCAATATAACTTATTGCCTCTTTTACTAAGTTTCAGACTCAACTTAATTTTCTTTCATCACTCTCATTTCCTCCCCCAGCCCATTTCCCCCTTCTTTCCCTTATTTGATTTTTTCAGCTACATATTGATGTCTTCCAGGAATTCTTGTGTCATTTTTGTACAGTTAAAATGTTTCTTTGAGTCTTTTATTCTAGATATTTTGACATTGTTGTCCCATTCCAAATTTGTGTCTTAATCTTCTCTATCACTATAGTATGTTTTAATAGTTAGGTACCACTTTTTTGTTGTTGTGAGATCATATTGCAACTTTGTTACTTGACTTTATGTCAGAAGTTGGTTCTTCTGAGATTGGGTAGAAGGAACTTTCCCAAACTTTAGGTTTTCATACTGCTGTTTTTGGAGCTATTTCTGGGGATCTATAAGTTTTCAGTGCTTCCAAGGTGGTATGATCCAATGAGAGCTTTGATGACAGTTCTTCTCATCTATTATCTTTTTTCCCCATGGAAGTGACCTTGTTTCATTGCAAATGTAAGTTTTTTTTCTCTTGGCCCTGGTATTGTGGCCACGTCCTTTGTTCTCCTGGAGCCACAAACTCTAGTGCTTTTTTCTGCTTTGGAACAGAGTGCTGGGTTCCTTTTCTTTTTTGAAGGATCACAAGCATTCTTCTCCATTGAAAAGAGTTGCAAGGGCCTCTACTCTTATGAAACCCCAAGTGCTACTGTTCCTCATTACCTTGGAATTCTGACCTAGAACTTCCTATGGGCCATTGTCCCCAGGTTCCCATAAGATTCTCCTCTTATCTCTTTCTGACTGGTTATCTGACCCCCTTAATGTCTGTGGATTGAGAGCTTCTCTAGCTGCTGATGGCCCTGCTGTAGCTTCCTCCGAGGCTCTCTGCTGGTATTGCCCTGGCATGCAATGTGTTCTGAGATGAGCACCACCTCTTACCAGTCTTCTCCTGTTGACTTTGTATGTTGTCTTGGACTGCCAAAATGTCTCACAGAAATCTTTTGATGACTGTGCTGCTATGCAATTTAATTTGAGGAATTATTTTAAACTTATTTGGAGGAAAATGTTGGTAGAGTTCAATTGTGTTTCTTCCCATACTCTGCCACATTGTTTTCTCACCAAAGTTTGTTAATTAAGTATTTTTTATATTTTCCTGCAAGGGGCTGAAGATACAACTTTTAAAAAAACCTTCATTGTCATCAAATAAAGATACCAAATAATGAATAAAAATAACTGTTTGCTATAAGCCTTACAACAAGAGCATCTTTTCCCACTCTCAACCAACATCATTAACTCTCATGTAGCAGGGAAACCTCCACTCTACATGTGTAGAGCCAGGCCCTGATGCATTTTCTTTCCTTGTTGCTTCCTAGACCCTCAGAGCAGTGTGCACTGAGAACTGTGGATATGGATTTAGGAAAATTTCCCAGGAAGGGCAGTCTGTCTGCTGCTTTGACTGTGCTTAGTGCCCAGAGAGAGAGATTTCCAACCAGAAGGGTAAGTATTAGGGCATGATATTCAAATAGCAAGCCCAACAAACTCGAAGAATGGTGATGGTTTCAATAAACCTAAGGGGGGTCATTAAAGTGTGGATTTTGTTGTGACATGGACCCTCAGTATTGCTCTGGTGTAACTTCTGTTATTATTAGTAATGTGGAGAATTTTCCCTCCTCTGTTAATAGGTTTCATTTTTTCCTCTGTGAATTGGTTTTTCATATCTTGTAACCAATGATCCACTGGGAAAAATTCTTTTTTTTTATCAGCGTCTCTGCAGTTATATTGTAAAGTCAACAATTCCCTTGGTGGCAAAACCTGTACCTCCACCCTAAACATGGGGTGTTCTTTCTTATACCAAAGGAAGAGTCCAAGGACTTCCAGAATACAGGTAGTAGTTTATAGGTAGTATTTAGGTAGTAGTTTAATCAATCATTCTGGAAACTGATGAACCAGGGACAATCTTCAGTTTGGGAGAGCAGCCAGAATGTTCAGTGGATTCTCTCCCCCAAACCTCCCGAATCCCCATGTTAATTATAGAAAATAAAGGGAGGAAAAGGTAGAGAGTGTTTCACTCCTGATTGGTGAATATTTTTGTTTTTTGGTTTTTTTGCTTTGGAATTTGCTTAGGAATTAAGTCTATGTTTTGCCTAAATGTAAGTTTGTGTATTAATCGTGTGCGGATAACTTATGGGTCACAATATTCTTGTTATGTCTTTCAGAGGTCATAGTATCTAAGTCTTGACTCGTTACTGAATTTTCATTCAGTATCCAAGGATGATTTGTTAGGAGGTCATCGCATTTTACATTTGGCATACAGAATTGGTTGATCTTGTTACTTTCTCAAACTTTTCCACTTTGATTCCAATTCTGTTAGGAGGATCAGATGCTACTCGAGCTGGTAGCAGCTTTTCTCTTCTGAGTTCAATAGTTCCACAAATGAATTTACTTATAAGAGTCTGCTTTTACTCCAATTACATTTTAAAAAGTGCGGATACTTAAATAATTAATTCCAAAACCACATGTCAATAAGTTGTTTATGATTAAATGCATTTGTATGGCATAGATCACAAATGTTTGTTATTTCCACATTACTAATAAAATTGAATGAAATAAATTTTTCTGTTATCGGAGCACAAAACATTCCATAACTTATCTACCTCTAGGAAAAGTGATTACAATGAAATTCTCTTTCCCAAATGAAACTGCAGATTTTTAATAGTAATTAATTGAATAACAAGAAGACTCCTCAATTATTTGTACCAATAAGCAATTCTTCTTACATTATTTTGAAACCCTTAAGGACCTTTTAAAATTTTTGCCTTATTATTCCCACTTTATTCTGAATGAATGACCTATTTCAATGTATGAAAGCCATATTCATTGTTCAGTAACTCCATAAAACACTGTATAGCAGAGCAATGAAAAGCACAAGTACTAATTTACCTACTTATTTGTGATATCGAATTCCTGAGTCTTCAGGTTGAAAATCGGAAAATCTCACATACTTACATTGTGGTCATATTGTTTACTGACCACTTGCCTCTTATTATAGAAATGTGATATAAATGTAAAAATCAGGGATATGTGCATACCAGAATCCAACTGGTCCTTCAAACTGAAACATAAAGGCACATGTGTGATAGGATAAAACATCCTTGACTCTTTTTCATTTAAGATAAATGTCAGTTTCTTAACTAAACTTGTGGTAATAATTGCACTTCATAGCTAAACTCAGGAAACGCCAGGTGGGAAATACTCCTTTCCAAAGAACATAAAGGGGAAACTGAGTTATAAGGATCCCACCTTAAACTAATGTCATGCTGTCCTCTCAGTATTTTGCCAGATGCAAAACACCATGTGTAACAGTTCAGGATGACATAGCCTCTGAGTAGCTTATGGGATTTCTCTCAAATGGTGGGTTACTGACTTACTGATTTAGAAGACATTTATACCTAAATTGAAACTTCAGCGTAAAATTATTAACTGCTCCAAGAGATTTTACCTCAAATGGTAAGTTTCACTAAGCATAGCTTAGGACTAGATGCAATTATTTTTACTATTACGGAGTTGCACTAAGGGATAAAATTTACCAGGACTCTTATGCTTAAGAAATTTCACTTCACATCTTTCACTTTTTTTTAATTTTGATCTCAATGTTTTTAAAATTTTGATCTCAAATTTAAATTTCTCTCCGTATAAAAATGAGTCATTAGACAATATTCATGCATCATATATAAATTTGAAAACCTCAGCAGCCAAATTCATTTTCTAGGAGCTCCATAACCCAGACAAGCTCTTTTCTCAGTGCTGAGGATCTTGCCTACACAGTGAGTTTCAAGAGCCAGACAAGTTTAGGTAATAAAGGGAATCAAGAGGGAACTTAGTAAAGAAGCTGATCCTGACACACCCCATCATATACTCTCCCTCCAGACTGATATAAACCATATATTCTCTGTGTGGCAAGTCCCCTTTTTCCAGTTTTAATTTAGTTTGTTTTGCACTGACTGAATTTCCCTGGTATCCTTCTACGGTTATCCAATTGCCAGAATGCCTTCCTGGGTTCTCATAGAGCATTGTGCATTCTGCATTAATATTCACCAAAGCAGACAAGGTTTATTTATTTTAGCACCTCAGTATCAGGTAAATTGCACAGAGGACCACTAGTCAACCCTTATTGTCCTATACTGAAAGTGATATTGGCTTACTTCCTAATGGAGGGGAGTTGGAACATCTACCCCTTCTTTCCTTAGAGCTGCTCTGGTCTGTGCTCTTTGATCGCCTCTCCTCAAGATGGAATAAGAGAACCAATCTGGATTATGCTTTTACCTCATTCCCTCCTTTTCAATGACCCTTTTTAGTTTTTAATACTAAAACAATAACACCAAATAACTTAGTTAACAATCTTACAACTTTCACAAGTGATAGCCAAATTCTTTTTGCAGTAACTTCCTGTTGACTGTGGTCAAAGGTGGAAATACCCATTTTCTAAATGGTAGTTAGAAAACCTAATATGACAGGGTTAGCAGGACTGATAAAATACTGTTTTCAAGCAATTTTTCCACCGTCTTTTTTTTGTTCCTCACAGTTCATCCTTCAATAACATTTAAGTTATGAAAAATTGCTTGACATAACTGATGCAAAACTTTGCCAATCTGAAACAGTATCAAGTATTTGAAAATTGAATCAAGCCCATTACCTCAGTTCTGTTGAATATATTTCCAAATTACCATATACAGAAAACTGAACATCTCATCAACCTTGGCATTGTATGCTGGTCACATATAATAAATAAACTTATCATAGTAGTTAACATTTATAGTGTCTGCTCTCTGCCAGGCATTATGTTAGGTACTTTACATTCATCTGAAATAAGTTGATGAAACTTTCTTAAAGGGTAACTAGTTAACATATTTCAGATCTCTGTAGTTTACAAAATTGTCTTACTGCCAAATAGTATAATAAATTCTTAAAATCAAATCAGGAGAGCCAATATTTCCTTTAAAATGTGACCAGAATGCATTCAATTACCTGGATCTACGTTCAAAATGGAACCCCTTAATCTGGGGTTATGATTTTAATGCTAACAGTAGCATTATAGTATAATTTATATTGATTCTTCTTGATCTTTCTGCAACTTTGGACAGTTGACCTCCAATCCCAAAACCGCTAGATAGTCATCACCACCAATGTATTCTGTTACTGTAACACTGCTTCTTTCTAGTTCACCTTTTAACTGACTAGCTACTCCTTTTCAAGCTCTTTTGCCAAGTTCAAGTCAATTCAAACACCATTTATTAAGTACTCAGGATGTGATAGTTTCTATGTTCAGCACTTGGGAAAATAAACATTAACTTCAAAAGCACAATGCTTTAATAATCCATCTCCAGTTCCATCAGTACACAGATCCCTAAAATTTTCTTCTGGTACCTGTACTTTTCCCATTCACTCTCCCTTGAGATTCTAACCAGCTCCCAGAAGCTCAAGGAAAAATTTCTATTTAGGTTTCCTAATCTCTTCATTCATTGCTGATTACTTCTCTAATCTTTAATTCTGCATTGCTCCTTGTCTGTATGAAATTTTATCAACAAGCGTGCTTTGAAATCTCAAGGGCAACATGTTCAAAGAAGATCTCCCACTTGTCCAAACTTCTCTTTTCCAGTTGAGGGGATCACCCTCCTCTCAGTCACTGAAGTTCACAATCTCACAGTTACTTTTTATTTCACTATAACACATTTAAAAATTAAGCTGTATCAATTCCTTTTTTTTTTGTTAGCCTGGACCTTAAGTATTCTCTAATGTCTCCTACTAAATGGGTCATTTATATAACAAAATGTATTTAAGAGATTATATTAAGAAAAAGAAAATGCAGCAAAATTAATCAATATATTGACAAAGTCTGAAAATATGTGCAATATATACCACTTGTGAACTTCTCCATTTCTTTAAAAGGGTGCGATGTTTGTTTTTTACCTTTTTTCATGCCCTGTGTGTTTTTATAATTTTACAACACTTTTGATGTTTTTCATTGTTCATTTCCTTTACTTTGTTATTTTTAAAGTGTATATTCTTTTTTTACATAATTTCATGTAGATATTCCTGTATTTCTCTGTATTTGTAACTTTATGCATTAAAAAACTAAGTTTTTCCATGTTTTCTTTATATCACCAGAGTTTTCCTCTGAATCTCTCTGACTCTTTCACCAAGTGAGTCATCCAATATAATAGCATTTTAAGACAAAGAAGGAAAAGAACAAAATATAAAAATTATCAGAATAATTGATCAATAAATCTAAGGATTCTTAAATGTGTACAGAATGCAACACTTGTTGACTTTCAATTTCTGAAAAAAATTGGAATAGGAATATCTTTTTATATCTCAATTCTTCTCTTATGCTCATGCAAATAATACAGAAACAGTCTCATTTTACTGTTTCTATGAACCCCAGTGTAAGAGAGTTCAGAGGGAACACATGCATCACCTCCTCATATTAGAATATATCCAGCCCATCTTTGTTAGTTCTTGTGTCATTTTTATTTCTCTTTACCTTTTTACTTTTTCTTAATTGTTATCTTAGAACCTCAAAGTTTCTACAGTTTTTTTATGAATAATTCTCATCCAGAATATTCCACTTAATTTTAAAGTTAATCTAAATTTCTTTCTAGTATGTTTGATTATTCCCTAAGATTTTTGAAGTAAACAACCATGTTTTTATCAAATACAAACATTTTATTTTCCCTTTGACTCTTTTTACATCTTTAATTTAATTTTCTTCTCTTTTCATGTTGCTATTGCTTGTGTTGCTTAAGGTATAATAAACAATAATGGGGAGAGTGGCCATTCTTGCTTTAACTTCTATATTTTTTTGAGAAAGGTGGTAGCATAAGCCTGTTATATAAGACACTCACTTTTTATTTTAGATATTCATGTATATAATAATAAAAGGTATTTTCTTCCTGTATGATGTAGGATTGTTTTTATTTTTTAGTAAAATGGTTTTTATGATAATTCCACTTATGAGATGCAGCATTTACAAAATTGAGTAAAACAAATTTCTTTGAATGAGGACAAGAGTAACAACTTTTAATCAATTTCTCCATTTACCTCTACCTCAATGTGTACTTTTAGAAGTTGAGCAACACTCTGTTGTTGTTCTCTTATCCATTCCCCTCTTTCCATTGTCATGGCCATGATTCTTGATCAAGTTCTTCTCACTTCTGTAATAGTAATCAGTTTATCAGATACTTAGCACTTAGTAACTTAGGGCTAAGTAGCACCTAGTAACTTAGGGCAAAGTATGGAAGGTATGAATCCTGTCCATTATTGAGAAGGCATGAACTCCTCTGTTTACTGGAAGAAGGCTATTGGCTGAGACAGGAGGCCAGTGCTTTATATAAAGAAGAATTCTAGAGACAAAGAGAATTGGAATGTGGATCCTCGAGAAGGGAGATTCAGGGACACTGAAGCCAGCTGGGAGAGAGAGACAGAGAGAGAGACAGAGAGAGACAGAGAGAGTGAGACAGAGAGAGACAGAGACAGACAGAGACAGACAGAGACAGAGACAGAGACAGAGAGACAGAGAGAGAGACAGAGGGAGAGACAGAGACAGAGAGACAGAGACAGAGACAGAGAGACAGAGACAGACAGAGAGACAGAGAGACAGACAGAGAGACAGAGACAGAGAGACACGCAGAGAGAGACACAGAGAGAGAGAGAGAAAGAGAGAGAGAGAGGGAGGGAGAAAATTTCTCTTCCAGTATCTCGAAGCTGACTGAAAACTAAATGGAGTTTTCCTGAGACCAGAATCTGGCAAAGCCCATCCAGAAGGTTGATATTCCTTCTCGGTCCTAGAGCCAGATGAACTGCTGGAAGACTAAAGAAGCATGACCAGGATAAGACTTTGTTTATTCATGTCCTGGCTGAACCTTGAGTTCCAGGCAAGAGAAGTGGTGAAGAGTTTGAGATGTGCTGAACTCTGTGAACTTCAGTTTGTGCCAGGAATTGCCCTGAGGACTGGACAAGGACTTGGGAGCTGTCTACCTCTGAGGACTGGACGAGAACCTGGAAGCTGTCTGATTCTGAATCCAAATGATTGTTTGGCAGATTCAGGAGGGAGCTGGAACCATGGAAGGGGATCCAGGGAATCAGAGAGACCTCCCAGATTCAAGATGAAGAAAAGGCCTCCCCCCATTGGAGGTGACTGAGGTTTGCTGGACACCAAGGGATGGAAAGTTTGTGTGGTTTTCTAATAACTGTATTAGAAACTAATGTTATTCAGTAAATGAGAATCGAGCTTAGTGACTGACTGCTAGATGAGTGATTGATTAAGTTAATGGTTGCCCCATGAGTGGAATACCAGTATACTGTGAATTGATTGATTGAATCTTTAAGTGAGAAGAGTTTCCCCCTTAGGGAAATCAGGTGATTCTTCTTTTGTTCCTTGTTCTAAATATTGTGGCCACTGTAGTGAAAACTGTGTGGCTATTCTAATGTTACGCTGTTATGAACACTATATTGTGACTTTCTGTGATAAGATGTAATATTGAGAATATTATATTGTGAATATTGTACAGAACCTTGATCTGTAATGGAATAAGCAGAGTGTTCAGTACTACTTTGAAATCCAAATCTTAAAAGCTGTTCATAGTAGCATTCTTTTGGGAATCTGCTAGTGCTTGGCTTTACAGCTTCTTACCTTGTCTTGGAAAATTGTGATAACTTATCTTCTTTTTTCCCTTTTAATTTAACATGCTCCTGAGTTCTTAGCCACTCTTAGTTGCTTGGTGACCATTTTAGGTATATACTACTAATCATTTAAAATAAGACTTCATTTATTCTTATGCTCTCCAATATTTTCAAGAGAAATGTGTGTTGTTTTTTCAAAAGATCTTTTCTGCATGTACTGAGATAATCATATGATTTCTGTTAGTTTTGTGATTGATAAAACCAATTATACTAATAGTTTCCCCAATGTGGAATCAGTCCTGCATTTCTGGTATAAACACTACCTGATAAAATTGTATTATCCTTATGATAAGATGCTGCAATCTTTTTGCTAATATTTTATTTAAAATTTTTGCCTCTACATTCATTAAGAAAAATTGTTTTATACGTTCCTGTCTTCATTTTGGCTCTTCCAGGTTTGATAACAGCACCGTATTTGTATGGTAAAACACAGATGTTAGGACTCTGCCATTTTCCCCAAATACTCTATGTAATATTTGAATAAATTGTTCAATGGTCAATTCTTAATACATGTGTTTTGGTTGCTGAACTGCAGATGCGGACAATTGTGTGAAGTTCCCAGAAGATCAGTATCCAAACAGGGAGAAGGACCAGTGTCTCCCAAAGGTGACCTTCCTCAGTGTCCAAGAGTCTTTGGGATGGACACTGACCTGCATGGCTCTCTCCTTCTGTCTCCTCACACTTCTGATCCTCATTATCTTTGTGAAGCATCAAGACACTCCCATTGTCAAGGCCAACAACCGGATTCTCAGCTACATACTTCTCATCTCTCTCATTTTTTGCTTCCTCTGTTCTTTGCTTTTTGTAGGCCGTCCAACCACAACAAAATGTCTTCTTCAGCAAACAATATTTGGAGTTGTGTTTACAGTGGCAATTTCCTCTATTTTGGTCAAAACCATCATGGTGGTTCTGGCCTTCAAGGCCACAAGACCAGGCAGCAGGATGAGGATGTAGGTGCAGCCTAAGGTGTCCAATTCTCTAGTCTTCCTCTGCTCTGTGATCCAAGTTATTCTCTGTGGGATCTGGCTGGGGACCTCGCCTCCCTTCTTAGGTATGGACATTCACTCTGAGCCTGGCCACATCATCACTGAGTGTAAGGAGGGTTTTGTAATTGTCCTCTACTGTGTCCTGGGCTACATGGGCATCCTGGCCCTGGGCAGCTTCGTGGTGGCTTTCCTGGTCAGGAATCTTCCTGACACCTTCAATGAAGCCAAGTTCATCACCTTTAGCATGCTAGTCTTCTGCAGTGTGTGGGTTTCTTCCCTCCCTTTATACCAGAGTTCCAAGGGGAAGGTCATGGTGGCTGTGGAGGTTTTTGCCATCTTGACCTCCAGTGCTTAGTTACTGGACTGCATCTTTTTCCCCAAGTGCTATGTGATCCTGCTGAGGTCAGAGAGGAACACTCAAGAATGGTTAAGGAATAAAACTGATTCTAAAACCAGGAACTTGGCCCCAGAGACTCTTCCATAGATGTGAGAAAGTGGATAAAACATCAATATGAGCTTCAAAGAACTGTAATTTAGTATCTTGGTGATACCTGATCATTACTTATTTTTACTGGTTAAGTCCTCTTTCTATGCTCTGTCCCCAATCCTAATGGAACAGGAAACATTTTGATATAGTTCTTATATTTGACAATATATTAACCAAGAATTTTTTCCCTTCAGTTTCCTCTTTTTCCTGGACATTCTTGGGATTTTCCAGGGCTTACTGCTTGCTAGCTATCTACCCTCACTGCCCTCCAACCAGGGCTCGATTTCTTCGTCTTCTCTTTCCTGAGTTCCTGACCTATAGACATTCCCTTCCTCCCACTAGCATCTGCTTTCATTTTAAACTCAGTTTTGTCCAAAAAGTGTTTTTCTATTCTGCTCCCTAGCTGTAAATGTCAGTACAGTTCTCCACTGTCCTTATCCCACTAGTAGTCCGGTCACGTCCATCTATGTTAGATGGCAAATGACACTCCTTATTGAAACTGCTTTAGGGAAGGACGGTGCCTTGAAACAAGATGCTTTCAACATTCTGCTTTGTATCATACTTTATTTGCACTTGACTTATGTTCCATATTATGATATTAACTCCTTGAGGAAAGCATCTTTTTCCTTTGTTTTTGTATCTATAATATCAAGCGGTGTGTCATGCCCGCACTGGGCATTTATCAAATATTTTATTAGCTGATATTAATTTGATTGATTTTTCTTATACAATCACAGATCTTGAATGGAATAAAGAGCTTATCTAATGCAAGACCTTGATTTTATCAATTAGACAAACGAGTCCCAGAGAAGTGAATGTTGTTGCTTAAAGTCATAGAGCAAATACAAGGCAAAGTCATAAACTTAATTCCCACAACAAAACCCTCACACTTCCCAGAGTACTAAGCTACCTCTCTCTCACATTTTTTTTTACTTTACTCTTATGAATGCACTATCACAGGAGTATAATGAAAAGTGAGAATAGCTTGCATTTTCTGTCTTCTTGACGAAGAGCTACTTCATTAATTTGTTATCTCATTTTTCAAAATGAACTTTATGTTAGGACTCAGATACTTTTACTGCTCAATCACACACACCTCGGAAACTGTCAGTCTTGGGTTCTTTTTAATCTTCCGTCTCATTCAGGGTGGAACCGCATGAGGATTAGTTTACATAATGAAACATGTCGTTTTAGTCCAGGTGGACATCATTCTCCTCACATTCCATTTATTCTATATTTAGTAGCATTCAGGATCAACTGAGAAGGCCAGAGGCTTGATCCTTGCAGCCATATCAAGGATTCATGTCAAATGTGCCCAAGCCATGACCATGAGATTTCAATATGAGTGAAAAAGAGCTTTTATTTTGAATAGTATTGTTTACACCATCTGGTGGATCAGTCAGAATATAAATAAAATACATCAGGAGAAGGAATAAAGGCATACACTAGGATGGACTTATGAGGGTGGGACTATGGGCATTGTGAGGGGGTAGCTAAGATTCTGTGGCTGGCAGGGTTCTGGAAAATAGAAATCTGAAATTTGCAGTGTGATGCTAAAAATTCATGTTTTGCAGCCCTTTTCCCCATTGAGAGTACTTCCTAGATCTCATGTTGTTTAATGGGTCAAAGCCTCATCCATTTAATACTGCTTATGGGCTTTGTTCTACACAATCAGCCTTCCAAATTCTCACCCTAACAATTCCAGGGCTGAACCATGGTCACATGACTATTAGATAAGCTATCTGGAGTATTTTGCCCTATTCATATCTCTATAACCATGCAGTGTTCATATCTTGACATTTCTCCACTCAAATTGCCTATGCTTTTTAATCTCTCACCTGATTCAATTGACCTCAGTGAGTTCATTGGTTATTGCTTCTAGAATCAGCATGAGAAGGGACCAGGTAGCTGAATAAGTATCTTAAAACTTCTGACGTAGAGGAGTGTGAAAGCATGAATTTTAAGAAAAATTATTAATTCTGAGAACCATATTTCTTCACATTAGTGAAGAAGAACAGAATACAAGGACTTTGGAGGCCCCAGGCAGGATGGCCAAGGGAAATGAACATTTACATCTGCAAACAGAATCCTCTAAACATTTTCATTTAGATTGTGCCAGATCAAATTCTGAGCAGTATAACCAAAAGAAAGTTAGAGTGAAATATCTTTATATCATCATAAGGAGACTATAGGTGTCCAATTTCTTAGCAGTGCACACATAACTAGGCACACTTTGGCAGTTCCTTATCCCATTATCTAGTCTTATTTCAGATCTTAATTCCATAATGAAGAGGAGCACTTACAGTTTGTGGTGACATGGGACTTGAGTGCCCATCTAGGTAAAGAGAACAGTTTGGAAAAGCAGGAGAAAGACCAGACCTCTACCAAGATCACAGAACCTTAGAAGCACTGAAAGTTCAGGTCCCCAGATCAAATTATGGAACATAAGATTACTTTCCTACCCCCAAGAGGAATAGAATAGAACTCTGACATAAAAGGGCAAAGTGAAGAAATCCCCAGGAAAACAAACACCTATAATAAGAGAACTAAACATAAATTTGTTTTTGATAACAGAAACTCAAGACACAAACTGAGAAAAAGGCAATGACTTGGAAACACCTACAAGCAAAACCTTTAATAAAAAGGCACCACAAGGATTCCTAGAAAAGCTAAAGAAAGAGATTTTTCAAACAGTAGAAAATCATTTTTAAATCAAATAAAATATAAAAGGAAATACTGGGAAAAATTAAAATGCAAGAACATTTTGAAATGTGTCATTGGTCAGTGAGATAGGCCATTGAGGAGGGATGGAGTCAAGATGGTGGAACAAGGCAGAAACTTACCTGAACTCTCCTAAATTCATTTCAAAACAGCTAGAAAAAAGGAGCACAAAAATAAAAATATTCCAGAACAGCATTACTAGCATAAAAATGGGATGAAACAATTTTGCATCCCAAGTTAGAAGGTTATCAGGTCTATCTCACTATGATATAATGGGAGCAGACACCAGTGCAGGTAACTTCTGGGAAAATCAGCAGGCACACCACAGCCCTCAAGATAGGTTAATGGCAAGGCCAAATGTCCCAGAGCAGGTCAACTGCAAAGCTTCATCACCTGCTGGAACAAGGTGGTAGTGAGACTCTGTATGTCCAGTGAAAGAAGCTTGGGATATTCTTCCCTCTTACCACATGAACACAGCCCAACTTTAGTAACATAAATTTCTAAGTCATGAAATAGACTGGAAAAAAGAAGCAAAGAAACAAAAAAGAAACTGACTACAGAAAGTTATTAGAGCAACAGGGAAGATCCAAACAAATTCAGAAGAGGATAATAGTGTCAAAATTCCCACATGCAAAGTCTCAAAGATAAATGTCAATTATTGTCAGTCCCTAAAAGAACACCTAGAAGAATTTTAAAAGGATTTAAAAAATCAAATAAATGACATTGAAACAAAATTGGGAAAAAATGAGAATGATGCAAGAAACTCAGGAAAAATAAGTTAATAGTTTCATAAAGGAAGCATAAAAAAGGAAAAAACATAGATGTACCAAAAATCCCTTGAGTAATCAACTCCTTAAAATATAGAAATGGTCAATTGGAAAAGGGGTTTTGAATATTTCCTGAAGAAAATAATTCCTTAAAATTAGATTTGGGTATGTTCCTGATAAAGACTCCATGCATCAATAATAAACAACAACAACAACAATAAAAAGAATGACAAATAGAAGAAAATATATTCTATTTCATTGAAAAACAATTGATATGGAAAATAGACACAGGAGGGATGATTTAATAATTTTTGGACTTGGTGAAAACCATGGCAAGGAATAATGCCTAGACATCACATGTGAATTAATTTTCCAGGAGCTACTTCCCCAATATCTTAGAATGAGAGGGTAAAATAAAAGTAGAAATAATTCACAAATAATTTCCTTTTTAAAAATCCCCAAATAAAAACTCCCAAGAATACAACCACATTCCAGGGTTTCCAGAAGGAGGAGAAAATACTGCAAGCTAGCAGCCAGAAAGAAACAAATTCAAATATCATTGAGCCACAGTCAGAATTACACAGCATTTGGCAGCTTCTACATTCAAGGATCAAAGGGCTTGAGATATAATAATCCAGAACACAAAGAACTACCACCAAGGATCCCCTACCCTGTGAAAATGAATAGAATCCTTCAGGGAGATAAATGAATATTTAATGAAATTGAGGAAATTCAAGAATTCCTGATGAAGAGGTCAAGGCAGAATAGAAAATGTGACTTGCAAACAAAATGCTGAGAGAAGCGCCAAAAGGTAAACAGCAAAGCGAAATCATAAGAGATTCAACGCAGTTAAACCATTTACATTCCTACATTGAAAGATGTGAATTGTAACTCTTAAAAAACTTTATTATTATTATTAGGGCAATTAGAAAATAAGTAGATATAGGTAGAGAGTATAAGTTGACTTTTAAGAGAAGAGTCTACAAAATATAAAATTAAAAAGAGAAAAAAGAGTAATAGACTGGGAGAGGAGGGAAGGGAGAGACGGAATGTGGGGAGGGGTAAACATGCTCACATAAAGAGGATCATAAGACCTTTTACAGTGAATGGAAAGATCAAGGGTGGGGATGGGCATCACTTGAGCCTTCTTCTCATCAGAATGGACTAAAAGAGGGAATAATGTTCTCACTCCCTTGGTTACTGATATCCGTCTTACTGTGTAGGGAAGTAAGAGAGGAGGGATAGAAGATATGGAGTTGGGTTTGAAAGAAAGGAAGTATGATTGGGAGAGGCAGTGGTCAGAAACAAAACACTGAGGAGGAGTCACCAGGTGGAGATGGATAGGAGAGGAGAAGAGAGGAGAGGAAATGAAAGTAGAAGAGAGAAGAGAGAGAAGGAGAGGGAGAGAGAGAGAGAGAGAGAGAGAGAGAGACAGAGAGAGAGAGACAGAGACAGAGAGAGAGAGACAGAGAGAGAGAGACAGAGAGAGAGACAGAGACAGAGAGAGACAGAGAGAGAGACAGAGACAGAGAAAGAGAGAGATAGAGAGAGAGAGACAGAGAGAGAGACAGAGAGACAGAGAGACAGGGACAGAGATAGAGAGACAGAGCCAGAAACAGAAGCAGAGAGAGACAGAGACAGACAGAGAGAGACAGAGAGACAGAGAGAGAGACAGAGACAGAGATAGAGAGACAGAGACAGAAACAGAAGCAGAGAGAGACAGAGAGACAGAGAAATACAGAGAGACAGACAGATACAGGCAGTGACAGAGAGAGACAGAGAGAGAGAAACAGAGATAGAGACAGAGACTAATGAGAGACAGAGAGAGACATACAGAGAGAAACAGAGACAGATAGGCAGAGAGACAGACAGGAAGACAGACACAGAGAGAGAGAGAGAAAGAGAGAGAGAGTGAGATAAGATGATGGTGAGAGAAATAGGATACAGGAAAATACACAGTCAGCATTACTGTAAATATGAACTGGATAAAAATCACCCAAAAATCAATAGCCAACAGGAAAGTGTATTAAAAGACAGAATCCTGGAATATGTTACTTACAAGAAACATGTTTGATGTGGAGAGACACACACAGGTTAAGTGTAAGAAGACAGTAGAATTGATTTTGCTGCAACTGAAATAAAAAAGGCAGCCATAGCAAATGTGATTTCAGACAAAGCAAAAACAAAAACAGATCTAATTAAAAGAAACAGGGAAATTACAACTTGCTAAGAGGTACCATAGAGAAAGAAGTAATATAAGTACAAATTAGTTATATACAGCAAACAGTGTAGCATCCACATTTCTGAAGGAGAAGCTTAATTTTCATTATGAAAAAGACAGTAGCAGTAACCTAGTGGGGGACCTGAGCTTTCTCCTCTTAGAACTAGATAAATCTAACCAAAAAAACAGGAACAAAGTTAAATATTGTGGTGTAGGGGGTTCAGGGACCCCAGAAGGACTGAAGTGTAGGAGAGGGTCATCTGGAATGAATTCATGGACTCAAGCACTCTTTAAATCAATGTGGCACAGGTGTGTTGTAATGGCAATATGGCCGGCAGAGCCCCCTAAAGAACTTCCCACATAACAGGAATGATGTTAAAGCTTATATAGGAAAAGTAGTGGATTGTCTGGCAGATAGGATAATTAGGTGATAACTTAAAACCTTGTTCACTGGCATAATTCACTACTGGAAACCAGTAGAAGGGGTTTCTTGGGGGTGTGCTTTTGGTCTTTTATGTCTGTAGCAAGATAGTTTTACCATTTATGTCAATAGTTTGACCTCTGGATTGAATTTGATAACTTTGGGAATCACTACATAATAATTCTGTGGTTCCAAGATAATTCTCTTTTTACAAGGTAATTTATTCAGAGGTTAGCTTGTTCTGGTGATGGGAAATATAGTTTGTCTTACTGGGATGCACTCATGAGTTATTGCTAAACATCATGTCCATGGACTGAGCAAAACAAGCAAACAAACAAACAAACTATCAGAGAGAGTGTTTTGAAGCTAGGGAGAAATCTGATGTTAGAATTGGGGCCCAAGCACACGCACCCAAGAACACCATAATTTAAAAAGTAAACAGAATTTTATGAAAGTTAGGTAGGATTGATCTCTGGAGAAAAATAAATGAGAATAGAAAGATATTTACCGTTTTTTCAGCTCTACACTATAGCAATACAAAAACTGATCAGGTATTAAGGCATAAAATCCTCATTACCAAATTCAGAAAAGAAGAAATAATAAACGCATGGTTTTCATACCATAATATAATAATTATTCCATTCATTAAAGGGCCATGGAAATATAGATTAAAACTAATTGGAAAGTAGGTAATGTAATTCAAAAGAAAGAGTGGGTCAAAGGAGAAAACATAGAAACAATCAATAATTACACTGAAAAGAAAGTCAACAAAGTGAAAACATAGCAACACTTATGGAGTACAGGTCAAGAAGTACTTACATCAGTATAATAAGAAAAAGAGCAGATCCTGGAAATAAAAATATCATAAAAAGAACAAACTAGAAATCCCCAATGAAGTACTAAATAGCAAATCCTTAATATTAAGGACCTTGAAAATACTTAAAAACAATTTTGATGGCCAATGGAGTGATTACTGACTTGGACTTTTTCAGATTCTCCTCTTCAAGAACTTCAAGAATACAAACGAAATGGGTATTTTCCATATTTGGGAACTTCACAGAAGAGGAATTGTGAGAACTCACACATTTGCAATCCAGCACTTTTATATTCAACAATGAAAACAAAAACTGCAAAGATCAGTTAGCATATTGTCATTCTAGATTGTCTGTCTGTCTTATTTTTATCACTTGTGCCTGAGAAAACTGTGTTACATTGGGAAGACCTCTTTTATTTTTGGGTGAAAGCCTGGGCAGGACTAGGAATTTTCAAGTCTGGTTCCCTATTATCTTATTTTCTGTCTGCAAATAATCAAGAGAACTGTCTGAGTGTCATTCTGTTTTTTGTCATTTGTGTGTTTTCTTGACTCTCCTTCCTGTCCAAATTTTCTCTTTGCTTTCTAAGTTAACATAAAACTCAAACAGTTAGTGATATTCCTATTACATATATATATATATATATATATACATATATATATATATATATATATATATATATATATATATATATATACTTGTGATATAAAGCTGATATAAGTCTCAATTCTGACTTGGAAGTCAGTCTTCATTATGAGATCCTTTATATACCTTTGCCAAATCATGACATAAGTCTGACATGAATGGAACGGTCAGTATTCATTATGGGATCAATCTGTTTAGGAACAAAGCCTTTTGGGACTTCTGTCGGGAAACTGAAAAAAATTCCATGAAGGACCAGCTTGTCTAATTCTCTACTTATTCATTCTGGTCCATCTAAATAACTAATAATGTTGGCCCCAAAATGATGCATTTTTACAAATTTTGAAGAGTTAAACCACCAGTTCTCATATTAAGGTCTCCTTCACAATAAATATGAACTTCTACTGAAACTCTGATAAAACTTTTGGCAAGAGAACAAGTTTAAACTCCAGGCAGGAAAGAAGGGGAATTTTCAATCATAAGTGTAAATATAGGTATATGGAGCCATACCTAAGTGATTATATGCACACACACACACACACACACACACACACTTGTTTACGTACCTGTGTGTATACATTTTGTCTGCATACGTGTGCATACATAAATTCTTTCCGTGGTAGACGTGGGATGCTCAAATTTTCAAGAGTAAGGAACAGATGAATCTGTCGGAGACATGAGTCACTCGAAGCCTGATATCTGTGGTCCCCTGTGACTTTTTATAGCTTTATCTAAGAGCATTTGCAAGTTATATCTAATTCTGATTGGTGATTGATTATTTAATCTTATGATTTAAGCAAACTATCAGAGATGACATCATTAGGAATTGTTTATCAGTTGTTCACAAGATTTGTGACACTCATGTTAGCTGCAGGCACTTTTTGGTTTTCAGGAAACATACATAGAATCCCAGAAACATTTATTAAGCAACACTTATGTTGTAGGCTTTGTGCTAGGTGCAGCAGATAATATTACTAAAAAGAAAACCATTCAGTAGTAACTGTTTACCAGATTTGTGACACACACACATGTGCACATGCACACACACATACATACACACACACATGCTGCTGCCACACTTTGCCCTTCAGGTATAACTCTTACTAGAGAAAAGCAGCTTAGATACCAAGATATTCCAAAATGGAGGATTACAACAAGTTAGAGAAGCTCATGCCAAGTGAACTTGCTTATTTCCACTATGCCGCTTCAACTTTCCCTCTTTTCAATATTTACGTTAATAGCCTTGATCTTGGATTTTTGCATTCAATTGAATTCTGTGTAAAATTCCTTGAAGAACTTGATTGTCACAGCATTAATACCATGAATTATCTTTGTCATTTTCTTCTTTATAGCAAACTTTTTCATTATTTTTAAAAAATGTATTCATTTTTCGTTTTCAACATTCATTTTCACAAGATTTTGAGTTACAAATTTTCTCCCTACTCCCCCAAATAATAAAAAGATACTCCCATCACCAACGCCGACAACTGGGTTCTCAGCTACACACTTCTCATCTCCCTCATCTCTTGCTTTCTCTGTTCGTTGCTTCTCATTCATTGGTCACCCAACCACAGAAACCTGCCTTTTTAAGCAAACAATATTTGGACTCATGTTCATGGTGGCAGTTTCCTCTATTTTGTCTAAAACCATCAGAATAGTTCTCACTTTTGAGGCCACAAGAGCATGCATCAGGATAAAGATGTAGGGGCAGCCTAAGGTGTCTAATTCTCTAGTCTTCCTCTACTCTGGGACTGAAGTGATTCTGTGTGGGATCTGACTGGAGACTTTACCTCCCTTGTTAGGTACAAACACGCTGAGTCTGGACATATCATCATTGAGTGCAAGGAGGAATCTGTCATTGCTGCCTACTATGTCCTGGGCTACATGGGAATCGTAGCCCTGTGCAGCTTTATTGTGGCTTTCCTGGTCAGGAACCTTCTGACACTTGCAGTGAAGCTAAATTCCTTACCTTTAGTGTGCTGGTCTTCTGCAGTGTGTGGGTCTCTTTCCTGCCTGTCAGAGTTCCTAGGGGAAGGCCATGGTGGCTGCAGAGGTTTCTGCCACCTTGGCCTCCAGTGCTGGGTTACTGGGCTTCATTTTTATTCCCAAGTGCTATGTGATCTTGCTAAGATCACACAGGAACACTATCGAATTACTCAGGAATAAAGCAAATTTCCTCCCTCTTAATTGTTCTTCACATACTTGAACTGAGAGTCAACATCCACTGGACTTCTCTTCAGACACAGCATAGCAATTTTGGGCGATTGATCCTCAAGAGAAAAGAACTCAGTCCATGGGCAATGTGGCTGTCCTTTGGACACTCTATCCTTCCTACATTGTGGCTCCAAGAAATCACAGAATCACAGGATTTTAGAATTGAAATGTAACTCAGTACTCACTGAGTCAAACCTAATAATCATTCTCTCTGCCAGGCACGGACTAGGTGCTGGGGATACAAGGACAGAAATGAGTCAACAAGCACTAGCTTTTTAAGTGTGAGTTGCAGTGCCAAGCCCAAGGCATATAAAGAAAAGCCCAGCTACAATCCTTTCCTTTAAAGAGTTCCCATTCTAATAGGGGAGACATGTGAACAACTTGGTGAATACCAAATCTATACAGGGTAGATGAAGTAGATAAAAGGGACTTCAAGAAGCAAAGACCCTTGAAGTGGGACAGTTGGGATTGGGGCCAGGAAAGGTTGCCTGGAGTAGGTCAGTCAATAAGCACAGATTAAGTGTTTACTGTTGCCATGCAGCAGCCTAAGTGATGGTTTATAAAAGACTCACATGAAAGACTATACCCTCAAGGATCTTCCATGCTAAAAGGACAAGTGACATTGACCCCAAGAAATTATCAGTACTGCCAAAGCCAAACAAGCACTAGTCAGGTCAGAACATGCAAAAGGCTGCAGCATTGGAAAACCTGGGCCCAGTGTGAGTAGCTTAGTGATGTTCAGGACATGGAGAAGGGTTTCGTTAGGCCCTGAGGTTGGAAGACAAGTGCTACCCAACTCATAGAAGGTTAGGGCCTGATGCAGGAGCCTGATAACCTCAATGACATCAGCTCATTCTCCCCCATTCTCAGTGAATTTGGGCAGATCACATCTGATCTGACTCATGCCCCTCTCTGTGTCCTGGGAGTTTTGCTGTGTCAGCTGCACAGAAGTTTCCAAGGCCTTGAGGCAATAGGCTCCCTAATTACCATAGGGAATTTGCTGAGAAGAAGGAAGAGGTTCATATTTTTCTTTTGGGTTTCCCTTGGACACTGAGATGCAGGTGCAGAACCTCAGGCAGTGAAGCTCCCTAGAGCTCTTTCTTTGCACATACACCTTCACCAACTGGGGCAAACATCACCTCCCCTCATAAATGTCACGTAGTTCCTGCAGCTTGTCTCCTGGACAAGAGCTGGAATTGTGCTGTGCTTTCTGCAGTGACAGAAACAGACCAATGTCAGGGCCTCTGTCTCAAGAAGGCATCCATCATCAAAGGAAAGGTTTTCCCACTAAAGTGTGACTCAGCCTATAGCTGTGGTCATCTTGGCAGCTCCCAGGCTCAGAGTTTGGGGCAGTTATCAGGACATAGGCCCCAATGTTGCTTCTGGTGACTCTCTTCTTGCTCCTCAATGTCCCTTCTTCTTTAGTCAGGGAAGAAAATTTCCCCTGCTTTGAGAAAATTAGGCCCCAAGTGCACAGAGATGGAGACCTGGTCATTGGGGGTTTTTTTCCCCTTTATTTAATGGGAGTGAAGACTTTCACAGGAGCTGAACATCCAGACAAGGTTTGTAATCCACACCAGTAAGTGGAGAGGTTCCTGGGCTTCTAATTTAGGAAACAGAGGAGCAAACCTGAACATTCATTCCCCAGCTTCTGGGGGCTTTCCCTATCCTCTTGCTATGATTCTACTTGTATTTTTCTTATTCTTACACAATCCTTACAATCTGTAGGCAAATCCTATTTTCTGTTGTTTTCTGAATTTTGTCTGGGGACTCAAACTCAGAGACTCCTCTCCTCCTCCCCTAAGCCACAGTTAGGGCCCTCGGAATGCTCTACAGAAAATGTGCTTGCTCTCTGCAGTACCACACTCACCAGACTTGAGTTCCCTCCTCCTTGCCCACAGCCATGGCTCAGGATCACTTCTGATCCACACCACTAGCCCTGGCTTCTGCAAGGAGTTGGTGGGTGAATGGAAGGGAGGTTCTTCCATTTTCCCCACTCAGCAGTCTGCTGTTCTTTAGATTGAGGTTTCTGAGGTAATAGTTCCTGAGGGGAAAATTCACTTTCACAAAATGCTTGCCACTGAAGCATTTTGTGCTATTATTTTTGCTCCCTAAATGACCTTGCCCAATAATTTTCTAACCCATGTTCTTTTCTGAGTCAGAGCAAGGAATAGCATCAAACATGGATGGCCAGTATCTATTGTATTGGTTGATTTTGACCAAGCACTTCACCTTGCTGGCCCTCAGCTTCCTCATCAGAGAGCAGGAGGCCTAGTGGATTAAGAGAATGCTGGACTTGGGTTCAGGAAGGCCTGAGTTCATATCCTCCCATTCTCCATTTCTCTGCACTTTATTCAGTCGCAGTTTATAGTGAAAAGGTGCTTTACTACAAATGTGTAGTTTCTCACTGTTCCTTTTCTCTTGGAATTCGGAATTTGAAGTTCCCATTTGTAAGCTGGAAATCCTTGAAGATGAGAATCTGAGATGTCTCAGCAAGTTGTCACTTCACTGTCCACCAAAGTAGTTTCTGAGTATTTGGGGGGTTCTTAATTTTAAGTATTTTCAATTTCTCATTTTATTAGGAATTTATTTTGTTTTTCTAAATTTTTACTTGCATGATTATCGTTGACTTGCTTTTTTCTCTATTTTAGTGATGTCAATTTTTAGAGATACAAATTTCCCATCAACTAACGCTTTACCTGCATCCCATAAGTTCTGATAGGTTTTCACATTGTTGGCATTCTTTCCAATGAAACTGTTGGTTGTTTCTATGATTTATTCTTTTACCCACTCTTTAAGATTACATTATTTAGTTTCTAATTAATGTTAAGGTATATTCCCATAGTCTTTTATTGAATGTGATAATTACTGCATTATGATCTGACATTTAATATTTCTTTTTTCTTGAATTTGGTTGGGAGGTTTTATACCTTAATACTTGGTCAGTTTTTGTATTGGTGCCATGTAGAGTTGAGAAAAGATACATTTCTTTCTATCTATTTTTTTTCTATGTAAGTCTATACTATCTAATTTTTCTAAAGTTCTATTGGCATCCTTAACATCTTTCTTATATTTCTTCTGTAATATATATATATATATATATATATATATAATATGTGTGTGTATATATATGTATGAATGTATGTATATGTATATATGCATGTATGTATACCTGTATATATATGTGTGTGTGTGTATGTATACACACACACACACATACATTTACATAGTTCTAAGAGAGAAAAGCACAGCTCCTCCATTAGTCACTTCTTTGTTTAATCTGTTTTCTTCAATTTCTTTTTCTTCTCTTCTTGCTACAGCTAACATTTCTAGTATCAAATTGAATAACAGGGATGACAGTGGACATCCTTGTTTCACCCACAATATTACTGGAAATGGATCTAATTTATCATTGTTACCTATAATGCCTACTGATAATTTTATGTAGATGCTACTTATTATTTTAAGGAAGACTCCATTTATTCCTATGCTTTCTAGTGTTTTTAATAGGAATGGGTGTTGTATTTTGTCAAAAGCTTTTTCTGCATCTACCAAGATAATCATATAGTTGCTACTAGTTTTGTGGTTGATATGATAAATTATACTGATAGTTTTCCTAATATTGAACCAGAGATGCAATCTCGGAATAAATTCTACCTGATCAAAGGGTATTATTCTCATGATAAGTTGCTGTAGCCTTTTTGCTAATATTTTATTTAAATTTTCTGTATCTGTATTCATTAGGGAAATTTTCTTTATAACTTTTGACTTTTCCCAATTTAGGCATCAGAACATATTTGTATCATAAAAGTAATTTGGTAGGATTCCTTCTCCAATTTTCCCCAAAAGTCCCTAAAGTTTTGGAATTAATTGTTCTTTAAATGTTTGATATAATTCACTTGTAAATATATCTGGCAATGGAGGTGTTTTTCCCAGGGAGTTCATTGATGGATTGTCCAAATTCTTTTTCTGAGATGTGGTAATTTAAGTGTTTTACTTCCTCTTCAGTTAATCTAGGTAACTTATATTTTTGTAAAAATTCATCCATTTCATTAAGATTGTCAAATCTATGGGCATACAATTGGGTAAATTAACTCCTAATCATTGTTTTAACTTCCTCTTCATTTGGAGGTAATTTGACCTTTTACATTTTTCATAGTGGTAGTTTGGATTTCTTCGTTTATTTAAACAAGTTGACTAAAGGTTTATTAATTGTGTTTTTTTTTCATTCAAATGAATTCAAATTGTAACATTCAGCTAGTATTCTGAAGAGACTAGTATTAGTTCCTGTTAGTGCTGAAATGTTATCAACTCCTAAAGAATGTGGACAAACTAGGGCAAGATAGTCCATAACTTTGTTGATACCAGCAATATTTTTAGTAAATTCCCAAATTCCCCAAGACCATTTCAGTGTATTCCAAACATGAATATATGTATGCGTGTATGTATGTATTACTGCCCAGTTCTCCAACTCCAAAACTTACAGGAAACTCTCTAGGTATTTTCTCCAAATGTATCCCCCAAAATGCCTGGAACACAATGTTAACCTGTATTCCACTGTAAAGACAGCAATACAACCCGCATTTCCAATTGTTACAGATGCTTCTGTTCAAGGTCCCATGCAGTGGACAAAAGTGCCACATCATTCAGATTTCCCATGTTTGTCCTCCACATACATCCTCTCCTGAGAAAATTCTCAACTTGGACCAGTGACATTTCTCTGCCATAACATATTTAAACATATATTTGCCATCAGGTGGAACTTTTCTGCTACATCTATCAGGTTTCTCCTCCTGTTCACATTCAGAAGAGGTTTTACTATATGACTCAGAGGAACTAGGTATGATTTAATATTGACATATATGAGGTTACACTGATCTATCTTCTAGTGACCTAACAAACTTGACATTGAGTTATCCCCATGATGACACATTGACATCTGCTATGATTGAGATCCTGCCTTAGGGAGAATACAGCAAGGTGGGGAGACAGGATAAGAAGGAGGGAAATATAATCAGTCTCTCACAATATGTCCACTGTGGAGATGTTCTGTGTAATTACACATGTACAGCCTGTATGGAATTGCTTGACCTTCCAGTGGGGGTTGGTGATGAGGAAGGAACCGAAAGAATATAGAATTTAAAGTTCTATAATCAAATGTTAATATATATGTATGTATGTATGTATGCATATATAATATAATTATATATTACATATATTATATAATTAATATATTAATATATAATACTATATATTTCATATGTAATTAATTAATTATAATTTTTATATAACATATATAATTAAGATATGCAGGTACTGGGTTAGGGAGACCCATCCTGCCCTACTAGAAAGATAGAGGGGCGATGGAGGGGCACATATTAGAGAGCAGACTGGGAGAGGGGTTTTCAGTGGGATCATTGTTTTGGGGTTGTGGGTAGAGGAAAGACAGGGAGAAAATTGATTTCGAAAAATCTCATGGAAAGGAATGATGTAAACAATAAAATAAATAAAAGAATTCAAAAAAGAAAAGAAAAATTATAAGCATAATAGAGTATATCCAATTACAAACATACTTTAAAATGATTGTATCAATAGATACAGAAAAAGCTTTTGACAAAATAAAAAAATCGTTGTTCTATTAAAAACACTAGAAAAGATGTGAATAAATGGATCTTTTTCTTGAAATGATAAGAAACATCTATCCAAAACCAAGAAGAAGTTTCATTTTTCCCAATAGAGCAGAAGGGGATAAGAAAATGAGAGAATGGTAAAAGCAAGGGTAAATTAAGGGAAGTCGTGATAAATGCTAAACAGATTTTTAAGGAATTTAGTATGTAAAAAAGAGGATAATAGAAGAGAATATTATGGAATGCAATAACAAATTTTATTGTGAATGTAAATTGGATGAATTCACCTATAAAATGGAAGCATATAGCAGAATAGGTTAGCACAACATCCAGCAAAACATTTTTTACTAGAGACATACTTTAAACTGAAATACACACGGGTGGGACTTTACCAGGAATGATTGGGATAAAGTTGAAGTCTTTCAAATAAGATCAGAGGCAAACCAAGGAAGTATAATGTCACCTATATTATTTGATATAATAGTAAAATGATGGCTACAGCAGGAAGATCAAAAAAAGTTCAAGGAATAAGTATAGAAAATGTAGAAACCAAACTATCACTTTTTGCATATGACATAATGGAGAGAGTGGTTAGGTGGCATAGTATATAGAGTACCAGGTATTGAGTCAGGAACACCTAAGTTAAAATTCATCCTCAGACACTAGCCATATGACTGTGGGCTAATCAACAAACCTTGATTGCCTCAGTTTCCTCATATGTAGAATGAGCTAGAGAAAGAAATGGTAAGGCACCCCTAATACCTTTGCCAAGAAAACCCAAAAGACAGTGAGGAAGAGTCAGACAAATTGAGATAAATGAAGAACAACAACAGTAACAACAATACTTAGAAAACCATTGTGAGTCAAATATAAAACTAATAAAATCAATTAACATCTTCAGAAAAGTTGCTGGATATAAAATAAAGCCACACAAATTACCATCATTTGATACATTACTAACAAAGTCCAGCAGGAAGAGAAAAAATAGAAATTCCGTTTTAAAGACCTACAGACAGTAAAAAATACTTGGGAGTTTATTGGACAAGGCAAACACAGTAATCATATGAATTCAATTACAAATTATTCTTCCCACAAATAAAGATAGTTCTAAATTGAATGGAGAAATATCAATTGCTCTTGGGTGGACTGAGTCAGTATAATTAAAATGGCAATACTACCCATGGTAATTTACTCATTCAGTGCTATGTCAATCAGTCTACTAGGGAATTACTTTATTGACCTAGAAAAATAATAACAACATTCATCTAGAGCAGTAGTTCTCAAACTTCCTAATGCCTTAACCCTTTAATACTCGTATGTGGGCATATCTGCATGTGGGCGGACTTGCCGGGGGATGGATAGAGGAGTGGTGTCCCAGTTCATAACAGCATTGGAAATGTGTGTTTTCTGATGATCTTAGGCAAAGGGGTGATGAGCCATACATTGAGAACCGCTGATCTGGAGGAATCAAAGTTTGAAACAATTAAGAAAACCAAGCAGAAAAATGAAGGGAGTTTAGCAGTACCAGATTTGAAATTATATTACACAGTGATAATTATCTGTGGAAGGCCATGTTTGAAATATATTTGAGCATTAAGGTCTGAGGAAACTCAGAGACCTAACTCAGATGTAGGATAGAGTAAGGTCCCCTCTGATAAAGAGCCTGAAACTTTTCCCTCAGATAATTAAGTAAAACTGACACAGCAAAAAGTTATCTTGTCCTCAGAGGCAGAAGGGAAGTGATTACAAGCTAGCTGGTTCTGAAAAAGCTGTTCCTGGTAAAGAACACTCAAGTACAAGCATACTGAGCAGAGAACAAGATATCCTTTAAACCTGGAAGCAAGCACTCTCTCTATATATACCTCCCTGCACCTTTGGACTGATCTAGGGCAGTACTGGGATCCACGGAGAAAAGCCTGTATTACAGCCTTGGGGGATTGGAGGGATCACTGATCCAATCTGGCAGGGGGGATAGGTCGGGGCCTCACTGTCCTGGGTTGCATCTTCCTGGGCACCCCCTGGGGGGGGCACAGGGTAACTTGGTGCCCACGTGCTGCTCCTTGTTGTGGCAGCTCCAGCAAGAGCTGAGCTGGGCCTGGGCTGTACTGGACTGTGGTGGCACCTGGATTACTTCACCCCTGAAGCTGGCCTGAGGTTTCTTATGTTGCAAGGAAAAGAAAATTTATTTTAGAATGGCAATTCAACATGATCCTGCAGCTTTCTGGGAGGCCACAGCTGCAGGCATGAAGGGAATCCCTGAACAGGAAGCAGGGAGAAGTGAGCTAGCCAGAGCTTGGCTGCACTTGCTGGGGAGCTTGGCAGGGCCAAGAGCCCAAACTGGCAGGAGAAGAAGTTGCCGCCCTTTCAGCTGCTCCAGGAGATGGCCAAGTGTGCAGGAGAACTTAAAATAACTTGCTGAATTACTTTTGACAAGTCATTTCCCCTCTACCTGACCTGAGTTTCCTGGTGTATGAATTGTGGGGGTGGAAGACACAGTTTATAGAATAGCACTTATATGAAGAACAACTTTGAAAGTTTTGGAAACTGATCACTGCAGTGGTGAACCAAACCGGGTCCCAGAGATGATGAAACGTGACCCCCATCTATTGGCAGGGAGGTGAAGGACTCAGAATGCTGGGAGTTCTGGAGCCAGATTGAATGGTGAATGTTCTGTTGGGTGTGAGCATTCACTCCTTGGAAATTGGCAAACATCACAAATCTGGATTTTGTTGTTTTGTCAATTGTTATCACTGGAAAAAGTAATGGGGAAAATGTTAGTAATACAGATTAAAAGTCTGTACCCATTAGTTGGATGGTAAACATTTGCCAGCACACCCCTGAGGAGAGGGAGTTTGTTTTCTTTGCGCATATTTGTCACAAGAGCTTTGTTTTGTTTTCTTGCTTTTCAATTAGGGAGAGAGAAAAATAGGGGTTTTTTTAGAGCTGAAAAATACATTAAAATTTTAAAATTAAAAAAAGAGTAGTAAAAGGAAGGAGTTTGCTGTTATAGAAGAGGAGTTAAAGGAGTTTTTAGTATGTGGGGAACATTGTTGCCCCTGGTTTCCAAGGGGTGGTATAGTGTATTTGGTAAAACGGGAGATAGTAGGGAAATAGATGAGTGAGAAACCAAAAGAGAAGGGACACCAGCATTTCCCCATTTCTATCTTCTGTCTATGGAATCTATTAAAGCCATGTTTAACATTGGAAATGAAAGTGCCAATGGGTGCTCAAACAATTACGTGTGATGCAGCAGCCTCTACATAGTCTGAAATTATAGAAATAGATGAAAAGAAAACTATAAAGTAGGTCTTACCTGGCCTCCGTTACCATCTGGAAGGCCAAGCAAATGTCTAATATTTTTAGGAGATCTCCAACAATTCTCTGTGAGATTGTGGATGCTTCCTATCATTTTCTGTATCTATTTTGTTTTTGTGTCTTTGTGGTGAATGAGTGTGAGTATGAGCAATTTGTCATTCTATAATATTTATAATGCAACTGGATTTTCCTTGGAATTTTGTTATCTGTTTCTGTCCCCCTCTCCCTTCTTCCTCCCGGAATACAAGTGGCTGGCTGGAGAAAAGAGAGAAAGAGAGAAAAAATATTTTATTGTATAGGTTATATGATGGTAATGGCAAGTCAAAGAGTATGCAAGAAGTATCAAGATAGAATTAGAAAGAAATAAGGTATAAGCCATTTGCACAAATAGTGTGAACATAGGTATTGAGAGTAAAAGGTTTGAAAATTTCTGTCTCTCCATTCCAACTCTGGCCAAGTTCTGAATGTGGAGAAAGGGATAAAACGAAGGAAGAATTTCCCCCCTCTTATCAAAGAGAGGCAGACAGACCATTTAACCATTTCCTACTGCATCTAAAAGAAAAAAAAGTTTTGTGCATCAGGATACAGCTGAAATGTAATTGAATTCATTCTGGTTTTTTTTTGAAAAGTGAAAAGTGTCACTCTTAATTTGATGCTAAAGGTAAATCAAAATTTGTTATACTATTTGGCACTAAGGCAAATTAGAAAAATACAAAGATCTAAAAAAGAAACACCTAGAGGTGAAGCTTTAAGCTCTCCAGTATAGGAGAGAGGTGATAAGGTGCCCCTGGATCTTTTTTCAGAGTCCCACTCACTTTGACTGGCAGGTTGAAAGCTCTCACTTTCAAAAAAAGAAGTTTTAAGGAGTGGACATACAAGTGAAGTTTACTGAATGAAAAGTTAAAACAGCTGAAAACATTTTACAAATTTTGTCAAAGCCTCTTGTCCCAGATCAGATTAAGGAAAGTGAGTGCTGAAGAAGAATAGGGAATTTAAATTACCCTCCCCCACCTGACAAAAGGGAGGAGGCATAGTAGCTAAATTGAGGGCCCTATTAAAAAGAGCCCTGAGTCATTGGTCACCCTGACGCCCACACCTCTAGACAAGCAGATGAAAATCTTCTTTCAAAACTTCCAAGGCCACAATCAGGCTCTGCAACTATGTGGATAGAAGAAAAACCTCTGCAACTTATGACTCTGATTTTTCTATCAATAATTTTAATATGTGAGTATTTGGAAATTCAATTAATGTCATTGTGTTATTATGCTATTTCTAAATTGTAGTAAAATTCTCTTATATTGCAAAAATTGAGTGACCATTTGTGATCCAGAAATCGTGTTAAATAAGGCAAATTTTAATCTGTATTTCAATGAAACTTAAAGATGGCGGGAAATACTGTGCGAAAACATTTATGTCACTTCTTCAGTTCTTATAATATTTTATATCTGCCATTTAGAAAACCAGGTATCTACATCTTTACCTCATAAGAAAAGCTACAACCTTACATTAGAGGAGGTTATAGCTAAAATAACTTGGCTATCATTTATGAAACTAGTAAGATTGTTAACTAAGTTATTTGGGGTGTATGTCAACTCTCCTTATTATTTTGTGAAACTGCAAAGGTCCCTGAAAACCATATGTATAAGCAAGGTCATCAGTTTGGTAAAGGATCTTGTTTTAGTCATGTACTTCCTAAACAATGAACTTGGCTTACTGAGAAGTTGCAAGTCTACGTACAATAATTAGAAAGAATTTCTAACAATTGGCTTTTACACCAGGACAAGTTTACATTTGAGAAAGAAAGATGTTGAATAGAATCCCTTATGTAGGAGAGACCTAGTGAATATTTTTCATCTAGATTTAGAACATGTGAAGAAATTTATGCAAACTGCTTAAGACATCTTAAATGTTCCCATTGTTTAAAGGAATTCTAAAACTAGTAGCTTTTAAAAGTATTGTGATCACTTTCTTAGCTGTTACCAATATGAGATTCAATTATAATACCTTTTTTGATTGAGAAAATTTGTGATATCAAGGAATTGTTCAATTAACTACAAATTCATTGGGGTCTGATGAAGGTGGCTGGCAGCCCCACTGATGTCAGTTCATTGTCCCCCATTCTCTATCAATCAGGGCCGATCACACGTGGTCTAACTCACGCCCCTCTCCGAGGCCTGGGAGTTTTGTAGTCAGCTGCACACAAGTTTCAAAGATTCAGCAATGGGCCTTGAGGCAACAGGCTGCCTGGTGACCGTGGGGATTTGCTAAGAAGGCAGACACAGGTGGCCAAACATGTTTTTCTTCAGGATTTCCCTCCGATGCTGAGATGCAGCTGCAAAGCCCCAGGCAGAGATGCTCCCTAGAGCTCCTTCTTGGCACATGAACCTTCACCGCCCAGGGCCCAAACCTCCTCCCATCTTTACTAGGATGATAAATGGCACCTGGTTCCTGTAGCTCTGCTCCTGGACAGAAGCTGGACTTCCTCTGTGTTTACTCCAGTGTCTGAAACAGACCATTGTCAGACCAGTATTTGAGCATCTGTCCAGAGAAGATACCTATCCTATAAAGAATTATTCTCCCACTGAAATATAACAGGACACGGGCCCCAGTGTTCCTTCTGATGACTCTCTTCTTGCTCCTCAACATCCCTTCTTTAGTCAGGGAAGAAAAGTTTCCCTGCTTTGAGCAACTCAATCCACGAGTCCACAGAGATGGAGACCTGCTCATTGGTGGCTTTTTTCCCTATACTTACTGGCAGTGAAAAGTTTCACGGGACCTGAGCATCCAGACAAGGCCTGTAATGTGCACCAGTAAGTGGAGAGCTGCCTGGGCTTTCATCTTAGGACACAGATAAGCAAGTCTGGGGATTCTATCCTCGGCTCCTGGGGATGTTACGCATCCTATTGTGTGTGACTGTTTTTATATCTCTCTTCCTTAGATCTCTCCTTAAAATCCGTGGCCAACATTACACTAAGCTTCAGCTCCACCTTACTTTTGTGTTCTGCTAGCTCAACATTAGTGACTCCCTTCTTCCTATACTACAGTTACGTTCCATTCATGTTGTTCTGGGTTCTTGCTCCCTGCAGCACCACACTACCCAAGCTTGTGCTCAGCCCTCCTTGTCCACAGCCACAGTTTGGAATCAGTTCTGATCAGCTCCACTTGGCCTGGCTCCTGTAAGAGGCAGGTGTGGGGGGAGTGGAGGGGAGATCCTACAATCTTCCCTCACTCAGCCCTCTGATCTTCCTGAGGTGAAAGTTCCAGAGGCTATGAGGTGATAGTTTCTAGAGTCAAATTTTCTCTGGCCTAGTTTGCTTCCCTCAGGGCCTGGCATTTCCTGATTCAGTGGACCTGGCTTGGTGTTTACACTTCCCTCATATGAAAGCTCAGCCCAGGAGGTCCTGGCTTTTCTGAGGGCCTCTGTCATTATCTCAGGAGGACAACTTCTTTAACCAGTGTTGTTGTTGCTCTATATTCATTTCATGGTGATTTTCTATCAGCTTATTGAGGAAATCTGGAGAGCCTGGGCATTTCTGACCTACTCTGCATCTTCCTATAATATATTTTAAAAGTATTTTCTGTCACTTAGAACCTTGGAGGGGTCACCTCATTGGCATTTTAATCTTTCTTGTGGGCCCTCAAGTCAAGGCACAGAAAGACCTGTCTTTTTACTCAATGTCTGGGACAAGTTCAGTCTGCCTTCCCTGTTCTGGCTTTCAGGCTGTCAGGGCTGAAGAGGAAGGAGAAAGGTCCTGACACACTGGGAGACCAAGCAGGAGGCTGACTAGTGTTAGCAGCAGCAGCACTACTTTCCTCAGTGCTGGGCTTAGAGGAAGGGGGATCTGGGTTCAAATCTAGCCTGAGGTAATTCTTACCTGTGATTCTGAGTGATAGTTGTAGCAATAACAATATAGCTCTTAGACAACACTTTAAGACTTGCAATGTTGCTTTATAATCCTAAACTGTCTAAGGCTGTTTCTTCATGTGAACGTGAAAATAACAATAGCAGTCTCCTAGAGCAGTGGTTCTCTACCTTCCTAATGCCATGACCCTTTAATACAGTTCCTCATGGTGTGGTGACCCCCAACCATGAAATGATTTTCGTTGCTCCTTCATAACTATAATTTTGCTACTGTTATGAGTCATAATGTAAATGTCTGATGTGCAGGATGTATTTTCATTGTTACAAATTCAACATAACCCACAGATTGAGAACTGCTGTCCTAGAGAACTGTGATCATCAGTGGTATTATCAATGTAAGCTTCTTGTGAGGGAGTGAGTAGGGGGAGGTTGCTGGCTGAGCTGCATTAGACAACAAGACCAGGGATCTGGCTGGCAAGGGAAAAGTCATCTGGTACCTGAGGAAGGAAAGGTGTCAGAAGAGGAGATACCCCAAAGACTGCTATGGAGGTAGGGCCTGAGACATGAGTGGGTGTCACCTCTTGGGGAGGGGCTGCAGAGGGAGGCATCTGAGCAATACTGGAGGCTGGGACCTGAACAGGGATCATCTCAGTAAGAGGGAACATGGCGAGGGATGAAGGGTAGGAGACTTTCCACATGTCACTAGGATTTTCTCAGGCTCAGTTTGCTCATCTGAAAAAAATGGGGTAATAATAGTTCCTAACTCTCAGGCTACTCTGGATCAAATGAGAAATTATGTACAAAATATTGAAAAGGCCACATACATTCTAACTACTAGGATTAAATGAGGGTTTAGATTAGATATCTCTTAGTTTGGTCATTTCCAGTGTGGCCTCAGTGTCATAGAAGGAGGTTCACCTTAACTATCTCGTGGCCTCAGTGTCATAGGACGAGGTTCACCTTAACTGTCTCTTTGACTTGATGATTGTTCAGTAGCTCTGAGTCATGTCTGACTCTTTTTGACACCATTTAAGGTTTTCCAGGCAAAGAGACTGGAGTGATTTGCCATTTTCTTCTGCAACTTATTTTGCAGATGAGGAAACTGAGACAAAAGATTCACTTACTAGCCCAGGGTCACACAGATAACAAGGGTCTGAGGCCATTCATGAAAATGAGTCTCCCTGCTTCCATGTCTGGCATTCTCTCCACTGTGTGACCTAGCTGTCCTCTTGTAATGGTATTTGATTGGAATTTGAAGACCTTTTTTGTATTGGCAAGTAAGCAGGTACTTAGAACCTTGTTTCAAGTTAAGCAAAGTAGCAGGCACTTAGCTTTTAGTAAATTATCCAGCCTCTGTTGGGGAAACAGAAGGTATGAACTACTGTCTCCTGTTACTGATGTAACAGAAAGGGGTTGACTGAAAGAGGAAACTAATGCTGTGTGTATATTAGGAAAAGCCCCAGAGAAGAAGGGTCAGAATTTCTTGGGAAAAGAATCTGTTGGCAGAAGCTGAATTTCCTGAGAACTTGTGGTTGCTTCAGGAGCTCATGCATGAGCTCCCCTTCCCAGGCTGGATAAGATGATTCTGATTCTTTGAACTAGCTGCAGAAGACTGAGGAAGCATGACTGGGATGCTAAGACTATGTCTGTTTGTGGCTTGGGTGAGCCTTGAATTCCCGGGAATAGAAATTGTGAATGATGGAGGGAAATATAGTTAGCCTTTCAAATGACGACTACTATGGAAATGATTTACACAACTGAACATATACAACCAATACTGAATTACTTTTCTTCCCACTGGGGGTGAGTGAGGAGGGAAGAAGGGAGAGAATCTGGAGCTCAAAGTTTTAACAACAAATGTTAAAAGTTGTTTTTTTACAAGCAATCAGGAAATAAGATATACAGGCAATGGGGTATAGAAATCCATCTTGCCCTACAGGAAAGTGAGCAGGACTCTGAGGGGGAAGAAAGAGAGAGCATATTTGGGGAAGGGATAGTCACTATGCTTACCATCTTGGGGTGAGGGATAGACGAGAGACAGAGAGAAAATTTATAACTCAAAATCTTGTGGAAATCAATGTTAAAATTTTTAAAAAAATAAAGTCAAAAAGTAAATAATTAAAAAAAGATATAGTAGCAGCATCTCTAGCTTCTGTGAGAGATGCCATTTAAAATGATTTTGCACGTGGTAATGTCTCAAAGGTAGGACTTAAAAACCAGACCTTCCTAACCTAAAATCCTGACTTCCTGACTAGGTCTTCCTGAAAAAGACCATGCTGCATCTCATTAGTAGAAAGCAATTGGTCCTCCATTTTCTACCAATCCTACAAGATGCTCTGCGATTTTCTATGATTTTCTATGATATTTCTCTCTTCATTCTTTCATTGAATATATTTAGATTCTAGAATTGATTGTATGTATTCCTGGTCATGTTTGTGTAATTCTGTTTGAAATTTCCTCAGCTCCTGACAATGATTTATGATAAATTTAATATTGAATAGTAGTAAAATAATTTGCTTCCCCAAAAGGTCAGAAGATTTTAACCAGTGGCTCTAAGTCCCCTAAGGATTCATTCCTTATTTTTTCCATTCACTTTCATTTACTGTAACATTGTATTTAGTGTATATTATATTACTTCTATCATGGTTTTTTGTGCGTTTGTTGTACAAAATTTTATGAGGCAACTTTGGAGCTTTTTCATACTTGTCCATTTGTATTCTGTTGTAATATTCCTATATATGGGTTTCATACATATATTACACACACACACACACACACAAACATGCGCACATACACAAAACAGCAATATATATGTTCATATCTATAGATATAGATATGAGTGTGTATGTATATGTGAGTGCATGAAATGGGGGTGTGTATATTACATAAATTTAATAACAGAAGGAACTGCCAGTGAGAAAATTCATTCTACCTGTGAAGATCAACAACCATTCTGTTTCTTACAGTTTTGGAACATTGCCTGGACACACTGACCATGTTAATTGACTTCATCAGAATTACACAGACATGATGCATCATAGGCAGGACTGAGCCCAGACTGTCTTGATTTAGAAGTCAGCTTCTCATACAGTATATTAGAGAAGTTATACCTATGGCACAAAGGCCCTATTTGACCCTGCTTCTGATTGCCACAGAAACTAGATAAAATTCAATTGGGGAATCTTTACTAAGATAAATAAAACAAAATACAGATAATATGTGATTTTCTAAGTCAACATTCGCCCTACAGGTACGGTTTATATACAGTTCTATTTGTGTTTGATGCTAATACACAACACCATGGTGACTTTGATCTATTTAAATATCTTTAATTTAGATAACCTTTCCCTTTTGGTGGAGATCTAGATGACTTCTAGTGTCTTTTTCATTTTTAAGTACAAATGGTGTTGCTATTAACAAATCACTCTCTTTTTTTAAATGAAAGCCTCTGATTTTAATCCAGACAATGATATTTTGGGTCAGATAGTAGAACCATTTTTTGTTAATTTGGGACTTACTAATATCGCTACATTCTCAAACAATTCTACTAGATTGAAAATCTTCCAGCAATATTTGCATGTACTTGTACTCCACAGTCTTACTGGATTTGATTTTTGTGCTTTTTATTAGTTTTCCCAATTTGATATGAATAAAGTGATCAATAAGAATGTGATATGGTGGTCAAATGGGGGGATACAATCTCAGGCCACATGAACAGAGTTATAGTGTAAAGGTCTAGGAAGTTGATGGTCTGAACATATTGTGACATGGTCATACTGCATTAAAAATGTGCTATGTAGGTCTGGATGCAACAATTTTAAAAGGACATTTTAAACTCTCAAATTTCTTGAGGAGGATAATTAGGATGGAGAAGAGTCTCAAGGCCATCCCAGAAAAATGCTAAAAGGGTGTCATGTGGTGAGAAATCTGATTATTCTGTTAGGTTCCAACAGGAAATAAGTGGAAGTAATAAAACATGGCTCCTGGTATAAGAAAAAAAATTAATAGTGTTTAGAAATTTACAAGGTACCCCAGGATATGATGGATTCCAATAAATTGGAAGCATTCAAGGAAATCCTGGATGATCCCTTATCAGGAATGTGAGAGTGGAGAATTTCATGTATGAGTTGGACCAAATGGACTTTGAGGTTCTTTAAATTCCTAGATTCTCAGATTCTCAATATTATTTTGCTTTTGAAGCATACTTGGACTTGTTTGATTCATTTTATAATCACATCTTATCTTTAATCTATTTTAAAAATGCAGATTTCCTGGTAACACTGGACATCATATTTTTTTCCATAATGCCTTCTATAGTTTTTTATTTAGTGGGAGAATTTTAAATACATTTAATTTTGCAAGTAATATTTTTCATGTTTATTCTAACATTTTACGTTTTGTTGTTCTTTTCTGTTCTGTCACAAGATGAATTTATCTTAATAACTCATACTTAAGCTATTAAATTTGGTCAATAGAATATATTTCCTAGAATATCTTTTTATTCATATAGCTTCTGCAATTTAGCTGACTCTCTAATTATTGAAAAGTTTTCTCCTTGCTCTTGCCAGCTTTCCACAATTCTCTCCTTTTTTGTTGTTTCTCTCCATCTGTATTAAATGAACTTGTATTACATTTACAATGGTATGTACCTTAATGTTTAAAGACAGTAGATGAATGAGAGAAACAGATAAGTAGGGTGAATATTCAGTAAAAGCCTGGACATGGAGCACAGAAGATTTCAATTCTAATCCCACCTCTGATGCTAGTTGATACTTAGGGTCACTTGAAGCATCAGAGAACTCTTTTTTTTAATTTGTTTTCTTGTTTACATTATTCATTTTCATTACATTTTTGAATTACACATTTTCTCCCTGTCTTCCCCTGCTCCAACCCTAAAACAGCAATCCCACTGTAAAGCCCCTCCTCTGCTCTGCTCT